>OY804603.1:46308036-46643619 GCA_963680895.1 Fragum sueziense
GCCTGAAATTGTCGTCTGCAACACCTTTCAAATTGGAACAGGTCAAAAATTTGCCGTCTGGTAATGGGTTAAAATATCGTTGACATACAGCATTACATTTGTTGTTACGACATTTTCGAATATAACCTATGAAAAGTATTATCAACTACCTTCATGTAATGTTGATCTACGTCTTCCAAACGAAAATGCCTTAATGTGTACCACTGAAAAAATAGCGCTTTGGCAAAATGATGTTTGTGTCTTGCAAGCCATTTACATGGACCATGCTATTTAACCCTTTCCCAAACAAGACAGGGTTTTGACGTCCCTAATAGAAATGCTTGGGAAAACATTGAAACAAACGAAGAAACTGCTGATAACCAGCAGTTTCTCCTTTTGTCTCAATATTTTCTGTGCGATATTTTACACAAATTCTATCTTTTATAACACCTATTTTGTCATTTTTTATTGTTTTTGAAGTGGATCACCCTAAAATTTTGTCGTTTGATAAAGGGTTAATACACTAATCATACTATTTTCAACAACAATTTTGTCGTATGTCAAACCTTTCAAATTGGAGCAGTCCAAAATTTGGCCGTTTGGAAAAGAGTTAACATTTGACAAAGGTTATACAGAAACCAATAGAGATTAAAATAAAGTTTGATCAGACACATGATGTACACATATTGATCTGGATTCATGATGGTCTGATGAAATTCCGTAAGGTCCGTTTTTCAGGATTCCAACCAAAACATTTCCTTTACAAACACTGTGTGGTCTATTAACCTCCTTTCAGTGTTTTCCTCAGTTTCAATTCATTGTTTTTTTCTTTATTCCCTTAGAATGTTTACGACAAGCTCGGTCTGCAAAAAGTGTTAAAGTGACATTTCACGATTATTTTTACATAAATTTTACTTTTATTCTATCTGAAAGAGCATGTTTTCTCATGAAAATTCTGAAAATTTCAAGCAAAAATATTGAACCGTTTACGAGAAATATATATTTCTGTGCTAAAATTAAACAAATTGTTGTGGACAACAGTTCAGATTTATATAGAATTTGTCATTTCTGTCTCAACTTTGAAGGCGAATTTTTCGCTTATAGATAACAACTTCAAACAAGAGTGCCTGAAAGGCACTGATATCGCTCACCTGAGTTCTTCCTGTATTTGATTGTGTATGATATAAATTTTGTTGTGAACAAATATATAAGTCGTATCAAATTATTGTTAATAAAGTTTCATAATTTCCAATGAATGCAATGAAGTCACATTAGTATTCAATCATATTGCATGTAGTGACATCTTAAATATTGAATATCATGTGCTGTTCCAGTTTGATTTTTAAAACCAAGATTTAACTTTTACAATTAAATTTTGAAACATCAGAATGATACATTACAAGCATTAATATGCTTAATATTTTAAGCCCCTCCTTGCCTCATCAACATTTATTAACCTGTCAAAAATTTACAAAAAAGTGTTTGAAAAGAGTAACTCAATGAGCATTTTGCTATACTTGGTTTAAATTGGCCCCATAATTGATTTTTGAAGAATTTCTGTACAACTTTTTTAAGTCTGATAAGCCCTACCCTGCCACACTGATTTTTTTTAACAAATCAAAAATTCACAAACAATATTATTGTTACAAAGAGTCACTCAAGCAACATCCCTGGTACAAATTGGCCCAACAGTTGATTTTTCTTATCATTTCTCCTAGTCGAATAAGTCCCACCCTGCCATGTCCACATTTTTTATGAATCAGAAATTTGTAATAAAAATAAAAAGGGGTACTTAAGGAACATTCCTGAATAATTTGGTATAATTTAGTCCAACGGTTAAGGAGAAGAAAATTTTCAAAGAATTGTTTAATGATTTCTCCAAGTCTGATAAGCCCCGCCCTGCCATGCCTACATTTTTTGACAAATAAAAAAATTCATGAACACACATTGAAAACAGTCACTCAAGAAACAGATCTGCCAAGTTTACTTCAAATTTGACCAATGGTTGATTTTTAAAGATTTTTTTCATGATTTCTCTAATTCTGATAAGCCCCACCCTGCCTGCCAACATTTCTTGACGAATCAAAAATTTGAAAACAAGTTTTGCAAAGGGTCACCAAAGGAACATTTCTGCCAAGTTTGGTAAAAATTGACTCATTGGTTAAGGAAAAGAAGATTTTTGAAGAATTATGTAACGATTTCTCTAAGTCTGATAAGCCCCGCCCTGCCATGCCCTCATTTTTTGACGAATCAAAAATTTCTCAACACACAGTGAAGACAGTCACTCAAGAAACATTCCAGCCAATATTGGTACAAATTGGATAAACATTTGATTTTTAAAGAATTATTTAACAATTTCTCAAATTCTGATAAGCCCCACTCTGCCACGCCCACATTTTTTGATGAATCAAAAATTTGAAAAGGGTCACCAAGGAACATTTCTGCCAACTTTGGTAAAAATTGACATGATGGTTAAGGAGAAGAAGATTTTTGAAGAATTATTTAATAATTTCTCTAAGTCTGATAAGCCCCGCCCTGCCACGCCCACATTTTTTGACGAATCAAAAATTTGAAAACAAGTTTTGAAAAGGGTCACCAAAGGAACATCTCTGCCAATTTTGGTAAAACTCGACTCAATGGTTAAGGAGAAGAAGATTTTTGAAGAATTATTTAACAATTTCTCTAAGTCTGATAAGCCCCGCCCTGCCACAGCCACATTTTTTGACAAATCAAAAATTTGAAAACAAGTTTTGAAAAGGGTCACCCAAGGAACATTTCTGCCAACTTTGGTAGAAATTGACTCAATGGTTAAGGAGAAGAAGATTTTTGAAGAATTATTTAACAATTTCTCTAAGTCTGATAAGCCCCGCCCTGCCACGCCCACATTTTTTGACGAATCAAAAATTTGAAAACAAATTTTGAAAAGGGTCACCCAAGGAACATTTCTGCCAACTTTGGTAGAAATTGACTCAATGGTTAAGGAAAAGAAGATTTTTGAAGAATTATTTAACAATTTCTCTAAGTCTGATAAGCCCCGCCCTGCCACGCCCACATTTTTTGACGAATCAAAAATTTGAAAACAAGTTTTGAAAAGGGTCACCCAAGGAACATTTCTGCCAACTTTGGTAGAAATTGACTCAATGGTTAAGGAGAAGAAGATTTTTGAAGAATTATTTAACAATTTCTCTAAGTCTGATAAGCCCCGCCCTGCCACGCCCACATTTTTTGACGAATCAAAAATCTGAAAACAAGTTTTGAAAAGGGTCACCCTGGGAACATGCCTGCCAAGTTTGGTTAGGATTGGCCCAGTGGTTAAGGAGGAGAAGATGTTTAAAGAAATTGTTGACGACTTCCGACGCATTACTTCCGACGCACGACGCACGACGCACGCCGGACACAGGGTGATCACAAAAGCTCACCTTGAGCATGTTGCTCAGGTGAGCTAAAAACTGATAGCGTTTCTACGCATTAGAATAAACAATCTTTGCATCAAGACATAGCCTACTTTTGAAAAATGAAATAAATGTGAAATGTCACTTTAACCCATTACCAAAAGGCGAATTTTTAGACTAGTCAAAATTCAAAGATGATGCAGACGACAATTTCAAGTGAATGAAATTTTGAATTTTTTGGTCTCTTTGGGTAGACAACATTGTGGGAAATGAAGAAATTGCTTGTCACAAGTAATTTCTTCATTTTCCACAATGTTTTCTAAAGCCATTATCTTGTGGGGAGTCAAAAGGAGTCACTGTGTGGTAATGGGTTAAGGCATTCCATCCATCAGTAGATATCAAACACCTCGTGCAGTATTGTCTTCATAGTTGCCATACATCAGATATCCTCCTCATTTTCCGTTGCCATGGATGAAGCCAACGCTTCCCGAGGCTTTTGGTATGTCATGGCGGGTTGAGTACCTTTAATTTTGTAATAACATATGTTGAAGTATAAATACATAATAATGACCTTGGTTCTATAGAATTCATTTTAGTTCGACAGACATGTTTACTTGAACTTTCGAATGAGAGGAGAGGAAAACTATTCCATGAAAGATGGCAATAATTGACAAGTTTTTAAGAACAGTGTTTTTCGTATTTTTAGTATTATATTTTGGAAATTCAGAAGTAAGCGGGTTGAAATTCGTCAAAATATGCCAATCTACATTCGAAACCAAAGCTGCAATTCTTGCTGATTTAAGGACCTCTACTATAACTAGATGTGCGGTATTGTGCAGACTGAATTATACACTCACCCGAACTTCTAAACGGCCACTTTTATTATTTGAATAAAAACATCCTATCAATTCACTTGGATTGTGTGTTTGCTTTTTGAACTTAACGAAGCCACATTCTATCTTTTCGAACAAGGAACAGTAGCGTCACGTCAAAAAAGAAGCACGTGACGTCATTTTGATCAAAACGTTAAAATTGCACGAGTGTATTTTGAATTGCGTGATAAATATCGATTCTGTTTTGATAATTTATTCATATGGATAGCCCAGTCAGAAAAACATTTAACATGACAAGAATTATTATTAAAACGCGAGAGATGACCTTCGGAATGTTTGATGTTGGGGCTCTAGTCAGAAAGGTCAATTTGATAATTTCCTTTTCTAACAAAATCTTAATGCAATCATTCGATTTCTTTTGTTTCTGGGGTAAACATATCGTTTTTATTGTTTGTCGATGGATCTAATCTGATATTTGCGGCTTTTTCACAAATAAGCAAATTTAGGATTAGTGCATGCGTACCGGAAGTGTTCATAAAGCACGACGACGGCCACACTTAAGTACCACTATTCGTCAACAAGATGGACAGCTTTATTAAGCAATTTTTAGAAATAATTTCATGCATGTACAAATAACGATAGACGAAATTTGGGTAATCCTAGCCATCCAATCCCCTACAAACGGCTATGAGGCACTTTAATAGAAGCGATCCTAGGCCGCATCGTCAACGAAATGTCAAAGCCATAGCAGTGTGAAACATATTTTGAAGCCTAAACTGTACTCAACATCCCGTATGTTACCGGAAAACGGTTGGACACAAAATACGTTTCGTGATTAATCAAGAATCACGTCTTGGACTTGATTAACAGACGGATTCGAGCACTGCCAAAGTAAATGATTTAGAAGACCTGACTCGGCGAACCTGGTATTTCCGCACTGTAACATACCCTACAGTATCTTCAAGAATGCATATTATCGACGAGAATAGGTTTCTTAGCCAAGATAAATGCACACAAAGATCACATGGGATATCAAGTTGTGATCTGCGAATTTTCATTTATGGGGTAGTGCATTTCTAAACGTCACCATTTCATTTATTTCGAATTCAGCTTCATGAAACTTTGTCATATTTTTTCAAAAATGAATGTATTTGACAAAGAACCAAACCAACATGAGTTTTCATAAGAGATGTTGATGTATAGCTGAAAGAATGAGGTGGCCGTTTAGAAGTTCGGGTGAGTGTAGATGTCATTTTATATCCGTGAAGAAGAACAGCGATGGTTTATTGGCGTGCAAGCTTCTGAGACCAGAAATATTCTGTGATATACCATCTAGTAACGGAATTTGGAGAACTTATGAAATTATCGGGGTAATAATTATAAACCAGGAAATCATTTCATATAAATGATGCTATCGTAGTTCGCGTTTGGTACAGTCTGAATAATAATATAATTATAGTAAACTAATAATTTGAAAATTCTACTTTTTAAATTACCGATTCATGATAATTTTGATTTCAAGACACAGTGATAATAAAAATTGCACATAGTCGTTTGAATGTGTGTTTGAGTGTTGTCGGCGTCTAACACAGATTTAGTTCCATGACCGTTACCTTGTGACATTGTCCTTTGAGTTTGAGCAACTTTTCTTTAACCTTAAAGTGGCATTTCACATTCATTTTCACAAATTTTATTCTATTTTGATCTGATAGAGCAGATTTTCTTGTGGAATTGCTGAAAATTTCAAGCCAAATGTTGCACCGTTTACGGGAAATATATACTTTTGTCCTAAAATTAAACAAATTGTTGTGGACAACAGTTCAGATTTATATGGAATTTGTCATATCGATCTCAACTTTAAAGGTGTGTTTTTCGCTTATCAGCAACAGCTTAAAAAAACTGATTGCATTTATGCTCATAAGAATAACCAATCTTGGCATCAAGACATACTTTAAAAATTGAAATCAGAATGAAATGTCTCTTTAAGGTAGAATACCAGTAATGAGATTCGCGCAACGACGGAACTATTCCCGCGACGTCGAAAAAATTCGGCGGTGGAACTTACCACCGCCGAATGTTTACGACCGCGCCCGAATAGGTTCGGATAGGTAACGACACCGCTCGAAAAAGCCGATATTTTATGAATCTTAAAATGGCAATATTTTGAGTATTCTGGCTTAACATTGTGTACGTTAAAGGACAACACTATTAGTGACATTGCCTTCATATTTCATACGCTATAACCTACTGCCACGCCCTTCCACTTAGGAGCATGCCCTTCACCGTGTTATCTTGAGAGAAGGCCTTGACGTTTTACCCAAGTATATTGTATGACAAGAACTTTCATTCGGGACTTTGGCCTTTCTATCGCAGTATGACTTGTAGTAATAAGTTACGATTTAGGCGAGGTGCATCATTGGTTTCTATTTTATCAACATAATATATATAATTATGTCGTTTGCCACTTATGCGTTAATTGATATCTGTAGCGATGACTGGTCCTTATTGGGAGACGACAATTTATAGTTGATTAATTCTTACAGGTTTTGTCTTTAATATTATGTAGAAAACATTGTATGAAATGAACAAATTGATTGTTACAAGCTTTGTTTTCTACCATGTTTACCAAGGCCAACATTTTTAGGGAAATCAAAAGGCGACATTGTGTGGGAATGGGTTAACCACATATATTGCTTTAATAGTAAATTAATACCTTTTCATGACTTAATTTTCAGAACTGCAAATGCGAGATGGGTTGGACCAATTTCCGGCGGACCTGTTATAAGTTTATGAACACCCGTTTGACGTGGATGGAAGCTAGAAACAAATGCTACAGCATGGACAGCGTCCTCGTATCCGTCACAAGTGTAGAAGAGAACGAGTTTGTCGGTCATCTACCTGTGGCGGCCGGGTACGGACAACAGACCATGTGGCTCGGCGGTCATGACTCGAAATCTGAGGGTAACTGGGAATGGTTGTCAGGCGAACCATTTGTTGATCTATTTCCTAGCCATGAGCCGGACGGTGGGACCGACCAGAACTATTTAGCTCTGTGGTCATCAACAAGCTGGTTTGACAAAAACCCGGACGCATATTACAGCTTCGTCTGTGAAACAGTGTGTGATCTCACATAGATTTTGCTTTGCAGTTTCTTTGCCCAATTATTTTTTTTTAGATTTTTAAAGAGAAACAATTGGACTAAAAGATATAGAAAGGGAACATTATGTAGATGTAGAATACCATTTACATCTTTTGCTATTCCTAATTATGTCTTCGGAAGTTTCGGTGCATCCTTGTAATGGAAATAGAAGATGGATTATAGAAGTATCTTTTCGAATAAATACATGAATAAAAGGACAAATAGAAGATGGATTATAGAAGTATCTTTTCGAATAAATACATGAATAAAAGGACAAATAGAAGATGGATTATAGAAGTATCTTTTCGAATAAAAACATGAATAAAAGGACAAATAGAAGATGGATTAGAGAAGTATCTTTTCGAATAAATACATGAATAAAAGGACAAAAATCATCCATATTCAACTAGGTTTGCCTCGGAAACGAAGCAATAGTCTAGACCTTACGATTTGTCATTTCGCCCCCGATGTTTTCCGTTCTATATCTAGTTTTCCTCTGTTTAAGCAATCTTTTTACAGAATGCTACAGTTATACAACTTAATATTACCAACAACTTAGGAGTTGAAATAACACATTCGTAATATCTTCGTACCACTCTCTATAATATCCCTTACGATTATCGCGACTGTGTCATATATATAATGTGTCTTTATTCTTGGATTGATGCAGTTTACTTTTAGATTATTATAGTCTATGTGTTTTCGCATTTATAAAATCATTTATTAGACCCAGATATGTGTGTATAATAACAAGACAATACTATCAAGGTCAATAAACTGTTTTGTGCTGTTCGTGACCCCTAACCATCCCTAGGTAAATGGGACCGAACCTGATTGTTTGCCCCCCCCCCCCCATGAAAACTCCAAGAAACACCAACAATGACAACGACAACACCAACTAAACCAATATGATAAGGACCAACCGACCTTTTTCACACATTAACCCCATAACCCTTGTAGGCCATGGGCCGAACCCAAAAAAAGGCTTCTAAAAAAAAGTTTGCTTCAGGCTAAAGGGTGAATACATAAACTATATATCAAAATAATCCCCATCATCTCCTGATTACAAAACAACATTGTTTACCCTAAAGTATGTGGTCACTATAAAGTAATTTGACTTTGAAATACTAGGTAAAGTGTACCTATATCCGGATACAACATAAATTCGGATAAATGGCTTTATGTGTCAAAATGCTGATATTTTTCACGAATTTGTTAGTCCAAAAGATTCTCGAGCTACTGTTTGACTGTAATGCCAGGTTTTGACATCCCAGTATGGTTAGAAAAACGTGATGACGAAACTATTTTCTGTAGGCTAATAGGCATTTTCTCCTTTGCCAACAAGATTTTACACATTATAGCACACAAATCTTCTGCTCTGTGGTGCACTTATTTTGTTACTTTGCAACATTTATATTTTGGACCAGTCTGATATTCATGAAACAGAATGTCAATCAAAGTGGCAACAAAAGATGCGTTTAGATGAAATATGTAGGCCCTGTTATCGACAGGTCTTAGGTTGAGACCCATACGACCTAAGTTTCTAGTTACACATTCCTTTAGTCCTTTCCCAGACAAGACCGGGTTTTAACGACCTTATTAGAAAAGGCTTGGGAAAACATTGAGACAAAAGAAAAAAATGCTGATCATCAGCATTTTCTCCTTTTGCCTCAATATTTTCTAGGTTTTATATTTCACAAACCAACTCTTTATCAACCCATATTTTTCACTACAGCAGCTTTTGAATCATAGTAACGAGACTGACTGCCGTAACGCTAGTCTGATCTTTAAGTAAAATATAGTCAATACCAAAGTCATTTTTCAATAGTCTCATTCGCTCTGTAAATGTGGACCAGTGGCGATTTTCTAACTAGCTGGGAGGTATTATGGTCAAATGAATTTCGATATACCTGCAAGAGTGCAGTACCTTTGAAACTCAAACATACATTTATATTCATTCTCACGGCCTTGGAGCCAGGCTACATAGCTACATAAAACTTGTTGTTTGGGAAGGGGTAAAAGCAGTTTAACACATTTCCAAAAGGCATGCATTTGACACTTTTCATTAAAAAGCCTTGGGAAAACATTGAGACATAAGAAAAAAATGCTGATAATCGGCATTTTCTCCTTTTACCTCAATATTTTCTGTGCTTTAACACAACAAAGTGCCATCAAAATCCATTTTGTCATTTGATGCATCTTTCAGATTGTGCAACCCTACATTTTTTTATTTTGGAAAGGATTAAGCATCTCTTGCAGGAGTGTGAAGGCAAACATGAAATCCAAGCCAACAGCTGTTCATCCAACATAGGTGGAGAAAATGACAAGGCAGAAAGAAGATCTATGCTCGTTAGCTTACTTATAATCTTAAAAGATAACAAAAGTATTTTAGATCCTCAAAATTAAGAAAAATAAAATATATAGTTGTTAATTATATTTCAACACACCAGAAAGACAGGAAAATGATGGTGACTGGGACATAATTGTCTCGTCCATGTATGACTGCAGTTCACATTATTTTAGTGAAACATTAAATCATCAAATATTTGTTTTTAACCCTTTCCCAAACAGCAAAATTAAGGGTTGTCCAATTTGAAAGCTGCTGCAGACGACAAAACAAATTATATCAAAGGTAAAAAATGGTCTATTTGACGTTTCTATTTATAGGTAACACTAGGAAAAACATTGAGACAAAAGAAGAAAACACTGGTAATCAGCATTTTCTCCTTTTGTCTCAATATTTTTCATGCTATACAATACACATTCCTGACTCAATAATGATATCAGAAAGTCCTGAATCTTGAAACCTTTTCCCCACTGCTCCCAGGAATGCCAAGGCAGTATGAAATTTTCCCAATCTCACAATAATTCAATCACGGAACGCTAGAGGACTTTGCCACAGTATCTCATGGGCTTTGGCATAATTTGCCTGGTCCATGACAAGCACAATGGATTGAAGATTTAAGGCATGGGCAATCTCTTTTCTCAAGAATTGTTAGTGCTGTTGCCTTATCTGTTGGACTTGAGTCAATTATGGGCAAATAACCAACATTGTTAATTGGGTGTGAATCCTTGTGGAGAACTTGATTCCAGCCTGTCCATCCTGGAAGTAATCCATCAGTCTGAAAAAGAAAAGAAAGGAAAGGTAATGTCCTGCACAAGTGAATGTATATTACTTACAGATACATGTATATCCTGATATATATATTAAAAATTTCTCTCTTTCCCATTTGGCAAAATTTTATGGAAGTCAAATTCAAAAGCTGTTCCAGTCGACAAAATGAATATTGATAAAAATTGGATGTGTGTACAATATAGCTTAGAAAATACAGAGGAAAAAGAAAATGCTGATCATCAGCATTTTCTTCTTTCACCTCAATGTTTTCACAAGCCTTTTCTATCAGTGACGTCAAAACCCTGTCTTGTTTGGGAAAAGGATAAAACACCATACATTCTTTCTTAGCCTTTTTCCAAACGTCAATATTTTAGGGTGGTCCAGACAACATTACCCTTTCCCAAACAAGACTTGGTATTGACGTCTCTAAGTTGTGAGGCTTGTGAAAACATTGAGGCAAAAGAAAAAAGTGCTGGTGATGTCACCAGCACTTTCCCTTTTTGCCTCAATATTTTCTGGGCTACAACATACATATTTTCTCCATTTAGTTTAATCTATTTTGTGGTCAGCAACTCCTTTCAAATCAGACAACCCTAAAACTTTACTGTTTGGGAAAGGGTTAAAGTAACTAAAAAGGACATTTCTGTACAATATAGCACAGAAAATCTTGAGGCAAAAGGAGAAAATGTTGTTTGTCAGCAATTACTTTTTTAGTCTCAATGTTTCCCCAGCATTTTTTGTAAGGGAGATCAAAACTAGGTCTTGTTTGGGAAAAGGATAAATCTATGTGGCAGAGCACAAGTCAACATGGTTCCATTACTTTGTAATAGTGAGATTTCTCTTTGAAGACAACTTTAGTTAGATTGATCCATGCTGCGGTGTTTTCGACCATTTTTTTTTAGTTTTAGTACAAACCTAAGTGAGTTTTGAATTTAACCCTTTCCCAAACGACAAAATATTAGGGGTCCAATTTGGAAGCTGATGCAGATGTTAAAATGGATATTGATCATGAAAGGATGTACACATAATATAGCACAGAAAATATTGAGGTAAAAGGAGAAAATGCTGATTGTCAGTGTTTTCTTATTTTGTCTCAATGTTTCCCAAGCCTTTTCTTATAAACACATCAAAACCAGATCTTGTTTGGGAAAGGGTCAAGACAACCACAAACCTGACAATACTTTGCCAAGAAGTATGCTCTGTCCCTGACAATGGATTCTGTATGAACTTCCGGACATCGACTTAGATCCAGATTCTCACCTGCAATTAAAAATACATATGTAATAAGTACCTAAGAACACCTGCTAAATGACATTAAAATAAGAGTACAAATACTAGATCTTTAAGAATTATATTTTGAGAAGATTTTGAGAAGATTATATTTTTCACCTTTATTTTGAAAAAGACATTAATTTTTCAAATGATTATTACCCAACAAGACCTAATTCTTACGTTTCTAAGAGAAAAGGATTGGGAAGAAATTGTAACAAAAGAAGAAATGCTGAGAATCAGCATTTTCTCCTTTTGCCTCAATAATTTCTAGGCTTTACGGTACACAAATCCAATCTTTAGCGACATATATTTTGTCCTCTGCAGCTTCTTTGCAATTAGACCACCCTAACACTATGCCGTTTTGGAAAGTTTGGGAAATTCTCTCACCTTGAAACTGAATTGGTCCTCTTCGCTTCTGACCCTGATAATGCATAGAAGGCTCAGCTGGTGCCTCAATGGTGCGCTTCCGGTCTCGACACATGGAAGTGGACGGTTCTAGCTGTTGACCAGTGTCCCGCTGGATTATTATTCCATTGGTGTTATGTGTTGTCCCTTTGCCTATTTAGATATTGAATGAGAAACTTATAACTTGAACCCTTTCCAAAACAACAAATTTTAGGGTGCTCCAATTTGAAAGCCACTGCAGACGACAAAAGAGATGTTGATAAAGAAATGATTCATGTACAATAAAGCACAGAAAATATTGAGCCAAAAGGTGAAAATGCTGATATCAGCAGTTTATTCTTTAGCCTCAATGTTTTCCCAAGCCTTTTCTATCAAGGACGTTAAAACCAGGTCTTGTTTGGGAATATCATTATTACATTTTCAAATTTAAGTTAATCAAGGTAAGAACAATTTAGCTAAACTTTATGTGGAAAAAGGACATCTGAATACCGGTACATTTATCAATGACATCAAGGAAAAACTGGAAAATTATTCTTCTTTAATTGATTTAATATTTTAGGAAAATTATCTAGTTATCACTTTCCATATTCTGAAGCATGAACATGATTACATGAAAAGCATAGAACCCATCCCCAAATAGATCTACAATATCAGTAATGTTCCGGTAATTACTGTGCATTCCGGTATTTCTATGGACCCCTGCCAAACACAATTCTTTAAAAACAATACTCAACTCACATTCATCTTGTTGGTCCTCAGATGACCATAGACGTCCAGCGTCCCTCCGCTTCGCCCCACATTCAATTCGCTTACTGTTTGTGTACTTCTGGTAGCACTCACGATGATACCCAATGTCAGGTACAACTTCGTTACTATCAGTCAAAATACAGAGGCGATTTCTTTTTCTTTACCATCCACAGTTGCCCAAACATTTGAGCAACTGTACAGCTTCGTCCATGTAACGTCTGTGCAAGGAATGAGTGCACCAACATCAAAATCTGACAGTTGACAGATGCAATCCTTATGGGGGCGGCCATTTTTTCAGGACCGGGCTGAAGCTTTTTAGGCTTAATACTCTCATCTGATTGGTCAATTATGGGCATCTTCAAAGACACTAAAATCGCGTTTTTCTAATTAGTGACCACAAAAATTAAGGTAAACAATCCTGATTATGACTTTATACATTAATATCTTAATTACTAAATCAAGTTTTCCCCTTCACCCTCCAGCCTGAACCACTTTGTCACAATTTGCTGGCTCGGCCCACGGCCTATTGGTATAACCCGCAAATATCCAAGGCATTTTTCTATCACTTCCTATTTGTGGTGTCATTTTACATGATGCATATTTTCATTAATAAGTAGTTTTGTTTTTAAACGATATGTTTTCAATATAAATTTACAGGAAAACATTGAAAAAGTTAAAGCACGCTTCTGATCCTGTCTATAGGGTCAGGTTGTTTAACTGGTCAAGATCTGGAAACTGCAAAACACATAAATATACTGAACCTCAGAAATAACGCACCACTTTTTCTTGTTTTATAATTTTGTAACTTAATAGTTAATTTTGCTGAAACAGTGTTAATTGGTATAGGCCAGAGACTAGGTATGCAAACAAAACACTCATACGCACGAAACCCATTCATCCGTTACGCTAGCTGTCCAAACTGGGTAAACAGGTTTTCTGCACGTGCTGTTGCAAAGACCTGTGGCAAAAACAATTTTTTTTCTGGTTTAGAAGGTATATGCAGTAGGTGACATAAAGAAAACGCCCAAACATTCCACCAGTTGCAAGTTTTAAGAGATTGAAACAATGCCGAGATTTTCCAATGACAAATGCAATTTTGCCCTAGGTATGCTTCAGGCAGGGATGACGTTATGGACTGTTGCACACGTGATGGGATGTCATCACATGACCATTGTCCGTCTCGGAGAGCGTTTCCGACAAATTGGGACAGTACTAGACCGCCCGAGAAGGGGCACACCAAGGGGCACACCTGCAGCTCAAGACAGGTAAGCATGTTAAAGTGCAAAGAGATACTGTTTTTTGTTTGTGTTAATGACACAGGATAAACCGTTGACGCTTCTAAGGTGCCCTCTTTGTTCTTTTTCAAACGTATTCGCTTCCAGCCACTCCGAGATCATTCTGCTGCACCCCCTGCACGTACCACTCCTGGACGCCATGCTCCACACATCAGTACGTCTACTGTAGTACGGCGACTGAATAAAGCCAACCTTCGAGCAAGGAGACCGTTTGTTAGCCATATACTGGCAGACAAACACAGGAGAGACAGGTTGCAGTGGTGAAGACAACATATTAGGTGGACCAGGAACAGATGGCACTCTGCTGAGTTTTCGGATGAGTCTCGTTTTGTCTTTAGCAGGGCGGATTGACGAATGCGCGTTTTGAGTCGAACTGGAGAACGTACCGCACGGGCTTGTATCTGAGGCTGACATGTGGGGAGGCGGCATTGTCATGTTTTGGGCCGGTATTTCCTTCCACCCAAGAACACATCTCTATGTCTTCCACGGACAAGTGAGAGCAGTTGCCTATAGGGACCAGGTTCTTGCACCCATCACTGTACCTTTCATCCACAATGACCAGAGATCTCCTGTCTTCCAACAAGACAACGACAGGGCCCATTCAGCGCGTGTCAGTATGGATTTTTTCGGGCACATCGCATACAAGTGATGCGGTGGCCATCGTTATCACCAGCCTTGGCTACCATTGAGCTCATATTGGATCAGTAAGACAGGATGGTAAGAAGCAGACCACGG
Source organism: Fragum sueziense (assembly GCA_963680895.1). Taxonomy (NCBI): domain Eukaryota; kingdom Metazoa; phylum Mollusca; class Bivalvia; order Cardiida; family Cardiidae; genus Fragum; species Fragum sueziense. The sequence continues at coordinate 46,322,949 of OY804603.1, forward strand.
CAGTCCAAGACATTGCCTCAGCTTCACAGAGTTTTGTAGGAAGAGTGGAGAGCCATATCACAGGCCAGAATACAAAATGTTATCGGTTCAATGCGCCGACGATGCATAGACTGTATGGCTCTGGAAGGTGGTCACACGCGTTACTGATTTTGTGAATTTTACATTAGAAGGTAGTCACGCTTGTGCGCTTGTCACGCTTGATTGCTTTGAGATACCAAAGGATTTTTTACCCCAAAAGAGAAAAACGAAAGCATTTTGAGTTGTGCTTGTACATTTTTGAATAAAAAATTTAATAAAAAAGTTATATTGAAAATTGTAAGTGGTGCGTTATTTCTGAGGTTCAAAGCACAACTTTAGGTGATAAGTCTTACATTACGTCGTTCAAAATAAAACAATAGCATATTATCGACGAGGGGTGGATTGAAAAAGTAAACCGAAGAAAAAGTCTGCAAATGACATGCAGATACAAGCCAGGGGCCTCAAATGACTCAGACTTGTTCTACTGTATGAACAAGTAAAATTGCTGTAATGTACAGCAAAATGAATTGTATCGCGCTTAAAAAATTATACCAAAGTAGTGAATAAAATGGTACAAGTGTCTGGTTAAGTCAACATGCAGTGAAAACCGAAATAGGATGGCATGTCTGCATATGCTGGTGCTAGTCTATAATTTCCATTTTTGTGTGTTCAGCCAGATTATACATTAATTAAACAACATAGGAGGAGAAGTAAGCAAATACAAAAGTGTTAAATGTTGCAGTTGAATAAATGGCGATTAAAATTAACTTAAACAAGAAAGGAAACCGAATATTTCAGCAAGAAATTAGGGCCAAGATGGTCCTGAATCGTTTCTCCGTGAAATTATTTTTTGGAAAAAAAGAAGGAAAAAAAGACACAAAAAATTGAAAGTCCACCATAGTAACCACAGTTCACTATGAAATTATTTTTCGAAAAAATAAAAAAACAAAACAAAAACAAAACAAAATAAAACAAAAACAATTCGAAAGGCTCCATGCAAGGAAGATTCCTGTTAGATTCCTATGTTAGAAGATTCCTGTTTGAATCTTGATTGAAACTGGCATAGTAATTTTGGAGAAATTTTCACATGAACGCACGCCGGAAACAGGACCGTGGCATAAGCCCCGCTAGCCTTTGGTCAAAATAGGTAAAAATAAAAAGTACTTGTTTATCCATTAGCCCTCTGAATATAAAAATCGTATCAAGTAAATTTTCCAAACCGGAACATTTTGACCACTATAGCTTATTTGTTCGTATAATCATTCAATAGAGAAGAGACTGTGTTGAATAGATCAGAGTGCATGCTAATCTTAGTCTATGGAATCTAAAATGCTTTGATAACAGCAGGAATAGGAAACGTTTATGATAACAGACATAGATGAACGAACGCACAACAGCCACAATGCCACGGATATGATCCTTATTACTTTTGTCCGGCGGAGCAATAAATTAAATGTAAAAAAGAAATACAGAAATGCCATATAAAGTGACAACTACCAGCCGCTAAAATGAAGCCAAATATATAAGGAATGTTTACGATTTAAGCTGTAACACAATACAAACAATACTATGAATATGTCTCAATAAATCACCCGGCAGATTATCTCTGCCAGGTCATAAATCGGGACCTATATTTGTACTTATCACACACAAAAAACACAAAGAACGAGCGACACATACGAAGAGACTTACTAGAGTGTAACAAAAAGTACAAGACTAAAGTTTTGATTGTGGCGGCGAATTAATTGAGCATAAAGTATTCTTTTGAACGGTTTTGAAACCCATCCAGTCAAAAACTGTTGAACCATAAAAGTTGAGTTGTTCTTTTATGTGAAAACCCCTAACAGTTTGTAATTTTTAGAAAAAAAAATTTGAGAAAACCTATTTGTTCTACTAGTTATACACATGCCTATTTAGTTCAGACGATCCCTCGAAATAATGGAATCTAATCATCCAAAATTGTACATGCAGTGTTCATTCAATACATATCCACCATGGACAAACCGGAAGTAGGGACTTTCCATTGCTATGCAAAGTATAAAACTATACTAGAATTTTTTTACACGAATTTTCAGCGTGGTCTGAGATTAAACGAACTTCAATGTATACTTATAGTACTGCTTGAAAAATTATACCGTGTAAACAGTTTATGTGTATGTTATATATACGACTTTCAAGTACAAATAATTATCCCTCATGACGTAATTTCTAAAATTAGAATATGTATACCACAATATGTATCGCGCATGGCGCGATACAATAAATGTCATTTGACCTCAGCATAATTATATGATATGATCTTTCAACTAAATGTACGCACGGTCTTACATGATCTACAAGGTTCTAATTTAAGCTTCTTTTTCATGAAGAGCAACTGCCAGAGAAAAAATGGATCAATGTAAATTGATTTGTATCTACATTTTAATGTGGTTACAACAGCTAAAGCTTTTTTCTGTTCTAGCCGATTGATCACACATACAAATGCGATGTACTGGTTACCAGTGGGTCCTTTTGTAATGTTGGCAAGAATCATATGTCATAAGTAGTCAAAACAATTTATACTTTGGATTTAAGAAAGTGATTGATACACAGAAGACGAGGAAACCAAATATGCGAGATGCAGGCGTTGACCTTGAATAACCAATAAATCGAATTCAATGTAGTCTTTCCTAAAATTAGTAATTCTACTTCAGAAAGAAAGTTTTGATCAATAGCCAGAGTAAATACAATACAACAAATATATACTGTCAGACACAATAGATATATCTTATGAAGTCTCTAGAAGAGTCTAAGCAAATGGCGCCAATGTTTTAATCCTTTCAGCTTCAACTTGTTATTGTTAGACGCGGTTTATATTCCACGAGACATGGTACGGTCTAGGGTGGATAGAAACTGGTGAAGACCGATCGATTCATTTACCACGTTTGGCAATAACTTTAGAGTTTGTCGTATCGTTACAACCCATGAACGAGAACATTTGAGTCGGGATCTGGAAAAACGTCCCTTATAGCATTTGAGACAGCCATATTTCAAGACCAGCCTGTGCCTAAGCGAAGACTGGCATACACTGATGCTGCTCTTCTATGGTTGCTACATGTCACAAAGAAGCTATTAGAGAACAGAATGGATCCTGATCAGACTGTGCGTATGCACAGGCTGGTCTGGATCCAGGTTGTTCTCAAATGCCATAAAGTACGTTTTCCAGATCCTGGCTCATTTCTTATTGAACGCTCGATAAACGGTTGACATGAATTTGACAAAATTTATCATACATTTGTAAAACTTGGGGTCGGTAAATTGAAGGAAGCGTTAATCTGTGATCTCACTCTAAACGTAGGGTGGTCACACTTTTTTCCAAAAGTATTCCAGCCCCTACAAAATACATACCAGCTTACAGAGAATATTGAGAGAAACATAAAACCGGTTGAATTGTGAAAATCGGACATTGCGTTATGGAATAACGCTTAATCAGATTTTTAAAAAGGGGAGATAATTCTGCCAAATTACATTATTGTTTATTTTTCAAAGAACTTCAACAAATTATATATCATTTTCAAGGTCTGAATGAGAGGAACTCAAAACTGCTTACGTTTTAAAAATCGGACATTTAATAAAATAGTTACACCCCTTTGAAGTTTTACAAAGGATGAAATTATTCTACCAAACAATTTAGTTCTCCAATTTCTACCCAACAACAATTATATAAATATTTGTTACATTAGTTCAACCCTTCCCCGAATAAGCCATGGTTTTTACGATCATATATGAAAAGGTTTTTGAAAACATTGAGACAAAAGAAGAACATACCGATAACCAACATTTTCTCCCTTTGCGTAAATATTTTCTGCGTTTCGTTGTGCGCATATCATTTCCGTGTCATTGCCTCCGATAAAGACAAGATTTTACGACATATAAAATAGGAATTTCAAACAAAAACAAAAAATAATTCAAACTTTCAAGTGATCGATTATTAACATTATACCTCTGTTTCGTGAAGAAATAGGCTTTCAAAACATTGACCCAAAAGAGCACCATACATTTGAACATGCCCATTTTGCAACCTCTAAATTCAATCTAATTTTTGGCTGCCTCACCCTTTCCCGAACAAGACCTGGTTAGACCTGGTTTTGACGTCCTGAACGGATTTTATTGAAGGTGAAGAGATTGAGGCGAAAGAGTCTTATTTTCTTTTACACTCATTCTGTCGCCTGTCACAGCTTTCGAGTTGGATGACCATAAGGTTTTACTGTTTGGGAAAGGGTTAAATGGATGTTTAGGAAGCCCATGAGAAACGCCGATTTTGTAAATCCCTTTGGACAGAGCACGAAGTGCTCAAGATGAGCTATTGTGGTCACTCACCGTCCGTCCGTCCGTCTGTTCACCCATGATTCCTTGAAACACCTCCTACTCCTTAACCATTGGGCCGATTTTGACAACACTTTACAGGAATGTTCCTTGGATGACCATATTAAAAGAATGTTCGCGATTTTTTGATTCGTCAAAAAATATGGGCGTGGCAGGGCAAGGCTTATCGAACTTTGAGAAATCATGATATCATTCTTAACAAATCAACCATTCGGCCAATTTCAACCAAACTTTGCAAGAATGTTCGTTGAGTCACTGTCGTCAACATTTATGAATAAATTTAGGATGAATGGAGATTATACAGAAATTATCGATAAATCACGGGGAATTGCAAAGCACTTCCCATTGTTAAAGCCTTTGCGCTTGAATGCGCTAAGCTAAAAGCACAAGATGTTTTATTATTTGAATAGATAGGATGTTGAAGAACATATATAGGCTTTTCTAGGCTTTTCTTCCGCATAGTTCTTGCCATTTGAAGCCGAGTAAAATGACCCATTTTGAATACCTAATCATCGACTCATAATTCATCGGCTCATCGTATTAACATACACGGATGAATAGATCTATTTTCCCTCTTTAATTTGATATGCGATTTATGAAAATCCGTTAAGAAATGGCAGTGCCAAAGCAATTTTATCACACATACCTACGCGTCCTTCTAAGGTAACGACCGAGTTCAAACAAAGAAACGCAGAGTTGACCCACTTTTTAAAATATAGATTTAACACGAAAAGAACGTGTATAAGGTAAAAGTATTGTATCATAATAAAATATAACTATTTAGCTTTAAGTTTTTACACACTTTTTGGCAATTTAATGCGTTATTAAGGCTGAAAATGCCGTTTGTAAATTACTCGTTTTTATATAGAATCAGATAGGGGCAGTATTTTTAAAACGAGACTGTGACCACACTACTAAACGGTATTAAGGCGCGTTTCTATTGCCGACCAAACCAACTCGATCAAGCTCTATCAAGCGATCGAGTACTGATCGAGCTTGGTCGGCAAGAGTGATCGGGACGATCGAGCATGGTCGGCAAAATGATCGGGAATTAATCGACAAGAAATAAAGAAGAAGTCGTGTAAATACACTAAATCGAGTTTAAGCGGGTTTGATCAGAGAATTCAGGCGATCGAGTTGATTTGGTCGGCAATGGGAAGACGGCTTTAATGAAATCATGCGAGGCAAACTTTCATAATTCTTTGTAAATTCTGTCAAATGCAGGTACGCCAATTGTTAAGTATTCAACAAGGACGTGTCTCTTCTACACCTTGTAACGATGCGACACATGTACGTAAATAGTACGGAATTGTCCTTAACCCTTTCCCAAACGACAAAATTTTCGGGTGATCCTCTTCAATAATGCCACAAAAGACAAAATGGATGTTACTAAAGATAGGATTTGTGTAAAATATGGCACAGAAAATATTGAGACAAAAGGAGAAACTGCTGGTTATCAGCAGTTTCTTCTTTTGTTTCAATGCTTTCCCAAGCCTTTTCTATTAGGGACGTCAAAACCAGGGGCCCGTATTACTAACAATCGTACGTTTGATTTTTGCATAATTACTTGTAACAACAGCACTGATTGGCTCAGTCGGATTTCTCGTGCAGTCTGATGTCTTGTTGCACAGTTTATACAAAAACTTGATTGTAAGATGTTTAGTAATACGGGGCCCAGGTCTTGTTTGGGAAAGAGTTTATCGACAGGGTTTACACTGTGATGTAAGTTGTACGTTAGGTTTGTGTAGTCATTCAAAGATGGCGACAACAATATAGCATGAGAGGTAGGTGTCTTAGTTTTTCATTGATAAATTTCTTAAACGGTCGTATCTTGCCTTTATACTGATATCATTATACAGGGGAAATGTATACCTATCAACGGTTCTATATATCAAAGTACCAGTGTTGTCCTATCGTACTCAGTCGTTGTGCAAAGACAGCCCAACACGGAAAACTTTTTTCGAAGCGAGAAAGTTGCCCTTTTAAGGATGATTACATAGTAATCAGTGAACTAGGGAACAAACTATTGCTCTTACTTGGATGTCTTTAACATGCTCTTTTCTATGGTTACTGTTATTTTACACAAAAATGTCTAGAATGACCACAAACACCGTGTTTATTAAATGGCCAGACAACGGTGTAGTCAGAGTGAAAATATGCAGACACAACGGTGCAGTTTCTGTGTTTTATGTACGGTGTGGTTATATTTTCATAACAAATTGTGAACGGTGTAGACATAATGAAATTGTGAACGGTGTAGACTTGAAGTAATACAGAACTTATCATTTCTGGAATGATAATATTTTTATGTTTAATGATAACGTTTTCACGGCTGAGAATCATGTTTTACAATTACTACCGAAATTCTTCAACAATTATGTTAATAATTTTTTATGTGACTGACTTGTAAATGCTTTGCAGCAAAGAAGGTTACAATATGTCTACAAAATATACTTTAATCAAAATATATCAGAATCTAGTTTCCTTGCTATTTGTCAAAGCAATTCCGTAAGGGTCAAATAGTAGAAATTACCAAGAATCTGTTGGCGTCCGTTTTATTTTTTTCTTTATTTTCAGTTCCATGCTGTTCACCTATTACTACTGTCATTTCTAAGGGAGTTTCGAAAATGTTGTGAAGCATTCGGAACAGGACCATTCCAGTCAGATATTAAAAGTGCGCAGGGCGGGGGAGATCAATGATCATACAGGTCAAAAAGATTTGAAAACTCTGAACTTTAGTATTATTCCTGATATTATCAAGAAGTCAGACTAGGACATCATCCCCATTTGCGAGCATAGAATACACAAGATAGACCTCATCGACGTAGAAAAAAGGATTTTGGAGTTAACAAGATTCTTTCTATCGATGATATCCCCGGTTTTGAATGCATGAGTCCTGAACATAAAAAATGACGAAGTTCAACTCCCCATAAAGTCGTTCAAAAAGCCCCGACCTTAATTCCTGATATTTCCATTGGACGTGCTAAAACAGATGAAACGGATAGGGTCTCTTCTCTTTCCCCACGAGAACACGAAAACAATGGCTGAAATGAACAGTTTGTTCCCAGATGTGATTAAGTCATTGAGAAGCGTTGATCAACTTGGTATTTGTTTATTTTGGTCAATGAAGGTCGGCTCTCGATGGAAAACATTTCATTTCATTTATTTATGGATGTGTGTAAGTTACACTGTCTTGGTAGTACTTCAATGCGTTTTACTCCAATAGTCAAACGGTTTTGGCGAATAGAATATTGTCTTTTTCATTGCAAATGGTTACATTTTATGAGTGAGCCCAAAAAAATTTGGTCAGAAAAATGTCAGTCCTGAAGAAGAAGTTCATTACGTATGAAATTCCAAAATGAATTTTGCAGTTCCAGAATTCTATTTTCAAGACTTATTTACTTAAGTCGAACAAGACGAAAAAAAAGGCCCAAATGTTTATGACACAAATTTATAATTTATGTTTTGTTATTTATAATTTATGTTTTGTTGATTGAATCCTTTATTTTGGGCAAAATCAGACTTTTCAATGAGGGGTCAATTTGAAAACAAGATACATTTCGATCAATAATTATCATACTCCATGAGTTGAAATCATTTCATTAATTACAATAATTGATTGTAATAACCAATTAAAACAGTTACAAAGAAAAATTCAAAGCCAGAGCCGAAATTTCGAATCTACAAATCAAATGAACGGATGAACAAGAAATTTGCCGTTGCACTTAACATGGCTTCAAAATGACGGTTATCGTATGTCTTATTTGATATTTTGTGATGGTATTCCTTTTGATTATCATTTCCGTCAGATGTTTATTCAATCACAAATAACAAAAATGTCTCCCGAAAATTAAATCAAACATACATTGAACTGTTTAAAGCTTAGGAGAATGAAGAAAAGAGAAAACATATTTTCTTAACTTTTGTTTTCTTTTACTTTGAGGATGGCGGCATTTTCATCTGAGTTTTCTAAGACCAAAGTATTTGAGGGGGATAAAACAGATGATCTGCTATCTGTTAGAGCTAGTTCGCCCTATACAACATACCAAGTCTACACCGTTCAAAATTTGTTGTGAAAATAATAACTACACCGTACAGATAACACAGAAACTGCACCGTTGTGTCTGCATATTTTCACTGTGACTACACCGTTGTTTGGCCATTTAGTAAACACAGCGTTTGTGGTCATTCTAGACATTTGTGTGTAAAATAACGGTAACCATAGAAAAGAGCATGTTAAAAACATCCAAGTTAGAGCAATAGTTTGTTCCCTAGTTCGCTGTTTACTATGTAATCATCCTTAAAAGGGCAACTTTCTCGCTTCAAAAAAAGTTTTCCGTGTTGGGCTGTCTTTGCACAACGACTGAGTACGATAGGACAACACTGGTACTTGGCTATATAGCACCGTGAATAGGTATACATTTCCCCTGTACAATGATATCAGTATCAAGACAAGATACGGCCATTTAAGGAAATTATCGACGAAAAACTAAGACACCTACCTCTAACGATTTTCCCCCGACGCCATCTTTGATTGACCACTCAAAACTTCCGTACAAAGTACACAAATCTAACGTACAACTTACAACACAGTGGTTTAGTTGCCCTATTTTGTCGCCATCTCTAACCGAAGTGTGACGCACCAATTTAAGTCAACTGAATTTATTACACAGCAGTAACGACTGCCTTGAATGTATACTTTAATTGTTCGTCTTAAAGTGACATTTCAGAATTATTTTTAGATAAATTTTACTTTTATTCTATCTGAAAGAGCATGTTTTCAAGCCGTTTACGAGAAAGGTATATTTTTGTGCTAAAATTAAACAAATTGTTGTGGACAACAGTTCAGATTTATATAGACTTTGTCATTTCTGTCTCAATTTTGGAGGCGTATTTTTCGCTTATAAATAACAACTTCAAAAAACTGATAGCATTTCTACGCATTAGAATAAACAATCTTTGCATCAAGACATACTTTTAAAAAATGAAATGAATGTGAAATGTCACTTTAAGAAAACATTGTCAATGGTGGGTTCGTTATTATACGAAAATGTCTTTTTGGTGCACTATATATCTTCATTTGAGACATGCCAGATCTAGCGTTTCTTGAGAACTAAGTAACATTTAATTTTTTTGTACAAAAATCCATTGATGTATATAAGGATAATTCATATTTTTTATGTCGTTAGCATTCGCAGAGACCCAAGAAATTCGTAAACGCCCTTGTGCGAAGAACGAGAGTCGTGTGTGGCAACCTCTGATGTAATACAACGCCTGATGTAATAAACTTTTTATTACATCAGGCGTTATTACATCTGGCGTCGGGGTCAACGCCTGATGTAATAACGCTTGATGTAATAAAATAATTTTCCTCAACCATCTTATCAAACCAACTGATTAATGATCAAAGTTACTTTCTAAAACATTAGGGATGGTAGTTGGGGGTTTTAAATGTTTTTTTTAACATTGCTATGAAATTCTGAAAAAAGTTTTAAGTAAGTTTTTATATCGATTTCTTTAATCCACAATACCTAAATAATGCAATCAAAGTTTATTACATCAGGCGTTATTACATCTGGCGTCGGGATCAACGCCTGATGTAATAACGCTTGATGTAACAAAATAATTTTCCTCAACCATCGTATCAAACTAACTGATTAATACTCAAACTTACTTTCTAAAACGATAGGGATGGTAGTTGGGGGTTTTAAATGTTTTTTTAACATTGCTATGAAATTCTAAAAAAAGTTTTAAGTAAGTTTTTATATCGATTAAAAAAGTTTTAAGTAAGTTTTTATATCGATTTTTTTAATCCACAATACCTAAATAATGCAATCAAAGTTTATTACATCAGGCGTTATTACATCTGGCGTCGGGGTCAACGCCTGATGTAATAACGCTTGATGTAATAAAATAATTTTCCTCAACCAACGTATCAAACTAACTGATTAATACTCAAACTTTCTTTCTAAAACATAAGGGATGGTAGCTGGGGGTTTTAAATGTTTTTTAACGTTGCTATGAAATTCTGAAAAAGTTTTAAGTAAGTTTTTATATCGATTTCTTTAATCCCCAATACCTAAATAATGCAATCAAAGTTTATTACATCAGGCGTTATTACATCTGGCGTCGGGATCAACGCCTGATGTAATAACGCTTGATGTAACAAAATAATTTTTCTCAACCATCTTATCAAACTAACTGATTAATACTCAAACTTACTTTCTAAAACATAAGGGATGGTAGTTGGGGGTTTTAAATGTTTTTTAACATTGCTATGAAATTCTGAAAAAAAGTTTTAAGTAAGTTTTTATATCGATTAAAAAAGTTTTAAGTAAGTTTTTATATCGATTTCTTTAATCCACAATACCTAAATAATGCAATCAAAGTTTATTACATCAGGCGTTATTGCATCTGGCGTCGGGGTCAACGCCTGATGTAATAACGCTTGATGTAATAAAATAATTTTTCTCAACCATCTTATCAAACCAACTGATTAATGATCGAAGTTACTTTCTAAAACATTAGGGATGGTAGTTGGGGGTTTTAAATGTTTTTTTTTAACATTGCTATGAAATTCTGAAAAAAAGTTTTAAGTAAGTTTTTATATCGATTAAAAAAGTTTTGAGTAAGTTTTTATATCGATTTCTTTAATCCACAATACCGAAAAACTGCAATCACAGTTTATTACATCAGGCGTTATTACATCTGGCGTCGGGGTCAACGCCTGATGTAAAAACGCTTGATGTAATAAAATAATTTTTCTCAACCATCTTATCAAACTAACTGATTAATGATCAAAGTTACTTTCTAAAACATTAGGGATGGTAGTTGGGGGTTTTAAATGTTTTTTTTTAACATTGCTATGAAATTCTAAAAAAAAGTTTTAAGTAAGTTTTTTATATCGATTAAAAAAGTTTTAAGTAAGTTTTTATATCGATTGTTTTAATCCACAATACCTAAATAATGCAATCAAAGTTTATTACATCAGGCGTTATTACATCTGGCGTCGGGGTCAACGCCTGATGTAATAACGCTTGATGTAATAAAATAATTTTCCTCAACCATCGTATCAAACTAACTGATTAATACTCAAACTTTCTTTCTAAAACATAAGGGATGGTAGCTGGGGGTTTTAAATGTTTTTTAACATTGCTATGAAATTCTGAAAAAAGTTTTAAGTAAGTTTTTATATCGATTAAAAAAGTTTTAAGTAAGTTTTTATATCGATTTCTTTAATCCACAATATCTAAATAATGCAATCAAAGTTTATTACATCAGGCGTTGTTACATCTGGCGTCGGGGTCAACGCCTGATGTAATAACGCTTGATGTAATAAAATATTTTTTCTCAACCATTTTATCAAACTAACTGATTAATGATCAAAGTTACTTTCTAAAACATAAGGGATGGTAGCTGGGGGTTTTAAATGTTTTTTTGACATTGCTATGAAATTCTTAAAAAGTTTTAAGTAAGTTTTTATTTTGATTTCTTTAATCCCCAATACCTAAATAATGCAATCAAAGTTTATTACATCAGGCGTTATTACATCTGGCGTCGGGGTCAACGCCTGATGTAATAACGCTTGATGTAATAAAGTAATTTTCCTCAACCATCTTATCAAACTAACTGATTAATGATCAAAGTTACTTTCTAAAACATTAGGGGTGGTAGTTGGAGGTTTTAAATTGTTTTTTTAACATTGCTATGAAATTCTGAAAAAGTTTTAAGTAAGTTTTTTATTTTGATGTCTTTAATCCCACATACCTAAATAATGTAATCAAAGTTTATTACATCAGGCGTTAATACATCTGGCGTCGAGGTCAACGCATGATGTAATAACGCTTGATATAATAAAATAATTTTCCTCAACCATCTTATCAAACTAACTGATTAATACTCAAAATTACTTTCTAAAACAATAGGGATGGTAGTTAGGGGTTTTAAATGTTTTTTTAAACATTTCTATGAAATTCTTAAAAAGTTTTAAGTAAGTTTTTATATTGATTTCTTTAATCCCCATTACCTAAATAATGTAATCAAAGTTTATTACATCAGGCGTTATTACATCAGGCGTCGGGGTCAACGCCTGATGTAATAACGCTTGATGTAATGAAATAATTTTCCTCAACCATCTTATCAAACTAACTGATTAATGATCAAAGTAACTTTCTAAAACATAAGGGATGGTAGTTGGGGTTTTTAAATGTTTTTTAACGTTGCTATGAAATTCTGAAAAAAGTTTTAAGTAAGTTTTTATATCGATTTCTTTAATCCCCAATACCTAAATAATGCAATCAAAGTTTATTACATCAGGCGTTATTACATCTGGCGTCGGGATCAACGCCTGATGTAATAACGCTTGATGTAATTAAATAATTTTCCTCAACCATCGTATCAAACTAACTGATTAATACTCAAACTTACTTTCTAAAACATAAGGGATGGTAGTTGGGGGGTTTAAATGTTTTTTTCAACATTGCTATGAAATTCTGAAAAAAGTTTTAAGTAAGTTTTTATATCGATTAAAAAAGTTTTGAGTAAGTTTTTATATCGATTTCTTTAATCCACAATACCTAAAAACTGCAATCAAAGTTTATTACATCAGGCGTTATTACATCTGGCGTCGGGGTCAACGCCTGATGTAAAAACGCTTGATGTAATAAAATAATTTTTCTCAACCATCTTATCAAACTAACTGATTAATGATCAAAGTTACTTTCTTAAACATAAGAGATGGTAGCTGGGGGTTTTAAATGTTTTTTTAACATTGCTATGAAATTCTTAAAAAGTTTTAAGTAAGTTTTTATTTTGAATTCAGTAATCCCCAATACCTAAATAATGCAATCAAAGTTTATTACATCATGCGTTATTACATCTGGCGTCGGGATCAACGCCTGATGTAATAACGCTTGATGTAATAAAATAATTTTCCTCAACCATCTTATCACACTAACTTATTAATGATCAAAGTTACTTTCTAAAACATAAGGGATGGTAGTTGGGGTTTTTAAATGTTTTTTTTAACATTGCTATGAAATTCTTAAAACGTTTTAAGTAAGTTTTTATTTTGAATTCATTAATCCCCAATACCTAAATAATGCAATCAAAGTTTATTACAATAGGCGTTATTACATCTGGCGTCGGGGTCAACGCCTGATGTAATAACGCTTGATGTAATAAAATAATTTTCCTCAACCATCTTATCACACTGACTTATTAATGATCAAAGTTACTTTCTAAAACATTAGGGGTGGTAGTTGGAGGTTTTAAATGTTTTATTTAACATAACTATGAAATTCTAAAAAAGTTTTAAGTAAGTTTTTTATTTTGATTTCTTTAATCTCACATACCTAAATAATGTAATCAAAGTTTATTACATCAGGCGTTATTACATCTGGCGTCGTGGTCAACGCATAATGTAATAACGCTTGATGTAATGAAAGAATTTTCCTCAACCATCTTATCAAACTAACTGATTAATACTCAAAGTTACTTTCTAAAACATTAGGGATGGTAGTTGGGGGTTTTAAATGTTTTTTTTAACATTGCAATGAAATTTTGAAAAAAGTTTTAAGAAAGTTTTTATATCGATTTCTTTGATCCCGAATACCTAAATAATGCAATCAAAGTTTATTACATCAGGCGTTATTACATCTGGCGTCGGGGTCAACGCCTGATGTAATAACGCTTGATGTAATAAAATAATTTTCCTCAATCATCTTATAAAATTAACTGATTAATGATCAAAGTTACTTTCTAAAACATAAGGGATGGTAGTTGGGGGTTTTAAATGTTTTTTTTTAACATTGCTATGAAATTCTTAAAACGTTTTAAGTAAGTTTTTTATTTTGATTCCTTTAATCCCCAATACCTAAATAATACAATCAAAGTTTATTACATCAGGCGTTATTACATCTGGCGTCGGGGTCAACGCCTGATGTAATAACGCTTGATGTAATAAAATAATTTTCCTCAACCATCTTATCAAACTAACTGATTAATAATCAAACTTACTTTCTTAAACATAAGGGATGGTAGTTGGGGGTTTTAAATGTTTTTTCCCATTGCTATGAAATTCTAAAAACGTTTTTCGTAAGTTTCTATTTTGATTTCTTTAACCCACACTACCCGAAAAATGAAAATCACAGTTTATTACATCAGGCGTTATTACATCTGGCGTCGGGGTCAACGCCTGATGTAATAACGCTTGATATAATGAAATAATTTTCCTCGTCCATCTTCTAAAACGAACTGAATGAAAGTCAAAGTTACAGTTAAAACATTGCAAATGGTAGTTGGGGGTTTTAGAAAAAAAATATTCGATGACATTGTTAAAACCTTTTTCGTAAGTTTCTATTTTGATTTCTTTAATACCCAATACCTCAATAATGAAATCAAAGTTTATTACATCAGGCGTTATTACATCTGGCGTCGCAGTCAACGCCTGATGTAATAACGCTTGATGTAATAAAATAATTTTCCTCAACCATCTTATCAACTAACTGATTAATAATCAACGTTACTTTCGAAAATATTACGAATGGTAGTTGGCGTTTTGATATATTGATGCTCCCCGAAAAAAAATGGGGGAGCTTGAAGTCGCCATGCTGTCTGTCCGTCTGTCCGTTCCCGGGGCCTTCTGTCCGTCCACAGCCAGATCTCAGCAACCCTTGGACCAAATTCAATGAAACTTCACATGTGAACTCCCTAGGATAATTCCTATGAATCTTTTCTCCGTTTCTTGATTTTACGCTGCGTCATGGAAAACGTGCCTTAATGTAAAAAATAGTTTTTCTCTAATTTCTCTTCATCTAATGGGCAGAATTTAATGGAATTGTGTACCTATGTGATCTATGAGATGTTCTAGACCATTTTCCATAAATTATGCGTGTACAAAAATCTGTCATGGAAAAATGGGGCTAAATATATGGCAGTTTTTATTTTGTGACACACACTTATTCGGGGAGCATAATCCGTCTATGACGGCTCTTGTTTTTTCTATTTCGATGAAATTGTTTAAACTTGATTTGTAAGTTTCTATTTTGATTTCTTCAATCCCAATACCTAAAAAAATGAAATTACAGTTTATTACATCAGGCGTTATTACATCTGGCGTCGGAATCAACGCCTGATGTAATAACGCTTGATGTAACAAAATGATTTTCCTCAACCATCTTATCAAACTAATTGATTAATAATCAAAGTTACTTTCCAAAACATTACGAATGGTAGTTGGGAGGTTTACAATATTTTTTCCATTGCTATAAAATTGTTCTAACGTTTTAAGCAAATTTTTATTTTGATTTCTTTCATCCCAAATACCTAAATAATGATATCAAAATTTATTACATCAGGCGTTTTCACATCTGGCGACGGGGTCAACGCGTGATGTAATAACGCTTGATGTAATTAAATAATTTTCCTCAACCATCTTATCAAAGAAACTGAATAATTGTCAAAGTTGCATTCAAAAACAGTACAAACGGTAGTTGCGGGGTTCGGAAAAAAATCTATTTCGATGAAATTGTTCAAACCTTTTTCGTAAGTTTCTATTTTGATTTTTTCAATTCCCAATACCCAAATAATGAAATCAAAGATTATTACCTAAGACGTTGTTACGTCTGGCGTCGGGGTCATCGTCTGATGTAAAAACGCTTGATGTAAAAAAATACACATTCTGTACTTTCAATATATTTTTGCCATCTGTAGCTTTTTAGCTCACCTAGCACGTTGTGCTCAAGGTGAGCTATTGTGGTCTACCATCGTCCATCCATAATTTCTTTAACCATCTTCTCATCCAAAAGCATTTGGCCAATTTGTACCACACTCGGCAGAAATGTTCCCTGAGTGTCCCTTTTCTAAACTTATTCGAGGATTTTTGATTCGTCTTTTCCGACCTTGAGATGTTTTGAGACAATATTCTTAAAATCAACCAATAGGCCAATTTCAAACAAACTTGGCAGTATATTGAATGTCTATTTCTAACACTTGTTTCGAAATATGTGTTTCGTAAAAGAATAGGGGCGTGGCAGGGCTTATCCGACTTAATGAAAATTCTTATGAAATTAAGCATTGGGACAATTTTTTACCAAACATGACAGAAATGTTCTCTTAGTGATTCTTTTCAACATATATTTGCGATTTTTTTATTCTTAAAAAAATCTGGGCCTGGCAGGATGGGGCTTATCTGACGTACAGAAATGACAGGAAAATTAATAAAAACTCAACCATACTTGGCAGGAATCTTGTTTGGGTGACCCATTTCATATTGTTCACATTTTTTGATTCACAAAAACTTGGGGCGTGACAGGATGTGGTTTATCCGACTAGGAGAAATATCGAGATGATTCTTTAGGAATTAACAATCTAAGGAAACTTAGAGGGAATATTCTTTGGGAATTCTTTTTAATACTTGTTTGTGAACTGTTCATTTGCTTAATAAAGGTGCGCGGAAGGGCGGGGCGTATCAGTCAGGTCAGCGCTTTGTGGCCATTTTTGTCCTTCTTGTTTCAAATTGGATCAGTCTAAAATTTAGCTGTTTGGGAAAGGGTTAAAGCACATGTATAAAATATTGAGGTAAAACGAAAGTAAAAAATGGATATCGTGTATCGGTATTTTAGCTCAACTTGCCGAAGTGCAAGCGGGATATAAACCCCTTCACAATAACTGTTTCAGGCTTTGTTTTCCTCCAAAATTCTTGCAATGCGTGCACAATTTGAGATTGGTTACTAAAACTGATAGTACTTCTTGTTTAATAAGCACGAAGTAGTATCTGGGTTGATAACCAGTCTAAAATCGTGCACGCGCTACATGACTTTTGGAGGAAAAGAAACGCCGAGACCGTTAGCGTGTAACGGTCTTTTGTCGTGGCATTGTGTCCGTCGCTCGCACGTCCGTCCGTGTATGCATCCGTGCGTCTGTAAACTTTTTCTTAAAAAATCTTTTCTGAAACCAATGGTCCAGTTGTAACCAAACTTGGCAGAAATATTCCTTAGGAGTCCGTTTTCTAAAATTGTTTCAGGATTTTCGATTTGACTATAAACTAGGTCACTAGGTCAGATCATAGAAAAACCTCATATGCTCTCTAGAAGCCACATTTGAAGGCCAAACAAGCCCCGACGCCAGATTTAATAACGCCTGATGTAATAAACTTTGATTTCATTATTCAGGTATTGTGGTTTAAAGAAATCAAAATAGAAACTTACGGAAAACGTTTTAACAATTTCATCGAATTAAAAAAGAATATTTTAAACCCCAAACTACCATTCGTAATATTTTCGAAAGTAACGTTGATTATTAAATCAGCTAGTTTGATAAGATGGTTGAGGAAATTATCTTATTACATCAAGCGTTATTCCATCAGGCGTTGACCCCGACGCCAGATGTAATAACGCCTGATGTAATAAACTGTGATTTCATTATTTAGGTATTGGGGATTAAAAAATCAAAATAGAAACTAACAAAAAGGTTTAAACAATTTCATCGAATATATTTTTTTTCTAAAACCACCAACTACCATATGTAATGTTTTAAATGTAACTTTGGCTATCATTCGTTTTAACAATTTCATCGAAAAAGAAAAATATATGTCAAAACCCCCAACTACCATTCTTTAATGTTTCTAATGTAACTTTGACCATTATTCAGTTTCTTTGATAAGATGGCTGAGGAAAATTATTTTATTACATCAAGCGTTATTACATCAGGCGTTGATCCCGACGCCATATGTAATAACGCCTGATGTAATAAACTGTGATTTCATTATTTAGGTATTGGGATTGAAGAAATCAAAATAGAAACTTACTAATCAAGTTTAAACAATTTCATCGAAATGGAAAAAAAGCCGTCATAGACGGATTATTCTCCCCGAATAAGTGTGTGTCACGAAATAAAAACTACCATACATTTGGCCCCCTTTTCCCATGACAGATTTTTGTACACTCATAATTTACAGAATACAACCTAGAACATTTTATTTATTAGTACAAGATTTCAGTAAATTCTGCCCATTAGATGAAGAGAAATTAGAGAAAAACTATTTTTTACAATAAGGCACATTTTCCATGACGCAGCGTCATATTCAGAAACGAAAAATAATATCCCGATGGTTTATCCTAGGGAGTTCACATGTGAAGTTTCATTGAATTTGGTCCAAGGGTTGCTGAGATCTAGCTATGGACGGACGCAGGGCCCCGGGAACAAACGGACGGACAGACGGACGGATAGCGTAACGATTATATGCTTTTTCGGGGTACATAAATATATCAAATCCCCCATACTACTATTCGTACTGTTTTTGAAAGTAACTTTGATTATTAATCAGTTAATTTGATAAGATGGTTGAGGAAAATTATTTTATTACATCAAGCGTTATTACATCAGGCGTTGACTCCGACGCCAGATGTAATAACGCCTGACGTAATAAACTTTGATTTCATTATTCATGCATTTGTGATTGAAGAAATCAAAATAGAAACTTACGAAAAAAGTTTGTAATGGTTTTGATTGGTAGTTTGACTATCATTCAGTTAGTCGAAGATGGTCGAGGAAAATTATTTTGTTACATCAAGAGTTATTACATCCGGCGTTGACCCCGACGCCAGATGTAATAACGCCTGATGTGATAAACTTTGATTGCATTATTTAGGTATTGGAGATTAAAGAAATCAAAATAAAACTTTACTAAAAACGTTTTGAGAATTTCATAGCAATGGGAAAAAACATTTAAAACCCCAAACTACCATCCCTTATGTTTTAGAAAGTAACTTTGATCATTAATCAGTTAGTTTGATAAGATGGTTGAGGAAAATTTTTTTATTACATCAAGCGTTATTACATCAGGCGTTGACCCCGACGCCAGATGTAATAACGTCTGATGTAATAAACTTTGATTGCATTATTTAGGTATTGGGGATTAAAGAAATCAAAATAAAAACTTACTAAAAACGTTTTGAGAATTTCATAGCAATGGGAAAAAAGATTTAAAACCCCAAACTACCATCCCTTATGTTTTAGAAAGTAACTTTGATCATTAATCAGTTAGTTTGATAAGATGGTTGAGGAAAATTGTTTTATTACATCAAGCGTTATTACATCAGGCGTTGACCCCGACGCCAGATGTAATAACGCCTGATGTAATAAACTTTGATTGCATTATTTAGGTATTGGGGATTAAAGAAATCGATATAAAAACTTACTAAAAACGTTTTTAGAATTTCATAGCAATGGAAAAACATGTTAAAGCCCTAACTACCATCCCCTATGTTTTAGAAAGTTACTTTGATCATTAATCAGTTAGTTTGATAAGATGATTGAGAAAAAATATTTTATTACATCAAGCGTTATTACATCAGGTGTTGACCCCGACGCCAGATGTAATAACGCCTGATGTTATTAACTTTGATTGCATTATTTAGGTATTGGGGATTAAAGAAATCAAAATAAAAAAATACTTAAAACTTTTTAAGAATTTCATAGAAATGTTAAAAAAAACATTTAAAACCCCCAACTACCATCCCTAATGCTTTAGAAAGTAACTTTGCGTATTAATCAGTTAGTTTGATAAGATGGTTGAGGAAAATTATTTTATTACATCAAGCGTTATTACATCAGGCGGTGACCCCGACGCCAGATGTAATAACGCCTGATGTAATAAAGTTTGATTGCATTATTTAGGTATTGGGGTTTAAAGAAATCAAAATAAAAACTTACTTAAAACTTTTTCAGAATTTCATAGCAATGTTAAAAAAACATTTAAAACCCCAACTACCATCCCTAATGTTTTAGAAAGTAACTTTGAGTATTAATCAGTTAGTTTGATAAGATGGTTGAGGAAAATTATTTTATTACATGAAGCGTTATTACATCAAGCGTTGACCCCGACGCCAGATGTAATAACGCCGTAAGTAATAAACTTTGATTGCATTATTTAGGTATTGGGGATTAAAGAAATCGATATAAAAAACTTACTAAAAACGTTTTTAGAATTTCATAGCAATGGGAAAAACATTTAAAACCCCCACTACCATCCCTAATGTTTTAGAAATTAAGTTTGAGTATTAATCAGTTAGTTTGATAATATGGTTGAGGAAAATTATTTTATTACATCAAGCGTTATTACATCAGGCGTTGACCCCGACGCCAGATGTAATAACGCCTGATGTAATAAACTGTGATTTCAGTATTTAGGTATTGGAGATTGAAGAAATCAAAATAGAAACTAACGAAACAGGTTTAAATAAACAATTTCATCGAAATATAATTTTTTTTGTAAAACCACCAACTACCTTTTGTAATGTTTTAAATGTAACTTTGACTTTCATTCAGTTAGTTTGATAAGATGGCCAAGGAAAATTTTTTATTACATCAAGCGTTATTACATCAGGCGTTGACCCCGACGCCAGATGCAATAACGCCTGATGTAATAAACTGTGATTACATTATTTAGGTATTTGGGATTAAAGAAATCAAAATAAAAACTTACTTAAAACTTTTTCAGAATTTCATAGCAATGTGAAAAAAAAACATTTAAAACCTCCAACTACCATCCCTAATGTATTAGAAAGTAACTTTGAGTATTATTCAGTTAGTTTGTTAAGATGGTTGAGGAAAATTATTTCATTAAATCAAGCGTTATTACATCAGGCGTTGACCCCGACACCAGATGTAATAACGCCTGATGTAATAAACTTTGATTGCATTATTTAGGTATTGGGGATTAAAGAAATCAAAATAAAAACTTACTAAAAACGTTTTGAGAATTTCATAGCAATGGGAAAAAACATTTAAATCCCCCAACTACCATCCCTTTTGTTTTAGAAAGTAACTTTGATCATTAATCAGATAGATTGATAAGATGGTTGAGAAATATTATTTTATTACATCAAGCGTTATTACATCCGGCGTTGACCCCGACGCCAGATGTAATTACTCCTGATGTTATTAACTTTGATTGTATTATTTAGGTATTGGGGATTAAAGAAATCAAAATAAAAACTTCCTTAAAACTTTATAAGAATTTCATAGAAATGTTAAAAAAACATTTAAAACCCCCAACTACCGTCCCTATTGTTTTAGAAAGTAAATTTGAGTATTAATCAGTTAGTTTGATAAGATGGTTGAGGAAAATTATTTTATTACATCAAGCGTTATTACATCAGGCGGTGACCCCGACGCCAGATGTAATAACGCCTGATGTAATAAACTTTGTTTGCATTATTTAGGTATTGTGGATTAAAGAAATCAAAATAAAAACTTACTTAAAACTTTTTAAGAATTTCACAGCAATGTTAAAAAAACATTTAAAACCCCCAACTACCATCCCTAATGTTTTAGAAAGCAACTTTGAGTATTAATCAGTTAGTTTGATAAGACGGTTGAGGAAAATTATTTAATTAAATCAAGCGTTATTACATCAAGCGTTGACCCCGACGCCAGATATAATAAAGCCTGAAGTAATAAACTTTGATTGCTTTATTTAGGTATTGGGGGTTAAAGAAATCGATATAAAAACTTACTAAAAACGTTTTTAGAATTTCATAGCAATGGTAAAAACATTTAAAACCACCAGCTACCATCCCTTATGTTTTAGAAAGTAACTTTGAGTATTAATCAGTTAGTTTGATAAGATGGTTGAGAAAAATTATTTTATTACATCAAGCGTTATTACATCAGGCGTTGACCCCGACGCCAGATGTAATAACGCCTGATGTAATAAACTTTGATTGCATTATTTAGGTATTGGGGATTAAAGAAATCGATATAAAAACTTACTTAAAACTTTTTTAATCGATATAAAAACTTACTTAAAACTTTTTTTCAGAATTTCATAGCAATGTTAAAAAAACATTTAAAACCCCCAACTACCATCCCTATTGTTTTAGAAAGTAAGTTTGAGTATTAATCAGTTAGTTTGATACGATGGTTGAGGAAAATTATTTTATTACATCAAGCATTATTACATCAGGCGTTGATCCCGACGCCAGTTGTAATAACGCCTGATGTAATAAACTTTGATTGAATTATTTAGGTATTGGGTATTAAAGAAATCGATATAAAAACTTACTTAAAACTTTTTTCAGAATTTCATAGAAACGTTAAAAACATTTAAAACCCCCAACTACCATCCCTAATGTTTTAGAAAGTAAGTTTGAGTATTAATCAGTTAGTTTGATAAGATGGTTGAGGAAAATTATTTTATTACATCAAGCGTTATTACATCAGGCGTTGACCCCGACGCCAGATGTAATAACGCCTGATGTAATAAAAGGTTTATTACATCAGGCGTTGTATTACATCAGAGGTTGCCACAGTCGTGTTCACATTTTGCGGGCCTCTGCGAATGTTAACGACAGAAAACTATGCGAATAAACGCTATTTGTGCGTTTAAACATATATTTCCATTGATTGCTTACCCAAATCCAACGAATACATGAAACAATAGTCGTTTTCCGGAAATTCGCTACTCTGGGTTTTTCCCACCCGAAGTCACGTGATGTAGGTACAAACAATCATAGCGGAAGTTATAAAATAGTGTCGGTCAACTGGAAAAAAAATGGACAATTTCACCAGTAATTCCATGTGTGAGCTTCAAAGCTTCTTGAAAATTATAGGAGTAACTTCTTCAAACCAAAATAAAGCAGATCTAGTTTCTTTGTGTGAATCAGTGGCATTTTTAAACATTGAAATTGATCCAGATAAGATCACAGGAAATCGAATCATATCATCAGTAATAAAATGAAAATGAATTTTATTGTAACTTAATAATGGAATCTAATAATACCTCTGCACCTTCCGTCATTTTTTAACCATTCACAGATCTTGTAACAAAAGAAATCTCCCATAATCCGATGATAGGTTATCATTGAAAATATTTTCCCCCGTTGTGTGCCTCAAATCAGGCGAGTGTCGATTTGTGACGTCATGATTTTGCCATACTTACTCTAGTCATATGACGTCATAGAAATAAAAAGAGGGGCGACTTTGGGGGGAAATAGAAACATGTATATACATGTACGCTGTGAGCGAGTTTATCCAAACGAATATTTTGTAAAATTTGTCTGTAAGAACATTCCGCTCCACACGGTTTTCCACTGTCGGAACACGATTAATAAACGAAAATGGATAAGTGAATGTTAGAGCACAGAACATATTGAGGAAAGAGGCGATTTTCTGTCTATCACCAAATTGCTCCCTTTTTCTCAATGTTTTCCAAACAGTCTATTGAGGTTAAATACAAAAGAAAAATGTTTAAAAAATTAAAGAATTTGTCTTCAAATGTAGATCTACCGAAAAAATGATGGATCTTTTTTTTAACCCTTACCCAAACAACAAATTATGGTCCTTTCCAAATTACCGGTAAGTCTTGCTAATAATCAGAATGATTCTTATTTTGCTACTTGTGTGCATAAAAAAAACGAATTGGTTAGGAAAGGGTTAACAACTTTGCATAAGAAGCCATCATTTCAAATTTATTCAAATTTGAAGTAGGCTGTAGACTATATAAGATAGGTAGATCTACTAAGAAGAACAGTTTGTTGTAGATTGTAGAATAAGAAATAGATCTATTGGGGGAAAATTAAATTGTGATCAAAGTCAGCATGGTTTTCTTTTCTCTCAAAGTTTTGCTATTTCGTTCAAGTAGATCTATGTAATAAACAAGATCTGGTTTTGGATTTAGCCTATACTACTTAACAGAAAATATTTTGGGAAACATTTTGGAAAATTTAAGAGCATCCTGATAACCAGCATTTTCTCCTTCTGTCTAAATAGACTATATCTAGATCTACTTTTATATGTAAGCGTTTAGTGTGTTGTGACTATGTTGTGATGGGGTTTCTCTTTCTTCTATCCGCTGAGCTAACCTCTGTTCGAATCGGGTCGGTATTCAATTCGGCCCTGGGACAGTCCTTACCCTTGTGTCTATCTTCAGTCTCGGGATCTGATTTTGGTCAGAAATCATTCAAAATAGGCCTATAAAGGTATGATTCGATTCCCTGTGCTTGAAAGCTGCTGAAACGCCAATATTGAAGTGAATAAGGGGGAAATGTGTGTACATTATAGCCATGCAAATATTGAGGTAAAAGGTGGAAATGCTGGTTATCAGCATTTTCTTGTTTTGCCTAAATGTTTTCCACTTCCTTTGGGGACGTCAAAACCAGGTCTTGTTTGGGAAAGGGTTAAATGGCTTTAATATTTTACCTTAGAGCAAATGTAGTGCGTACGTCGTTTTATCAGAGACGGATTTAATTGTTCATAAGGTCGTCCACATAATTTCACCCATAACATACACTGTTCCAGATTTGTTTTTGGTTTCGGAAAAGAAATAAACGAAACTCCTTGCATATGAGGAGCATCTTTGTAGCGACTGTCACTGTTACACTGGCCCCAAGCACACCGTTTGGTAGGCATTTTGTAAAAAAAAAACTAGTTTAAAATTTACCGCGTCACTAACTGTAAGCCATTTGTTTGTACCTACATCACGTGACTTCACATGGGAAAAACCCAGAGTGACGAACTTCCGGAATAGATCTATTAAACCGGTGTGAGAGTATGTCTGTCACTGTTGCTTTGTTCTGATTAATTTTCCGACAATTGTTTGTTATGTGCAACGTCAGCAAAAAGACGATACGTTATAATTTCGATACCATCGATATTCTCATACTACTACATCTACTTGAACATGACTGGTATTTGTGATATTCAACAGGGCTGGATTAAGTCGCATTTGACAGATCGATCGATGGCAGTCAAAATACATTGCAGGACAGCCCAATTCAAATACTTAGTGAACCTTTCAGATTCAGTGTCCCCCAGGGTTCTTGTGCTGAACAGACAATTTTTACCCTTATTTCGGCTTTGAAGAAAGTAGTGCAGGTGTACCCAGCAGACCTCTATGTGTCTTGCTGGAAATCATTCCAAAGTGACTGAAACGTTTTTACAGCCTGAAAGTTGTCTGAATGAAGTTATTACGTGGATAACAACCAACAAACTAAAAATGAATCAATCAAAAAACTGAGATTATCATTATACTGTACAAAACCGCAGCTGAATAAAATTAGTATCGACCGTTTAAAAGTTGGCAACGTTGAAATTAAATGTGAATATTAAGTTAGAGACCTCTAGGTAACCATGACGAATAATCTTTGTTTCGATAATCACATTCAAAGAAGCCAAATTACCCATATTCAGCTGAGAAATCCTCGAGCTATTCGTAAACATTTCGAAAAGAAGACTACTGAAGTCTTGGTTCATTTTCTGGGCCAATCCCATTTAGATTTTTGTAATAGTCTCTACAATGATTTTCCAGCATATCAAATAATTAAATTTCAATCGGTTCAAAACCACGCTGCGAGGCTTGTCTCTAACGTGTCATAGAAGGAACTGCTCCAATCTATATAAGACAAATGCTCAATATCAATTAGGGTCGCTACAGATTTTGATCACAGAGTGATACGAACTTTTTCATTCATAGACGGCGAACAAAACTGGCAGACCGATCCCTTGTGGTTGTTGGTGCAGCGTGCGTTGGTGAAATGACATCCCTTCCACTCTAAAAGACACTCAGTCTGAGCAATTATTCAGATCTAAACTTAACACACACCTGTTTAAGAAGTTCTATGACTAAAAATGTTTTATAAAACTATAAAATTATATTGGTCGTACGTACGGTTTATCAAAACATAACGGTAAACCCAGTCTATTTTTAGCCCAAAATTCAATGCCATTGAAAAGAAATGTACTACTATCCGGTCACATTAGTACGATACATGTTTACAACATTCACCATATGTCGTCATTGGCTTCCGTCCGTCTGCTATTGTAATCAACACAATACCGAACTCCAAACTACTGTTGTTTTGCATGCGCTGGTTCGAATCTCACAGCTATCTCACATCGTCATTATTCGTACCAACACATGCCAAATTGCCTTTGAAATTTGGAACGCCTCCGCTTCTTTGCACAGGTATCGTGTGTAAACATGTGCCTAGACTTTAGAGTGACAATCAATGATCTAGATGTTTCCACATTCTAAGATAGAAATGAAAACTAGCCTTAAACGAAAGAGAAGCAAGGGAACAGCAAAGACACAGCTACTGAAAGGATATGAGACCATTATGTAAATATTATATATTATTTTAGATGAAAAGATGTAATTATTTTTATTTGACAGCGAACTTAACCCAAATCACACACAAAGCATGGCACTCCTCAATGCAGACAGCTAACAATATATTTATTGCCTTGCTACCTATATTTCGTCTATATTTGTTACCTTTTCTTTTGTCATGCTGTCTTTAGGAAGATCTAGTCACGTTTTGTTATTCTAAGTTTAGTTTACCTTCAAGTTGGTCGTAAGTATTTCATTCACTCACAGCTACAATTAAAAAGGGTGGGTTTTTTTTGCTCTTTTAATGCTGTTTTTCATTCACTTACCCGTCTGATTAAACATACGTAGCAAATTTGTACCGAAAATCAAGCGCGAAATTTGCAGTGTTCGTTGCCAATATTTTCGGTGAACTTTGGTTTGAACGATTTTGTACCGATCATGCACCTAACGTAACAAACGTGTGCCAACTATAACGAAGAGCAAACGATGTTTCTCTGAAATATACCCCAATTTGTTTCTGAACATCAACGAACCCCTACTGTTTGAATTACGACTACAACGAATGCGTGACGTACCCTCAAAGAATAAACCGAACTATTAACGAACCCCAACGGAATCGCATGCGACATTCCGAATATTTCCCATAATGAAGTGCGAATCAGATTGCATTTATTTTCCGGAATTATCTGCACGTTTCATGCTTTTAATCATTCTTCAAGTTGTCTTCATAGAGAAAGCACATGAAGACTGTACAACAGTAATTTTGGCAGCCACAGCTAAAACAAAGAAGCCAATGTCAACGTTCCCACTGACCCAACAGCAGGAGGAGGCGATGAGGGAGTGTGAGCGGGATAATACCCTGCTCTAACCATTTAGGTTGACTGATTATCGTAGGACAGATGAAAACTGCAATGTTGCCTGAGCAGGCTGCCTGAATGAATATTGAACCCGAAGCAATCCCGGGTTGGTTCTAGTCTGAAGAAAAAGTGGGTCTGTGGCACCAAGAATAACAGAGCCGGAGCAGTGGATAGGTCTGGGTGATACGAAGTATATGAAAACATTACCAATGTAACATTACATGTATAGGAAATCTCCATTGAAAGGTCGGTCAAACGGTAATACCGATCTGCAGTCGCTAAAGAAACGCTCGACCATAGTGCCAAAGTCACAATATTCGGAATGACATCGTGGGGACCGGTGTGTTTCTTTGGCGATTCTTTGGCATTTTCGGTTAGATCAATATTTAAACGCACCTTCATCGGAGTTGAATCGTCAAATAGCGATGCAGAGTAGCCGTTGCAATCAACGCTTACTACTCATAATGTATAGGACGCACTGGACGGCACTAGGCATAACATTGTAGTAGGTCAACATAATTATACAATATGACAATCAGCCAAACAACCATATAAACGATAGCCATTGGGTTCCGTTAATTTTGCGTGGTCTCAAGAGACGATTGCACCCCGTTTCTAGATAATGATCTCTATGAAGTAATTACCAATGAAGTTTCGAAAATGAGCTCTAAGTATGACAACATGTTCCTATGTGGTGATTTTAATGCCCAGACTGGAAATTTGGCAGATTATACCACAGTGGATGATTGTTTCCTCATATTGCTTTGAATTTTGTGATACTGGTGGTGCATTTGTTAACAAAAAGTCTGTAATACAAAATCATTAAATAGAAAGAATGTCATTAGACAACAAAAAGTAACAATGGATATCAGATAATAGAAAGGTGTATAAACAACAACTTAAACATTGTCAATAGTAGAACAAGCTCAGACTTTCCTAGATATATGTCATTCCAAAATGTTTGTTACATTGATTACTGTATTGCATAAACATAAGCATTTTGTCTTATTGAAACTTTCAGTACAAAAGAAGTAGAATCGCATTTTTTCTGATTTACGCTCAATTTTAGCAGGTACAATAAACGTATCTTTAATAAATACCAAAATATTTTTTTTTCAAAGCAAGCAAACCATAACTTGCCCATATACCCAGTTATTTTATGCAAATTAGCTCATATGCATTCATGAAAATCAATTCATTTCCTTAAATCTATGATTTTTTAACGAAAAGTTTGTGAATAATATAAACAAAACACTGCCTTTCTTTTTTTCAAATTGTTCATTTAATTTTTCGAAACGGATTTGGTCAAATTATCTTAATTAGATATATACCCACATATACCAGTATGGTATCTAACGAAAGCTTTTATTTGGAGTTATTTTAAGCAAAATTGTTCATTTGCATAATCATGAACAACAATGATTTTCCTTGTAATTGTGATTTTTGCAAAGATTTGGTATTTATACTTTCCAAAATAAGGCATTTCGTTTGTAAACACCGGATAAAGGTATTTACATAGGTACGGAATTGGAAAAGAAGGCCGTTATTGCATCTGAAACGGTCGTGCTTACAAAGCAAACTCACGGGTGGTAAACAGAGAAACTAGCTCCAAAAAGAGTCAACGGTATTTCGTTTCCTCGTGACATCCGGCCTCTATCGAGGTAGTTGCATAGAGCGAAAATCTGTAAACAAAGGTAGGTCACGAACACATTTTTTCTACAATTATTTCTTTTACAACGAGTTTTTGAAAAATACGGCGATGCTGTAATATGAAGAAATGGTCGAAGTTTGTTGTGCACGAGAATATACGGTGTTAGTGAGCAGAGTTTGAATACAATCGTTGAAAAACATTTCAAGATCGAAAGTAAAAACTTCTTTACTTTCGATTTTGAAATGTTTTTCAACGATTGTATTAAAACCCTGCTGCTAATACCGTATACTCTCGTGCACAACAAACTTCGACCATTTCTTCATATTACAGCATCGCCGGATATCTCAAAAACTCGCTTTAAAAGAAATAATTTTAGAAAATGTGTTCGTGACCTACAAATTTTCGCTCTATGCAACTACCTCTTTTTGGAGCTAGTTTCTCTGTTTACCACCCGTGAAACTGTTCCCAAGGTGAATAAACCAAGAATCCATTCTCGTCTCTAATATTTGGTACGGATAATGAAAACAAATTGGACTGGGATAATAATGCTTTCAAAAGTTTAAAGGTCCTTTTTTCAGATCCCGGCTTGCATATAAATAAACTTGATTCTATTGCCCTCATTATTAGCTGCATAGGCACCATTATTCAAACTTTTGTATGCGAAAACGCTATTACACGATATGATGCGACAAGAAAAATATTTAATTACACTTGTTGTATTGTTTTGTAGATATTGTGTTGGAAATCCAGAAGAAAGTGGGTTGACATTCGTCAAGATATGCCAATCTGAATTTGAAACCAAAGCTGCAATTCTTGCTGATTTAAGGACCTCTACTATAACTAGATGTGCGGTATTGTGCAGACTAAATTATAGATGTCATTTTATATCCGCGAAGAAGAACAGCGATGGTTCATTGACGTGCAAGTTTCTGAGACCAGAGATATTCTGTAGGACTCCATCTCCAAATGGAATTTGGAAAACATATGCAATACTTGGGGTAATATTTATTTAAAAGATACTTAGCAAGTAGTGTTGTTGGTTTTTAATTGGACGTTCGAAAGGACGTACAATTCTTATAACCACTTTTCGAAAGGCGAAATGGGTTTTCATTACCAAAAAACCCTTTCTCAGACTCAATTGCCTGTTGACCAAAATTCAAAATAGATTTTGCGACCATACAGGAAAACTGTCGTATCTTTTCCTACTTTCTATGTGTTCTCTAACAAATACTATAAGATTCATTGGCCGATTCAATTCATGCCACGTCTTAACCAACTTTACGATCTTTTTTCGATTTAATCATTTTCTTGTAGTTTTTTGACTTTCGTAATTTTTATTGTGTAAAGGGTAAGATCTTTAGAAAGCGATACATGCATGCACTATGGTTATAATGTAAACAGACAACCTATATCATCAGCAGCAGCGATAGCTCAAACGGGAAAGGATTAACCTCGCAACCTTTTTTCAGTTTGAAATTTGGAACGCCGTTGGTTCAAAACCAGTTCGGATTATTTCTTCTGTAAAACGTTTGTTAAAACGTTTGTTTTTCTTGATGTGTTTACTGAAAACACACATTTTAGAATGATTACCCAATTTAATGCACGCATTGTGTATGATAGGTTCCTTTTCTTTGATCATTGTTGTTTAAGTCTTTGACATATTTAAAGAAACGGGGTTTCCACGAGACGTACTTTGGAACCAGGGTTTTGAAATTGATTATCGGGGAGTGAGTTCATTTCGCAACTCGGGTTCGACTCGATGACAAATCGGGGTTCCATCTGAACAGCCTCAGATGAGACACTAGTGAAATCCACCTATTCAGAAAAATAGTTGCTCTTACGAGTTTTTTTTTCTCCAGCATCTGTATCACTGATATTCGACAGTATCATGACCTATTTACATACTGATCGATGATCATGACAACAATGATTATTACTAGTATAAGACTAAGTGACAGCGATCTGTATTTATTTCGTTTAAGTGACCCGTTTACATGTATTGAGCTAAGAAGATGAAGCAATGGGTCTGCAACAGATGGTACCTGGATGATCGTATGAATATGTTTACAGATAGGGACATTGCTATTCTCAAATTTTCGTTGATAATGATATGAAGATTTAAATTGCTTATTGTACTCCACTGCCATTTTCCCGACGGCACGTTCCCAATTTCTTCTTTTTATGCACATCTGTAGATGTAAGGATGCTGCGGTAGTACTTGTATGAGGAATCCATGGTTAGGTGCTCCAATTCAGGAAAAGTATGTATTGAATTTGTTTTGTAACCACAACCAGGGAAAACCGCTACCGTGTTTTTTTCTTTTTTTACTCTAAACAGGAATAAAAATCAAAGTGCTTGGAGCACTATATTAAGACGCCTCCCATTGATTGAGCGGAATTGTATGTAAATGATCGGCGTTTCATTACTTTATTTCGTTGAATTTGTGTTCAGATCGATTCTAAATCACTGCGGTCGTTTTTTCGCCAACGATGGTGGAGATAGAAGTCGAACAAGAGTGCCATGGTCACAATATACGCCGCCACTTAAAAAACTTGAGACAAAAAATGACTTTGACAAGGATTTATAAATATTCACACAAAAACCTGTAAAAAGTTGTGTTCACAAAAAGGTTTTTTATAAATATCCAGTCAAAAACCTGGAAGGAATTGCGTTCACGAGACTGAAATATCATTAAGCCCTAGAGACTGAGATTGAAGGGGGCATAACTCAGGCAAAAATCAATGAACCATAAATCCTTACTTCATGGACATCTACCAATTAAGGTAATAACATCCACTAAGTTTCATAAGGATCCAGTCAGAATCTTAGAAGAAGTTGTGTTGACAAGGCTGCAATTTCAATCAGCCCTAGAGACTAAGTTTTAAGGGGGCATAACTCTAGAAAAATCAATGAACCATAAAATCCTTCCTTCATGCATATCTACCAATTGAGGTGATTGACCAAGTGTCATTAATATCCAGCCATAAACGTAGGAGGACTTGCGTTGACAAGGCTGCAATTTCAATAAGCCCACAGACTAAGTTTTAAGGGGGCACAACTCTGGCAAAAATCAATGAACCATAAAATTCTTCCTTCGTGCACATCTACCAATTGAGGTGATAACATTGACCAAGTTTCATTAAGATCTAGCCAGAAACTTAGGAGGAGTTGTGTTGACAAGGCTGCAATTTCAATAAGCCCCAGAGACTAAGTTTTTTAGGGGCATAACTCAGGCAAAAATCAACGAACCATAAAATCCTTCCTTCATGCACATCTACCAATTGAGGTGATAAGATTGACTAAGTTTCATTAAGATCCAGCTAGAAACTTAGGAGGAGTTGCGTTGACAAGGCTGCAATTGCAGTAAGCCCCAGAGACTAAGTTTTTAAGGGGCATAACTCTGGCAAAAATCAACGAACCATAAAATCCTTCCTTCATGCACATCTACCAATTGAGGTGATGACATTGACCAAGTTTCAAGAAGATCCAGCCAGAAACTTAGGAGAAGTTGCGTTGACAAGAAAAGTGGACGGACGTACGGTCGGACGGACGGACGGATGGACGGACGGACAGACGGAGAAGATGACGCCAATATACGTCCGCCTCCGGCGTCGTATAAAAAAAGATGATTAAAAAGAACAATGTCTGAGTAGAATTCGAACCCAGGGCCTTCCGGATATAACATGTGTAAAGAGTACAAGGTGAGTGCTCTGCTAAGTGAGCTATCGCGGCTTTCATTTATGTAGCGCGTTGGCTTACATTTTGAATAAATTGCTTTGTAGCGTACTTTATAAAATCAATGAAAAGTATAACTGACGACAATACTCATAGTAAACCGAAACAAGAAGACAAAAGTGCTAATCGCATGGCCTTAATTGAATTTGGTAATCAAATTAATAGTGATTATTCATAGTGACAAATCAGTTGTCATAAAACGGCAATCAAATCAATTTGAAGCCTGAAAAGGGTTTTCTGGTACTAAGCCGATTTCGTATGTCCGAAACCGATCTTATAGAATTAAACACAGAAGAATGAATAAAATATCTTTCGTTCATGTACAATCCCGCTCAATCAATCAGAGACGTCCAATTACAGTGCTCTCAGCACTTTGATTATAGTCCGGTTTAGACACTATGTAGGGGTGCAAAGTACACCAGGTTTGTGGAAAATCCTATCACCAGGGGTCAAACACAAAACGATCGAAATTTGTGTAATTCTGAGGATAATACATGGCATCGAACATTTATTGGTATTGACATATCATGTGACCTAGCAAAGGATATGGAGCTATTATGCGCGGTCAATTGGATCTTGACCTTATCTTCAGATAATACTCTAGACAGGCTCACTATTCTGAAGCTTAACGCTGCCAGAAAAAAGGAACTGCGTTTGACATGTACATGTATAACACAAGGATTAGAGGCAAAACAAAGGTCATCTGAGACACAATGATTTAATTGTCTTTGCAATTTAAGCAATACGTTTGAAGTTCAAACTTCTGGTCGCATTTTAATCTACGAAATATTTACGAAAATTATTTTAGGGAAAACAATGTGTTCGCTATTGTATGTTACTACGACATTATGTTGCCATCTAGCTATAGCTTTTTTCATCCATTACAGCTAGATATTTTCCTCTTTTAAATCGTATCGGTTGGGGCGAGTATAATAACATTTTTTTTATTTGCAATTTTCGTTTTATGATCTGCGAATTTTGAAAAGTAGCTTTATTTCATTGACTTGAGAGAAAATACAGCGCCAAGGCATATCAGACGATAATGTCATTTTCCATTGACCGTGTATAATTTCTCCATAGCCTTGGCTAGGTGATACAATGTATCAAAGTAAACAACACTTTTGCTGCCATGTCAAATCTCCAGAATTGCACGAAACTGGATCCTTTAAGCGCCATGTTTTACTACTAGAAATATATTTGAGTAAAAATACTGGAGTACGTTGTAGCCCATACTCATGACTTTACATACAGGCCATTATTTCAAGTGACGTACGTCTCAGTTTGCCGCTCTCAACTAACACTTGGATTTGAAAGAATGGAAGAGCTTATAAAACAGCTACACGTCTCTTTATTCTTCGTTGACATAACATCTACGGACTAGGATGCTATTACCAGTATAAGATAGTTTGCAACTTATGGTAGCTGAAGACAAAAGAAACATATCGAAATAACAACATTTTTTTCAACTTCTTTACCTGCAACAGAGTATTACATTATTTTTCAATATAATATATACGTTGTTGTTTGCAACTGTATTCTACATCGAAACTTTGAAATAGCTTTAAAATCGTATTTGGTATTTCCTACATGGTCGTGGCTTAGTGACTCACTGGCAAAATCAATCTGACATGGTTGATGAATTTCAAAGAAATGTGCCGCGTTTATTTTCATACATTGCATGTTTGGTTTGAACATTTTTCTTTTCAGAATTGCGTATGCAAAGCGGACTGGACGAATTTCAATCAGACCTGTTATAAATTCTTGAACACCCGTTCCACGTGGATGGAAGATAGAGACACGTGTTACAGCATGGACAGTATCCTCGTATCCGTCACGAGCGTACCGGAGAACGAGTTTGTCGGTCATCTATCTGTGGCGGCCGGGTACGGACTGCAGAACATGTGGCTAGGAGGTCATGATTCGAACACGGAGGGTAATTGGGAATGGCTGTCAGGCGAACCATTCGTTGATCTATTTCCGAGCTCACAACCTGATGGTGGGACGGACCAGAACTATCTGGCAATCTGGCAATCTATAAGCTGGTTTGATAAAGAGCCGGATGATTTGTACTACTTCGTATGTGAAACAGTGTGTGTTCTCACATAACATTATGTAGTAATTATAACATATAATATTATTACACATTATTTTAATCAGTACGTTCACGTTCAGTCATATTGAATTAAAGAAACTTTAGTGTATGATACCAAATCTGATGTAACTCCGTTTTGTTCACGTCACGCCTAACGAAACATCAGATTAGTTATCAGATGAAAACAACTATTGTGGACGTTTTGCTCCAAACTCGTTATAAACGCCATTGATTCGAGAAAATATCACAGATGTTTTTGGGTAAATGTATGAACGGTTGTTATCGACATTGTTTTCTTTTGTTATTGAATACTTCCTTCGTTTTACTGTTTTGGCTGTCAAAACCCGTTTTTGTTTACAATCAGACAATGTGAAAAGATTTATCTGCAAATTGTTGTCTGGGAAAGACTTATGCTAAGTTGCGTGGTTTGGTGACAGTACAGATGTTCTGCGATTATACACGTATCCTCTATACTTTATAATGACTTGTGCCATATAACGCCCAGTCACGATATTATCGCACATATTTACAATATACTCATTTGTGACCCGTCACGCTAAAAGGGACCTTATCCGAACTACAAAAATCCAAATTTTGTCAATCTTGTCAGACTCAGCACAGGTCAACCAGATCCCGTATGCGAAAAGTGAACATATTGTAAGATAGGGACAACATTCCGGATTTAGAAAATTACATAAAAGTGAAAAGTGTCGGCCCTAGTCTGGCTGCGCGGACTGCGCAGACAGGCTAGGGTCGATATTTTTCACACACCCGATAATGTCCCTTTTAGCGCGACGGGTCACATTTGTAAACAACACAACATCGAATTTAAATCTACTGTTAATTTGTGGCGTATGATGAACGTTGCATGTGTCGCATACCTGCAAGACTTGAACCAAAACATGCAAAATCGCATTGATAATTTTGAAATCGTTCCCCTTGCTTACATAATTATGTAACATTTGTAAACATGTGCAAAAATAAAGAGACAGGGTGTTGTTTGTTTTTATTTTACGAGGGACGGTCGGAAATTATCGGGACTTCTGATGCTGCTGTCTCTCCTCTTGAACTTATATAAACACATATTATTGGAACTGCATTCATTCGCCAATAATTTGGTCGATTTATTTTCAACGAAAAATGTGTATATTTTGTCCACTTAAAATATATGTTATCGGTGTTTATCTATCAGGGACTATTTGCTAGAGGAACAACCAGGGTAACCAATGTAAAAGAACTTTTAAGTCATTTGAATCGTTAAGGACCTGTTTCTGAACGGAACCAAGTTATCATTTAAGATTAAATGTGCGTTCGTTACTACGATCTTGAGATAAAAGTTCAGTCAAAACAGCTATGAAAAGGGCAGGTTCCCCAACCCCGAAATGATTAAGTTGTTTCCTTCGGCTAGAAGTCATGTTTGTCGCTTTTGGGATTAATGAGGATTGAAAGTTACTCACTTCATGACGAAAGGTAAAAAGCTGTCAACGCCAGGTACTATTCTGGGGTAATTCTGACAGAACTAAAAGAAATGCGTAAGCAAATGCGTCCTAACTTAGCAAAGAAAAATGTTCTTTTTCGCTCTCTTTCTTCCAAGCTACAGTGGAGATAGTCAACTATTACACATGGCAATTGTTGTTTCACCGACCTTATAGACCAGACCTCGCCCCACTTGACTTTTACTTGGTTCTAGAACTGAAGAAAACGCTTGCTGGAAAGAAATGTAAGACCAGGTCGCCTTTGATATCTGTTGTTACACAGTAGCTTATACATTAGATATGCGCCAGGTTTAATAGTGAGGATAAAAAAGCTCCCAAGAAGAGGGTAAAAGTACCGGTATATAGACATAGATGGACAATATTTTCCAACAGTACAGAAAGATTTATGTTAAACAATTGAACGGTTTTCGAGAACTAGTCAAAAGTCCGCATACTTTCCGACCATCCCTCGTAGATGTGTGTTGCTACATGAAATGTAATACGAATATTGTCATCGCAACGAGTTTTGTAATAAATATTACATTTCTCGTTTTTATTACATAAATGGTTGCTACAAACCTGTGTAACATGCTCAAGGTGTGCTTTTGTGATAACCCTGTGTCCGGCGTGCGTCGTGCGTTGGAAGTCGCAATTTCTTTAAACATCTTCTTAAACATCATAAACATCTCCTCCTTAACCACTGTGCCAATCCTGACCAAACTTGACAGGCATGTTTCCTGTGTAACCCTTTTGACAATTTGATTTCAAATATTTGATTCGTCGAGAGATGTGGGCGTGGCAGGGCGGGGCTAATCAGGCTGAGAGAAATCGTTAAGTGATTCTTCAAAAGTCTTCTCGCACAACCATTAAGTCATTTTTACCGGGGCTTATCAGACTGAGAGAAATCGTTAAGTAATTCTTCAAAAATCTTCTCAACCATTAAGTCATTTTTACCAAACTTGGCAAAAATGTTAATTGGACGACCCTTTTCAAAACTTGTTTTCAAATCTTTGATTCTTCAAAAGATGTGGATGTGACAGGAGGGGGGACTTATCGGAATTAGGAAAAATGTTACAAAATTCTTCAAAAATATTCTTCTTCTTAATCAATGAATCAATTATTACCAAACTTTGCAAAATGTTCCTTGGGTGACCCTGTTCCAAACTTTCTGTCAAATTTTCCAATCTTGGCTGGAATGTTTCTTGTGTGACTGTTTTCACTGTATGTAGCTGTATTTTTGATTCGTTAAAAAATGTGGTCGTGGCACGACGTTGCTTATCAGACTTGTAGAAATTGTTAAATAGATCTTTCAAAATCAACTATTGCCATTTTGTACCAATCTTGGCTGGAATGTTTCTTGAGTGACTGTTTTCACTGTGTGTTGACGAATTTTTGATTCGTCAAAAATGTTATATAATTCTCCAAAAATCTTTCCTTAACAAACTTGGCAGGAATCCGCATTGTGTGACCCTTTTCAAAACTTATTTTCATGTTTTTGATTCGACAAAAAGTGTGCGTGGCAAAATAGGGCTTATCAGAAATAGAGGATATATTAAAAAAATCTTTGAAAATCAGCCATCGGGCCGATTTGAAGCAAACTTGACAAGAATGTTTCTTGGGTAACTCTTTACAAAACTTGGTTGTAAATATTTTTAGCGAGCCGGGACTTTATGTCCGGGGAGCTAATGTCACAGCCCTAGTGTCGGCGTCGGCGTCGGCGTCGCGTCCCGTCCCGTCCCGTCTTCACTTGAAAAACTTTAACCTGGTCTATATCTCAGGCACTATTAGAGATACAGCCTTGATATTTCATACATAGATACAACTCGACAAGACCTTTCATTTGGGACCATGACCTTTGACCTTGTGACCTTGACCTTGGAGTTTGACCTACTTTTGAAAAACTTTAACCTGGCCTATATCTCAGGCACTATTAGAGATACAGCCTTGATATTTCATACATAGATACGTCTCGACAAGACCTTTCATTTGGGACCACGACCTTTGACCTTGTGACCTTGACCTTGGAGTTTGACCTTCTTTTGAAAAACTTTAACCTGGCCTATATCTCTGGCACTATTAGAGATACAGCCTTGATATTTCATACATAGATACATCTCGACAAGACCTTTCATTTGGGACCATGACCTTTGACCTTGACCTTGGAGTTTGACCTACTTTTAAAAAAAATGCTGTTTTTTGTGACAAGCTCTCGTATAGGCGAGCTACGTTGTCCGCGGACAACTCTTGTTAGTAAAAAAATGTAGGCGTAGCAGGAAGGGAATTATCTGAAAAATCTTGAAAATATTCTTTAAAAGTCTTCTTCTCCTTAACTTCGGACGAAATTACTCCAAATGCTAGGAATGTTCCATAGGTAATCCATTTCAAAATCGTTTTTCAAATTTTGATTCTTCAAAACATTGTTGGTATGGCAGGGTGATTCAAATCTGGCCTTTTAGCCTATGAAAGAATTATTGTTGTTTACGTCTTTTCCATTTTCATCCTTCTGATACAAATATTTAGTCAGAACCAGTGCATATTTGACCAGCAGTACCTTGCAGTAACAAGACGTACTTGTACGTCTGGCAACCACATAAATTAATGTTGAATCCTATTTTTTGTTTACATCAGAACTTATATTTTTCACAGACCGAACAAGTATACAACCAGAACTCAGGTGAGCAATTGCAGTGCCATTCTTGTTTAAACCTTCTTTCCCCCATTTCCTCCTTTGCTTCCCAGATCATCAAAGTACATTTCCAAAGGATGAAGTACAACATAACTGACTTATATTGTCTTGTAAAAATATATTTAATACATGTATACCGTAGATGAAGCAAAGAACCAAGAGGGACAAATGTGGGGTAGGGACATTGAATAACTAGATACGCGAATTCAAGATAAGCTGCTGTTAAACTCCATATCACTGCTTTTGTCCGGAGACCTTGTAACTGCAGCTTAAAACAAGCTGCAGTTACGATAGTTTCGAAGAAAAGCAACAATATTTGAATTAAATAAAAAATGTTGATCAATACATTGAGTAAATATAGTACAATGAAATAGCTATAATTAGACGAACACAAAATATATGTCATCAGAAGTTTAAGGAGAGTCTGACCAGCTGGTGCCAATTATTGTTATCTCTTAAAGTAAACAAATAGTTTAAACAATTTCATATAAGCCGGTATACATTATAGCAAATGAAATAGAACTTGAAGAAAACGTTAAAGGTCAAATGTAACGTCAAAATAACCCATACTTATAATTAAGACAAATGGAAAATATTAACAACGCAATATTTGAAAATTTGATATTCATTATAATAAGGAAGAAATTCACAATTTTCTTATCGCTTACCTGTACAGGCTTTGAGAAAGTCAAGTAAGCGTGACGTCACCGTAGGCCGATTTTTTGGCTGCCCATATGCTATGAAGGCTAACATTGCATATCGTCGCTTTTCAACGAAACCCTCGTAACTGCAGCTGCTTATAAGCTGCAGTCATGAGGTTTTTGTTGAATAACAGCGATATTTATTGTTTTTAATTGGTATAACATGAATCTGATATACAAAAGATCGGGACGTGTTGTATCGCCAAATATCTTGTCACTGTAGAGATGATAAACATATATAGCATTCTGTTTATTGGCAGTTGGTAATCGGGTCACTGGGAGTCATTTCTTACTGTTAGTAAGTCTGTGTTCAAAATCTCGCAACTACGATACATTTATAGTGCAGTCGGTGCATTTTAGATATGAAATCTGGTTTTTACAATTATGCAATTATATGCGCATTTTGTTAGTTTAAATTCTATTTCATTGCCATCGCATTATGCAGAAAAAAAAACGAGTGAAATGAAATCTGAAATCTTATAATTTGCTTGAGTCAGAAAAAATCAATGTGTTTTAGCAAAGAAAATATCAAGCGAAAAGAGTAAATTGCTGATTATCAGCATTTTCATTTACCCTTCAATATTTTCTAGAACAATTCCCACATGGGACTTCATAAGCAAGTCTTGTTTCGGAATGAGTTGAGCAAATATATTATTTGGTGAGTGTAGGCATTCAGATAGAATGATAAATCTCAAGAAAAGTCTGGAAATAATGCAACAATTTCGATAAATTACATGTTATAATCTAGAGACAGAAAAACTTGTGAAAGATCTACACATTTACTTGTTCATTCATATATTCATATTTGTATATACAATTACATAAAATGAATAATACAATTTTATTAAAGTTTATTTATTGGAATAATTTTGTCGTCGGTGGTTATATTTTTACGTGTAAATACAAAAGACCTTTCAGGCGTTTACTACTTGATATGATTTTATTGATGTCTATCTTATAATAAAAATCGATAACACGCCCACCGTAACCTCTCAACCAATCAAACGTGAGCTTAGAATAGTACCAGTCCACTATCGAAATTTTACCAATATTATCGATATGTCGATTTGTCGATAACACGCCCATGGTAATTTTTCAGCCAATGAAATGCCTCCTTTTTTAACTGTCAATTCGACCACGAATCCTGACGTGCGAACGTCAACGTAGGCCAGTTTGACGCATGCGCGAAAAATCGATTTCGGCCAGGTGAAAAAAATCCGATAAAACACGCTGTGTTATTTGTTAATATCGTCTGTTTGGAATCGAACTTTTGAACGCGGACTTTTCATACAGATTTCTGTGATCTAAAAGAAATGAAAATAATTCTAAACTGGTGGTTGAAAAATTTGATTTCCTTCAACCTTTAAAAGGATATAGGATATAACATTTCAATTTCCTTTTTTAAAGTATGTCTTGAATGATGCAAAGATTGGTTATTTTAATGCATATCTCTAGAAAGGTCATATTGCATCTATCATTCTACAGACGTTTTATATTTTATTTTCCTAACCATCCACCACATTCCACTAAACAGTGTCTACCACCACGCTAAATTATCACGGATTGCCCGTGCACTTGAAGTGTGTGGTCCACCTCTATACAAAAACCTTTGCAGTTCAGAATATCAGTCAGATTGGTAACTTATACGAGTGTACATGTAGACTTATTTTTGAATTGCTACACGATTAATGTTGAAATACAATATCTTGCCTTGTAAATATCAAGGCATAGAAATATTTTCCACAGATTTTTCATGCGGGCTGTGCTAGGATTTTCTCTTCTTTTTGCATCTCTATGGCCTCTTACGTTGGTGAGGAACACACTCCCAGCAAAAAAGCAGAGGTTGTCCATCAATTGGGATAATTGTATTGTATGTCAGATTACGAACGGAAAATTTGTAAATAATCCTACTGAAGAAGCATGTAAGCATTTGCTCGATGATGTCCATATTATAGCTAAATATGGGAATAAGTCATTTCCAGAAAATGCACAAAAACTATGCATGTATTACAGCAATACTCTTGTCGAAAATAGGGCTTCTTAGCATCGGCTGTGCTATAGTGCTGCTAATAACAAAACAAAGCAAGAAAGAGCACAGAAACGTTTCGCAAAGCTCCATCTAGACTATATCTACGTATCAAATACGACTGCACCTTGTTCATATGTTACTAGGCAAATTAATAGATAATTATAAAAGTTTCTTTTGCCAGTGTAAAGTAACTAAAAACATCAATTGAATGATCCTGAAAAGGAGCAAAGAGCACTTAATTGTCTGTCCGCCCTCGAGGTAGAAAGCAACTCTAAGCTCAAATTACATATAGACCCTGATATCACTGCTTTTGAACTTACCAAGAAAGATAGTTCGTACCATAAAAAATGTTGGTGTCACAAACTTAACGCAAAACGCGTTCATACTGAATTCGAAATTACATTAAAAACTGAAGCAGAAATAGAATTTCTAGCTTGTGTAAATGCCATACTTAAATCTGAAGACCCAGGTGACCAAGAATGTGGTCAGTGTCACTGACATACCATTCTATGTCCCTAGACATTTCGTTCCAAACCGGTACATATATTTTGCAGTTAATCACTGCGACTTCCAAGAAAACACATTGGACGGCAAATGCACACTTCATGGCACAACATTAAAAATCTACCAGAAGCTTAAAGATGTAGACTGTACCAGACCTTTAGAAATACATTCAAAGATTGAGGGAAAGTGTTTACGTGGCGCTTCGGATATTATTCCTAAACTCCTTGAAAGTATTTTAATTACAAAAAACAAATTAAGTAACCCAAATGTTCGATAGGGTTCAATAGAGGGCAGAAAAAGTATCTATACGTTACATTCCGAAATATCATGGATGGTTTCCACTGTCATGTTAATTCAAGATGATAACAGCGCTGATGAGGGTTAAACATTACCACTTCCCTGGTCTGCCCACAAATCAGTCATACACGAAGAAACGAACTTAACACGTATTGCAACCCCTCCATTGCTAGCTGCTCATGCAGCTGAATTTGGTACTCCCCTTCGCTGCCCCGTGACGGCCTGAGCCGTCATGCTAAAATGTCGCTATACTGCCCCGTGACGGCCTGAGCCGTCATGAGGGGAGAACGATGTCTCTTTCAAAGTTAAATAACAAGAAATGTAATTTCCAAAATGAATGAAAATATATTCACTGAATAGCATTTTCAATTATCTTTCAGAAAATATAAGGTTTTATATTGTTTTATTGAATAGTTATTTAGTTATAAGTTGATTTCTTACACTACCGTCAATTTCTTGGAAAATACCTTGGCAAATAGGAACCAATTTTCCAATATTTGTCTGGCAGCGAAGGGGTTAAGTGACATTTCACAATAATTTTCACATAAATTGTACTTTTATTTTATCTGAAAGAGCATATTTTCTTATGAACAATCTGAAAATTTCAAGCCAAAATGTTGAACCGTTTACGAGAAGTATATATTTTTGTGCTAAAATTTAACAAATTGTTGTGGACAACAGTTCAGATTTATATAGAATTTGATATTTCTGTCTCAACTTTAAAGGCGTATTTTTCGCATATAAATAACATCTTCAAAAAACTGACAGTATTTCTACGCATTAGAATAAACAATCTTTGCATCAAGACATACTTTTAAAAAACGAAATAAATGTGAAATGTCACTTTAAGTGCAAACGCGATCAATACACACTTGGTCGGAACAAACACTAAAATTGTAATCACTCTGGACCATGGTCTGTACGAGCCTGCTCAGCAATTTGTTATTGCAAAGCCAGATGAGTTCAAAAATATAACTCCGTCCAGGTGAGCTACACATAGTTATGTCAATGCTTCGATCTGTGGGATTTTTCATCGACAACTCAGGTATAGACAGTGTATGGTCATATTCTGGATTCTGGCTTGTATGGACAGAACACAACAAAACAAATCAATGAAGCTAATCACGTTAATCGAAGTATTAAATCTCACACTACTACTCTTATTTCCGTTACTTAATTATGTTTAGATGTATTATTTGATCAGAATGATCTGCGATCTTCCCTTTCCAAACATGTAGATGAGATACGCAACTGTTCCTTTGAAAACATGGATCAGCTGAGAGATGTAGATGGGTCATTTAAACAACATTTAATCACTTTATGATTAGCAAACGACATCGTCGAATTTGCAGAGAGTAGAATCTCTACAGACAAAGTATTTTTTATATACATGAACATGGTTGCTGGCATGTTACAGTTTGTGCGAACTGTTAGAAGTGATGATTTGTGCTTGCATCTTGAGTCTCTGGCTGCATTTACCAAATACTTCTTCGCATTGGACCGTCAACGGTACGCATGAATGATGCCCCTGTATATATCACAAATGAGACACTTGCAGCAGACTGATACAGCTGTTTGGTCTGAGTTTATGGCAGGCATTTAGATAATCAACAAATCCAGGACTGTTTTCTGTTCGATTGGAGCTGACCATGCCTTGGAGATGA
The DNA here is from genome assembly GCA_963680895.1 of Fragum sueziense. NCBI lineage: Eukaryota > Metazoa > Mollusca > Bivalvia > Cardiida > Cardiidae > Fragum > Fragum sueziense. The sequence continues at coordinate 46,367,134 of OY804603.1, forward strand.
CCATCGATGGATGGAAGTTGCTGGTGGTGTCATTGGCATAACAAGAAACAAGCAGGCAAGGAACCGTTTTTTCTTGTTGCTCCAGAGCTTACAAGGCTTAAAGAAGAAGCTAAATGCATGGCCTATGTACTATCAGCTTACAGTGACACTTGCCAAGAGCTAAATAAAGCTTCTGTTCTTAGGCAGGCAGAAAATACTGCTAAATTGACAAGAACAATAAAGGAATCTATAAATCCTTTCTTGTATTAAGGTGATGATGTCATTAGCATTGTTTCCAATGCTGTTATGAGTAAATTGGTCAGGGAAAATTTAGTAAACATTGAGAAAACAGGTCAGAAAATGTTAGATGACTTTGCTGAAAATAGGCTTTATACAGAAAATGTCCCGTTTTGGAGTCCTATGAAAAAAGTTAATTTGAGTTTGTGGAAAACTTTACTGAAACGTTTGACTATACCAGTTCAAAACATCATTATAGAACTGAAGGAGGACCGAGGCTTGTTTGCTAGATTACTTATTGTCGCCAACTCAAGGAAAGAGGTTAGTCTGGAAAAGGTCCTCAGCAAATACGAAATATCGGTTGTACCTCGTTCACTATTTCACAGGAACATTACATTGCACCATTGCACAATATCACAAGTCATAAGCATCCTTAAAGATAAGGCTAAGGACAACACATGTATTGTTTTACCATATGGTCATAGGAATAAGGAAATTGCGGTCGTTCACGGTATAAATATTGTGCAATTCCTTCGGAAACCTTCTTGTGTAAAAACTTGTGCTGATTTGTCCGACCATTTTATTACTACTATCCAGTCAAAAAACAATAGTCATAGGGAAGTTCATGTCATTTTTGACCGATATGACCTTCTTGTTTCTTTGAAAACCGAAACCAGATCGAAAAGGCTTGGTTCTAAGCAAGCAATGGCTTACTATATTACAGATTCGACGGCTCTTGAAAACCTGTCCATGAATATGCTCCTCTCTTCATCATCTACGAAAGACGAGCTGACTGTGTTTCTGCTAGAAAGATAGTCCAGAAGCTCAAGGACAAATCTTGTTTTTATGTGGTTTCTTTTCGCGATACAGTGTTGTCTACAGTAGGAGAAATGTCACACCTTTCTAGCTCACATGAAGAGGCAGATACTAAGATTTTGTTGCACGCAACAGACTGCTATAAACGTGGATATCATGTTCTCAGGACACTGATGTTTTATCTTATGTCTCCGGCGTTACTCAGACTATCTTCCTAGTGACTCAATCTTCATCACGGGCGGTAGTGAATCGAAATGCCAAATACAACTTAAAATGTTGTTGGTTCGATTAGTTGCGATGCTGCTGAAGCTCTCCCTGCTGTACATGCATTTTCCGGTGCAGATAATAAAGGGTCCGTTAGTGGAAAAGGCAAGACGCTATTCTAGAATGCTTTTGAAAACGTAGACGTCGATATCTTGAACGCTTTTAAGGCTGTTTCAGATGGCCATGCACTCAATGGAATAGTATTTGCTGCGATTGACCATCCAGGCACAGATATTTTTGATCTTGGCTTTTTGAGATGGTGGTTGTTCCGTCGAAAGCAGTTTGAATCTGAAAAAAACTTCCTCCTACAAAAGCAGCCTTCGGGGAATCTGTAAAACGAACTGCATACCAATGCGTCATATGGAGTTTAGACATTGTCGCACATCCAAACATTTCAAATCCTACTCTCTTTGGTTGGAAAAAAGACGGTAATAAATATCAAGCAGTTATGACCACTATTCTTCCTGCACCAGCAGCACGTTCAGAGCTCGTGAAATGTGGTTGCATCAAGTCAAAATGATTCTCATCAATATGTAATGTAAGGCAAACATGTTGGTATGTACAGAATTGTGTTCTTGTGGAGCAGAAGAACCAAACTGCAACAATACAACAAATGCAGTACATGATTGACCATTGTATTGGTACCTTGCATTCCATCTGTGTGGTTGTATCTTTTTTCTTAATACGACACTAAATTGTTTGAAGTATGAGTAGTTGTTGACTAGCCGTACGTATCATCTTATTCATGTTTTTCATTGGTGATTTGAAAAATTGTTTTTATACACTTTTATCAATTTTAACCAATATCATATTTTTTTTAATTTGATCTGCTTGCGACCGTCAAATCAAGTTTTAGTATTTATTCTTACCGATACCCTGTCCACATAATCATATATTCTTCTCCTTAGTCCCTGGTGGCGTTAACGTCGTGGAGAAGGCAAACAGTCACGACGGGAACAGGGTACCATAATGTAGCCTTGCACTCGTCGTGGCTGTAACGAACGACCAGGGAAAGTGGTTCTAAAATGAACAGCTCGTACCGCGTATAAATTTGAAAATGCAAATTATCTACTTACATATTTTATTTCTCATATTGTTGACATTATCTTTTCAACGACTGACCAGAAAATCTTGTCTATTATTTCAATTGATACGTTGAACGGATTACGAGAAAAATATTGGAAAATATACATATAAGTTAGGAAAGGTAAAAAGTGACGTCAGTGACGTCATTCACGTAATTGTCGGTAAATGATATTAGCTTGATCAAAATTTTAGACATGTATTTTATAACACTGAGCCAAAAAAATTTACCTAAGTAATAACTCATGTTTAAAACCAAAACTTAATGAAAATCTTTGATATTAAAAATAACGTCAATTTGGCGTCCCTTTTAGATTCACCCAATCTTGAAAAAAAACATTGACAATTAAACGATGAAACAAAATAATGGTAAAATACAGTTAAAGGGGATATTTCCTTTGATTTTGGTATTTTATCATCACATAAAAATCGCGTTTTCGACTTTTTGACGTGACGTCACGAAAATCTGACGCTGGTACGTGATTGCCAACAAGCAGTTTCTTCCACCCCAGGGTACCCTCTTTCCATTCCATACTGTTGGCATGAATAATAAATCAAAACACGCGGATGTACATACCGACATATACTTATCACACAATCAGCCTTGATATTTACACAAGGACACCTCCTACCAAGACTTTTCACATTTGACCATGACCTTAGATCTTGTGACCTTGGAGTTTGACATACTTTTAACAAACTTTAAACTGGCCTATATCCCATGACCTTTTAGACATACAGTCTTGATATTTCACACATGGACACCTCCTACCAACACCGTTCACATTTGACCATGATCTTGGAGTTTGACCTACTTTTCAAAACCTTTAACTTGGCCGTTATCTTATACACATTGATACCTCCTGCCAAGGATTTTCATTTTGTACCATGACCTTTTACCTTGACCTAGAAAATGACTTTTCTTTGAGACAAGCTCTCGTTAGGGCGAGCTTTAATATTGTCCGCGGACAATTCCTAATTGTAATAGTTGCTGATAAGCCAAGGAAACGCTTAAAAAGTTTAGACAGAAACGAAACATTCTATTTATATGTGACATGTGGTTACCACAATTAATTCATTTGTAAGGAAAATATTTATTCCTCGTGAACTGCCCAATACTTTGGCTAGAAACTTTCTGAAATTCCATAGGAAAATATGTTAGATAAAAAAGGAAACTTTTCGGAAAATAGATATAATGATGTCTTTTGAACATTTTTTAACATTAAATAACCGAAAACAACATTTACGACGTTTTTGCATTGAATTTGTATTGTAATTTACAGGGAGTGCCAATGCATTGTATATAATTTTAGTTCGTTATCAAATAAAAAAAAAGACTTCGATCTTAGTATTAAAATAGAATATACTGAACTGGCACGATTTAAAAACGCAAAAAAGTACTTTTGAAAATGGTATCTCCTACATCTTACAAAACCGATGTATAGCTATGTAAAATTGTAAATGTTACAATTATTAACATAACAAGACATAAAATGACCTTTAAAACCACGAATAATGCCAGAATGGACGTCAGATTATGCCAAAATGCACGTTGCGTCAAGAGCCTGGCATCGAACAGGACGACGACAGCGAACCCCGTGTTTTCTTAGGCGATTTATCACCATGTCGCGATGTATAGGGCGCCCGCGATTACCAACCATAGAATTTGCTGCAGACTGAGCCGTCACAAATCGTTGCGTTAGTGACGTTAACGTATACAATTATGTTGACGTACAGTTGTTACACGCAGCTGACCGGGGCTTTGGGGGTCTGTAAATCTTACCGTGTCCTTTACACGTCCAATTAACCTTGGAACCGCCGATTTGGCTGCATTAAAGCGTCTAGCTACCTTCATTTGCGAAACACCGCAAACCAAAAGTAAAGTAAGCCTCAGCATTTTGTACACAATTTTCTTTCGTTGTTCTCGTATGTTTTCAATAAGTAAATCAAAAGTGGCAATTTGTACACAAAAAATCTTTGTGATTTAACACGTGGTCTGAATGCACGAGACACACGAGCATTTGGTGATGTGCTGTTCAGATGTCCGGATAGTGTACAGAAAACACGCTAAAATCGCTGGGGCGTGAAATGTATACATTTTCTCATACATGTCCCCAAATATTGTGCCGATCAAGGCAATAGGAAAGGATAGGTTAATGAAAAAGTGTTATGCATTTTTTTAATCGTGTCAGTTTATTTAAATAATTGAAATGGTTTGTACTCTTTTTCGTCTATTATCTGTTTTCTTCCTTCCCATTTCTTTCCCTTTTTCGTTTAGATTGTGGAAACGTTTAATTCTTGCTGTATCACGGGTGGTGAACGGGGAACTAGCTTGCAAGTCATGTATTTGTCGTATCGATGTATTATAATATGTGACCCATCACGCTAAAAGGGACCTTATCCGATCTGTGAAAAATATCGACACTAGTCAGTCTGCGCAGTCCGCGCAGCCAGACTAGGGCCGAAACTTTTCACTTTTATGCAATTTTCTAAATCTGAAATGTTTCCCCTATCTTACTATTTGCTCATTTTTCGCATACTGGATCTGATTGACCTGTGCTGGGTCCAACAAATTTGTCAAAATTTGGATTTTTGGGGTTCGGATAAGGTCCCTTTTAGCGTGACGGGTCACATATGTTCCGGGAGAATGATGGGTAAACACTTGTGTTAATATCTCCGAGTGAGAATTCTCGTGCACAACAAACTTCGACCATTTTTCATATCACAGCTTCGCCTGAAGTTTCATTAACCTGTTGAAAAAGGATTATTCTAACTAAGAAAAGATGCGTTCGTCAACTACCTTTGTTTACAGGTTTTTGCTCTATGCAACTACCTCGGAAGTAGCCGGATGTCACGAGGCATCAAAATACCGTCGACTCTTTTTTGAGCTAGTTCATCCGTTTACCACTCGTGTGTAAGTCGCTACATGTATAACAAGTTGTATTTAATTTACCATGCTCAACTACTTGTGATCTAGAATCTGGAAAAGGGCCCTCGATACATTTTAAGCTACAATGTTTATAAATCACTTTCTCCCTTGAAAGTTCTGAGCAGGGTCCATTCTTCTCACAGAGAGCAACTGTCTGTAATCTAAAAAAAAGTGAAAATAACTTTATCTGTGAAGGCGCTATGGGAGAAAAGCGTATGTAGGCCCAAAGACATGTCCATTTGTTTTATATATACATTGGTTTCAAATGCCAAAAAGTCTTCATTTCAATAGCTCAGTTCATTTCTTCATATCAACTAACGAGTTGTGGCGTTGTATTCTAAATTTAAGGTATGCAACCCCTTATTAGCCCCAAAGAGCCATAGGCGCAATTTGAAAAGTGCCATTAATTCCTAAACTATGTTACATTTCCAATCCAAAGAGTAAATCTGAAATGGGTGCGTATAAAATGTCTTTGTTTGTTAAAGGAATTGTATCAAAGAAGCAGTTTAAGAGAAGCATTTCTTTCCTTCTTTACCACCAGTGCAACAATGCATAAATGCTGCCTTTAAACCATTTTTGTTCGGTCGACAAATTTGGAGAAGGCTTAGAAATTGTCCCCAATGGAATATTCTAGTCCAAAACCATTTATTACCAATCAGAAGTTTCGAAACCAAATTGGGTAAATGTTATAAGATCCTATTTTGTGTGTGACTTGATAGCAAACATCACTCATACTTCATATCAAGATCCAATCAAGAAATATCGTAGATCGTGTCGCAAGTACCATTCCTTGATGTCGTTCTGTAAATGTTAATGCAAAAGATATTCCTCGAATGTGGCAGATCAATGTAAGATTTAAATTTGCTCTTAGTATTTACGCAATTAAAATCGTGTTCTTTTTTTTTTTTTTTTTTTTTTTTTTATCTCAATCGTGTTCATATCTTGAAAGCGGGTAGCCGCCGTGATGTAAATATACGACACCTTCGGTTAAATTCCAACGTTGTGCCATTGTAGCAGTCAGACTGCATTACACACCCACACACAATTGCATTTTTATTGAAGAAACATACATGTATATTGGCTCTCATTTAACGAAATATTTGTCAGATTATCTGTTTATTTGAAAACAAAAGTTACGCCATATTTTTTATGGTGAGAAGATGATCAGATCAAACGAAGAAAAATCCATTTATTAAAGATAAAGGAGTATAAGGTGGTAAGACCCAAATTATAGACCCCTATGTACCAGAGCACACGGCTCATATTGGTCGATCCATTCTCTGTCGTGACGCTGTGGTAGTAGAACTATTTAACACGGTGTTTAATCACGTGATACAATATTTTCAGAAAATCTTCAATAATTATGTAAATACTGGACCGATTTGAATTCGGTTTGAAGCAGAGAATGTGGACAGACGTCACGCATTAGATGGACGCAGCCGATTTTTGAAAAATCAACTAATAAAAAAGTTATTGAAGATAAACAAAAAAATTGGTTTATCTTTTTTATCAGTTGATTTTTTCAAAAATCCAACACGTTCAGCTTATCCCTTGCATTTGCCCACATTCTCTGCTTCAAACTGAATTAAAATTGAACAAGTATTTAAAAAGATATTGAAGAGTATCGGAAATTCTGAGTCACGTGATTATACACCGTGATTTACTGTAGTGTGACGTCATTTACTGCGTCACTTTTGTTATTTTGACATTATCCATTAACCCATTACCAAACGACAAATTTTGGACTGGTCCAAATTCAAAGATGTAGCAGACGACATTGTGGGAAATGAGGAAATTGCTTGTCACAAGCAATTTCTTCATTTTCCACAATGTTTTCCAAAGGCGTTATCTTATGAGGAGTCAAAAAGAGTCACTGTGTGGTAATGGGTTAAAAGTAAATGAGCCGGGATCTCGAAAAACGTCCCTTATAGCATTTTTCAAAATTGAGTTTCAGGGTCAGTCTGTTGTCAAATGGAGTCCAATATGCATCAATGCTGCTCTCTATAAGTTACTACAGGTCACGAAGAAGCTATTGGAGAATAATATGGATCCTGATCAGACTGTGCGTATGCACAGGCTGATCTGGATCTATGTTTGGCTCAAAAGCCTTGAGGGACGTTTTTCCAGATACTGGCTCAAATGCATGCGATTACTCACGCGGGCACTTATGCAAACAACGACGATTATCCAATGAAAGTGAATTTTCGGATTGCAACGATTTTATTTTTAATTAGTAACGCAAATTGAGGTTTTAATTCCGTCAGACTCCCGATTAAACGAGATTTGTTATCGTAACACCCACTGGTGGTGAACTCGGCCAAAGCGTTGGACGTTTCTTCGCGATCATAGTATTGCGTCGGTGTTGTTATAAAATATCGTAACTACGGTAAAGGCGTAGTTACGAGATTTCATATCAACACAGACGGTTTGTCAATACATATCGGTAAACCCGGTGTACTTTCAGAACAAATTCATTGTTATTAGAAAAACAATCCAATCAGATCTTTTAACTCATATTTAAACGCAAAATTTATGTACCTTGTTGTAGCGAAAAACGTCCCTCGCTTCGGCCGAGTACACCACCAGTGACACCAGAGCGTGATTGTTTCGTAGTAAAATGTAAACAATCAGCGATGGAAACATAGTAGCCAGAGTTTGAAATCAATCGATTAAGACCGATCAAAGTATTTATATTTCCCAAGCTTCATTAATGCTGATCGACCATCATTCCTACTAGCCCATTACTTATAGTTTGTGTTGTTTTAAATTATGACTTTGAATAAATATTAATCATTAATGCTGGTTATTAACATTTTATTCTTTTTCGTTAATGATACTATAGTGACCTGACCGTATTCAACAATAAAATTGTTTGGAAAGGAATTCAGGTGTGTCAAGAGTAAAAGGTTAAACAAATAAAACTGATCTTATTTCTACCAACCTCATTTTTAGCTTCATTGATGATTATTTGAACTTTGGCATAAGGAAAAAATATCCATAGGAAGATGGCAGGGGTTGACAAATATTTAACTGCAATATCATTTGTGTTTTTAGGATTTTATTTTGGAAATTCAGAAGAAAGTGATTTAAAGTTCAAGAAGATATGCCAATCTACATTCGAAACTAAAGCTGCAATTCTTGCTGATTTAAGGACCTCTACTATAACTAGATGTGCGGTACTATGCAGACTAAATTATAGATGTCATTTTATATCCGTGAAGAAGAACAGCGATGGTTCATTGACGTGCAAGCTTCTTAGACCAGAAATATTCTGTGGTACACCATCTAGTAACGGAATTTGGAGAACCTATGAAATTCTTGGGGTAATATTATTGATACTCCAAATACATGTGGCCCTGAGATATTACATGTAACTACTTTAGCCGAAGCAAATTTTGGTCAATTTTGGACTCGAACCCTTACCTGTATAAGTTTAGTTGTAAGAAATTGAAAACTTTTCTACTACATACTATATCATTTTAATAACATGTGCAATAATATACGAGGGGTTGTCCTAATTAATCAAAAACATCAATAACCTTATTATTATTATCTAATTAACGCCCCTCTCTATACTTCCTTAATATCCAGTATTACCCAATTGTTTTAAAATGGCATTTCACACGTTTTTCAAACATTTTATTTTCCATCTTAAAGAGCAAATTTTCTTATGAACTTTCTGAAAATTTCAAGCCAAAGTATAGAACCGCTTACTAAAATGTCGTTTGTCTCAACCTAAAAGGCGTATTTTAAGCTTGTAAATAGCAACTTAAAAACTGATAGCATTTCTAAGCATTAGAATAACTAACCTAAGAATCGAGAAATACTTTAATACCAAGAGTGTGTAGAAAAAAAGAGTTAAAGGCTTTAAAGAGTACAAATAAGTCACTACGACATATCTGATATCGCCTTGCACATGTATATTGAATTGGTGATTACTAAGGCTTTATGTGAAAATTAAAAAGAAGAAAAGAAAAGCGAATAATTTTGTGATAACCATCTTTTCTTTTCTCTCCTAATACGTTGCATTTTATAGTTCATTATTTGAACTAGATGTGTCTAAAATATCATCGTACATGTATGTTCACGGTCTAAATACAGCCTGTACTTGAATTGATTTATTTTCCAGAATTGTGCCTGCGACTTGGGCTGGTCCAACTTCCGGCAGACCTGTTTTAAGTTTATGAACTACCGTACCACGTGGTTCGACGCTAGAGACACGTGCTACAGCATGGACAGTATTCTCGCCTCCGTCACGAGCGTAGAAGAGAACGAGTTTATTGGCCATTTACCAGTGATGGAAGGGTGTGGACAGCAGACCTTGTGGCTTGGAGGTCATGACTCGAACAATGAGGGAACCTGGGAATGGCTGTCAGGCGAACCTTTCGCCGTTGATATATTTCCGGGTCATGAACCTGACGGTGGTACACAGCAGAACTATCTGGCTTTATGGGAGTCTTTTGGCGGCTGGTTTGACGATCGCCCAAACGGTCCTTACTACTTCGTCTGTGAACAAGTGTGTGCACTTACGTAACTTGGACTTCGAGTTTTGACTTCTCGAATTAGAAATAACAAAGGTACTCCCTTTTCCTATACCACAGCACAACAAGTGTCAGTTTCTGTATTAACTTAGTTTATTGCCTAAAATGTTGAATTCACTTTCGTCTCGAAAACGACGCATTCAAGTCACATACCAGTTTGTCATTGTACTCATTATACCCTACTTGTTCCATAGTTATTATTTGTGCCATACAGTTTACCTTATTCTAACGGCCGTATTCATGAGAATAAGTCTAACTCTAAATTACATCACAACCCGTCTTATTGGACGAGGTATATATCTCATCCAACTAGAAACATTGTTATGTCTAAAGGCATGTTTGGAATTTGTTTGGTTGGTAAATGCCTTCCTGAATATGTTTGAATACACTTAAATGGTTGTCACTAAATATTATCTGTTAAAGTTTATTTCTTGATTTGTATGCACTTCGTTATATCTGTCGATTCGTAAATGTTTTGATTTTCATTTCAGTATACAAAAGCTATATAATTATATTAATAAACCATGACCTTACTAAAACAAAAGTATTAGGTTCAGTGAAATTAATCACTCAGAGATGGAACGTTGAAACAAGGTGTTGGGAAAAAGAAACGCTCCATCCACCTATCTGTGACAACGAATTTAAGATATCAAATCATTCCAACATTCTGGTGGACTCTAATTCTTCCATATCTGCAGTCGAGGACAGCGCAACAGCCATCAGAAATAAAGTCTACGTTGAGTGGCAATGAATTTTGCGCTAAAATAGACTTGATTTACCGTTATGTTTTGATAAACCGCCGGTGTTGTTATAAAATCTCGTAACTACGACTGAGATTAAGCCGTAGTTACGATATTTTATGACAACAACTGCGAAATACTAATGTTTGTTACATTTAACTGGATAAAATCGTTCCCTATTCAAAATGTAGAGGTTTTTGTTATATAGTTTTCGATGGCGCATTTAGAGTAGTTAAAAGCCTTTCCCAAACAAGACCTGACTTTGACATCCGCAATCAGGAAGGTTTGGAAATGTTTAAGGCAAAAGAAGGAAATGCTTATTATAATCAAAGTGCTGAGAGCACTGTAATTGGACGTCTCTGATTGATTGAGCGGGATTGTACACGAACGAAAGATATTTTATTCATTCTTCTGTGTCTAATTCTATAAGATCGGTTTCGGACATACGAAATCGGCTTTAATACCAGAAAACCCTTCTCAGGCTTCAAATTGATTTGATTGCCGTTTCAAGACAACTGATTTGTCGCTATGAATAATCACTATTAATTTGATTACCAAATTCAATTAAGGCCATGCGATTAGCACTTTTGTCTTCTTGTTTCGGTTTACTATGAGTATTGTCGTCAGTTATACTTTTCATTGATTTTATAAAGTACGCTACAAAGCAATTTATTCAAAATGTAAGCCAACGCGCTACATAAATGAAAGCCGCGATAGCTCACTTAGCAGAGCACTCACCTTGTACTCTTTACACATGTTATATCCGAAAGGCCCTGGGTTCGTATTCTACTCAGACATTGTTCTTTTTAATCATGTTTTTTATACGCCGCCGGAGGCGGGCGTATATTGGCGTCATCTTCTCCGTCTGTCCGTCCGTCCATCCATCCGTCCGTCCGCCCGTCCGTACGTCCGTCCACTTTTCTTGTCAACGCAACTCCTCCTAAGTTTCTGGCTGGATCTTCTTGAAACTTGGTCAATGTTATCACCTCAATTGGTAGATGTGCATGAAGGAAGGATTTTATGGTTCGTTGATTTTTGCCAGAGTTATGCCCCTTAAAAACTTAGTCTCTGGGGCTTATTGAAATTGCAGCCTTGTCAACGCAACTCCTCCTAAGTTTCTCGCTGGATCTTAATGAAACTTGTTCAATGTTATCACCTCAATTGGTAGATGTGCATGAAGGAAGGATTTTATGGTTCGTTGATTTTTGCCTGAGTTATGCCCCTTAAAAACTTAGTCTCTGGGGCTTATTGGAATTGCAGCCTTGTCAACACAACTCCTCCTAAGTTTCTGGCTAGATCTTAATGAAACTTGGTCAATGTTATCACCTCAATTGGTAGATGTGCATGAAGGAGTTATGCCCCCTTAAAACTTAGTCTGTGGGGCTTATTGAAATTGCAGCCTTGTCAACGCAAGTCCTCCTACGTTTATGGCTGGATATTAATGACACTTGGTCAATCACCTCAATTGGTAGATTTGCATGAAGGAAAGATTTTATGGTTCATTGATTTTTTCTAGAGTTATGCCCCCTTAAAACTTAGTCTCTGGGGCTGATTGAAATTGCAGCCTTGTAAACACAACTTCTTCTAAGATTCTGACTGGATCCTTATGAAACTTGGTGGATGTTATTACCTTAATTGGTAGATGTGCATGAAGTAAGGATTTTATGGTTCATTTTTTTTGCCTGAGTTATGCCCCCTTCAATCTTAGTCTCTAGGGCTTAATTATATTTCAGTCTCGTGAACGCAATTCCTTCCAGGTTTTTGACTGGATATTTATAAAAACCTTTTTGTGAACACAACTTTTTACAGGTTTTTGTGTGAATATTTATAAATCCTTGTCAATGTCATTTTTTTTTGTCTCAAGTTTTATAAGTGGCGGCGTATATTGTGACCATGGCACTCTTGTTCGACTTCTATCTCCACCATCGTTGGCGAAAAAACGACCGCAGTGATTTAGAATCGATCTTAACACAAATTCAACGATATAAAGTAATGAAACGCCGATCATTTACGTACAATTCCGCTCAATCAATGAGAGGCATCTAAATATAGTTCTCCAAGCACTTTGATTTTTATTCCTGTTTAGAGTAAAAAAAGAAAAAAAAACACGGTAGCAGTTTTCCCTGGTTGTAGTTACAAAACAAATTCAATACATACTTTTCCTGAAACAAAATACCAGATGAATTGGAGCACCTAACCATGGATTCCTCATACAAGTACTACCGTAGCATCCTTACATCTACAGATGTGCATAAAAAGAAGAACTTGGGAACGTGCCGTCGGCAAAATGGCAGTGGAGTACAATAAGCAATTTAAATCTTCATGTCACTATCAACGAAAATTTGAGAATAGCAATGTCCCTATCTGTAAACATATTCATACGATCATCCAGGTACCATCTGTTGCAGACCTATTGCTTCATCTTCTTAGCTCAATACACGTAAACGGGCCTCTTAAACGAAATAAATACAGATCGCTGTCACATAGTCTTATACTAGTAATAATCATTGTTGTCATGATCATCGATCAGTATGTAAATAGGTCATGATACTGTCGAATATCAGTGATACAGATGCTGGAGAAAAAAAACTCGTAAGAGCAACTATTTTTCTGAATAGGTGGATTTCACTAGTGTCTCATCTGAGGCTGTTCAGATGGAACCCCGATTTGTCATCGAGTCGAACCCGAGTTACGAAATGAACTCACTCCCCGATAATCAATTTCAAAACCCTGGTTCCAAAGTACGTCTCGTGGAAACCCCGTTCCTTTAAATGTGTCAAAGACTTAAACAACAATGATCAAAGAAAAGGAACCTATCATACACAATACGTGCATTAAATTGGGTAATCATTCTAAAATGTGTGTCTTCAGTAAACACATCAAGAAAAACAAACGTTTTACAGAAGAAATAATCCGAACTGGTTTTGAACCAATGGCGTTCCAAATTTCAAACTGAAAAAAGGTTGCGAGGTTAATCCTTTCCCGTTTGAGCTATCGCTGCTGCTGATGATATAGGGTGTCTGTTTACATTATAACCATAGTGTATGTATGTATCGCTTTCTAAAAATCTTACCCTTTACACAATAAATATTACGAAAGTCAAAAAACTACAAGAAAATGATTAAATCGAAAAAAGATCGTAAAGTTGGTTAAGACGTGGTATGAATTGAATCGGCCAATGAATCTTATAGTATTTGTTAGAGAACACATAGAAAGCAGGAAAAGATACGACAGTTTTCCTGTATGGTCGCAAAATCTATTTTGAATTCTGGTCAACTGGCAATTGAGTCTGAGAAAGGGTTTTTTGGTAATGAAAACCCATTTCGCCTGTCCAAAAGTGGTTATAAGAATTGTACGTCCTTTCGGACGTCCAATTAAAAACTGGTTCCTTTTGTCTCAGGTATTTCTTCTGTAAGTACAGTACTATCACGTGTATCTCCTTTCACATTGGACCACCCTAAACCTTGCCGTTTGAGAAAGGTTTCAAGAAGGAACATTCTGTACAATACCACAGAAATACATGTACAGATCCCAGTCCGTATTTTGTCTTATTTGAATCGTAAAGGATAACAACATTCAAAGGTCTGGTTTGGTAAATAGTTTAAACATCCATTCTATTTAATTGATTTTAGCTCTCCTCAGCACGAAGTGCTCAATGGAGTTATTGTGATCTATCAATGTCCGGCGTCCGTCTGTCTGTCTGTCCGCCCCGGCGTCAACAATTTATTTAAACGACATCTCCTCCTTAACGTCTGAGTAAAAATCAACCAAACTTGGCAGAAACGTTCCTTGGGTGGTCCCTTATAAAAATTGCTTAAAGAATTGAAATCCATGACAAACTCTGGTTGCCGTGGCATCTGAAAAAGGGAAATTTCACAAAAGCTCATCAATTTCTTTAAACAACATCTCCTCCTAAACTACAGGGTCAAAATCAATCAAAGTTGGCAGAAATGTTTCTTTGGTGGTCCCTTTAAAAAATTGCTAACAGAATTGAAATCCATGAAAAACTCTGGTTGCCGTGGCAACGCAAAATGGCGGAATTTCTTTAAATCTGAAAGATTTCTTTAAACAATATTTCCTCCTAAACTTCAGGGTTAAAATCAACCAAACTTGGCAGAAATGTTCCGTGGGTGGTCCCTTATAAAATTTGCTAAAACAATTGAAATCCATGACAAACTCTGGTTGCAATGGCAATGAAAAATGGGAAATTTCACAAAAGCTCAACATTTTCTTTGAGCGCCATCTCCTTTTAAAATACAGGGTCAAAATCAACCAAACTTGACAGAAATGGTCATTGGGTGCTCCCTTATACACATTGCTAAATGAATTGAAACCCATGAATGACTCTGGTTGCCAAGGCATCGGAAAAAGGGAAATTTCACAAAAACTCGACAATTTTTTAAACGACATCTCCTCCTAAACTGCCGTGTCAAAATCAATCAATCTTAGCAGAAATGTTCCTTTGGTGGTCTCTAATGAAAATTGCTAAAATATTTGAAATCCGTGAAAAACTCTGGTTGCCTTGGCAACGGAAAATGGGAAATTTCCTTAAATTTCAAAAATTTCTTTAAACAACATCTTAATTTCCGGGTGGAAATTAACCAAACTTGGCAGAAAAACTACAGGGTCAAAATCAACCAAACTTGGCAGAAATGGTCATGTGGTGCTCTGTTATACACATTGCTAAATGAATTGAAACCCATGAAAGACTCTGGTTGCCAAGGCATCGGAAAAAGGAAAATTTCACAAAAGCTCAACAATTTTTTTAAATGACATCTCCTCCTAAACTACCGGGTCAAAATCAATCAGTCTTGGCAGAAATGTTCCTTGGTGGTCTCTTATAAAAATTACTAATAGAATTGAAATCCATGAACAACTCTGGTTGCCTTGGCAACGGAAAATGGGAAATTTCTTTAAATTTCAAAAATTTCTTTAAACGACATCTCCTTAATTTTTTGGGTGGAAATTGACCCAAACTTGGCAGAAATGTTCCTTGGAAGGTCGCTTATGAAATTGCTAAAATAATTGAAATCCATACAAAACTCTAGTTGCCGTGGCATCGGAAAATGGGTAATTAATTAAAATCTCAACAATGTCTTTAAAAAACATCTCCTCCAAACATACAGAGTCAAAATCAAACAAACTTGGCAGAAATGTTCCTTGGTGGTCCCATATAAATACTGCTAAAAGAATTGAAATCCATGAAAAAACCCTGGTTGCCGTGGAAATGGAAAATAGGGATTTTTTTAAATCTCAAAAATTCATTAAACGACACCTCCTTAACTTCTTGGTCAAAATCAACCAAATTTGGCAGTAATGTTTATCGGGTGGTCCCTTATAAAAATGCTAAAACAATTGAAATCCATGAAAAACTCTGGTTGCTGTGGCATCAAAAATGGGAAATGTCATGAAAGCTCATGAATTTCTGTTAACAATATCTCCTCCTAAACTACAGAGCGGAGGTGGTGCAGTGGTTACGCGC
This sequence comes from Fragum sueziense, assembly GCA_963680895.1. NCBI lineage: Eukaryota > Metazoa > Mollusca > Bivalvia > Cardiida > Cardiidae > Fragum > Fragum sueziense. The sequence goes on from OY804603.1 coordinate 46,383,205, forward strand.
TGGACTTGTAACACAGGGGTCGCTGGTTCGATCCCCCGCTTCTCCGATCTTTCGGATGAGACTTTAAACCGAGGTCCCGTCTCCATATGACCTTAGCTGTTGAGTGGGACGTAAAACCCCATACAATCCAATCCTCCTAAACTACATGGCCAAATTCTTCTCTTGGACCACTACGCTTAACACAGGCAAAGTTATTTGGCATTATTAAGACATTACTCAGGTGAGCGATTTAGGGCCCTCAGGGTCCTCTTGTTAGAATATTTGCTAAAATGTGCCTTTAATCAAAGGCATTTGGGAAAATGTTTGTATTTTAGATGTTTTTGTTGTGTCTTCTGATACCATGTTCCATACAACCGTCAGAAGAATGGATATTGTAGTTTGGAACAGGAATAAGAAGAACAGACAACTGCCAAAGAGAACATTTGAAGAATTAGGGCAAAGAACGATTTTTTAGACCCAATTAACCGAGTCCAAGATATTCTTCCGTAAAATTCGATATCCTAATTGAAATAAAAAGCTAGATCAATAGATAAAGTAAATAGACTTCAACAAATAAGCTATAATTATGTAGCCGCACTCAAAGCATTTGTCCTCTGAAGTTTTTCAGAGCCAGGGCAGTATAGGCGCCCATGATTTTAACAATTCAATTCTATTCCTTAATTTAAGTTAGTCCACCCCTAATGAGATACACGCGACGTCGGAATTTTTTTACGACGCCTTAAACAATCCGTTGTTCATCATAACCTATTCGGGCGACGTCGTAAACATTCGGCGGAATGTTTTGGACGTGACCCGAATAATTCCGATCTCACGTAAATTAGTGTGCCCTAGCTTTATCCAATGAAAATAGACATCGATAGCAATAAATGCGCATAATCACATACTAAAACTATGATGAGAAAAGAGGAAACTCGTTTTAGCAGTAAACGTTGACAGATGAGTTTGGAATATTGATTAACAAGCATAATAATAATAATAATAATGATGATAATAATAATAATAATAATAATAATAATAATAATAATAATAATAATAATAATAATAATAATAATAATAATAATAATAGTAATAATAATAATAATAATAATGTCAACGGTATTTCTTATATTTCTTATAATTCGACTTCAGTAACATAGCGCGGTTCTTGGTTCTTGCTAGGTATTGAAACTCTCGACTGCAGCCATATCATAATAGATTTCACGACAATTATCTTATAAACACGACACCAAAATTGGTCAACAACCGTACTGAGCTTTACTTTAAGGCTAATTAGCCCGTAATAAGTATTCATTTATCGTCATCGACCGACATTTGTCAACAACTTAACCCTTTCTCAAACAAGACATCGATTTGACGTCACGGATAGGAAAGGCGTTACAAAACATCGAGGAAAATGAAGAAAGTCTGCATTTTCTAATCATTCCTACATATTTCCTATTCCGCTTTGAACACAAATGTTATTTTGATGAATAGTCGTTCTGGTTGGTCTCTGAAATGTTTTTTTTAATGAGGCCATAATATATTGTGTCGCTTGGAAAAGGTTTAATGTAGTAAATAGGGGTATAAATGAACAGGTACTGTTAATGCATAATATTCTATTTGTACTTTAATTAGTTTAGCGCCTACTTTTCGAATAGTTTTGGAAATAATTCAATTAATCATTTATCCAACTATCGGGATTATTGCAACAGAATGCAGGCAAAAGAAATATAGCATTAGTATTATACACATCGACCAAGATATCATAGAATATGTGGATTTTGGTCATATTATTTTCACACGTATCATTTAGTTCTGTAAGAAGCCAAGGATTGCATCAAACAGACTTTACGCTTATTTGTCAAAGCTCAGAGAGCATTCTTGGATTTTTGTTGGATAGTTCAACTAAAAGAAGCAGAATCGAGTGCTTCAGCTCGTGTAAGATCGAACCAATATGTTCGTCATTCGGGATCCGAAAGGTTTTGCCAGATCTGTTCGTTTGTAATCTGTATACTGGCACCATCACATGCGGCACACACAGTTCTTCGCCTGACGCTTGGTACATTTATGCTGCAGATAATTCGGTAAATATCGTCGCTTTTCAATAAAAACGTTCCTGCAGCTTAATCAAGATTCAGGTTCTGGGTTTGCGTTGAAAAGCAGCGACATGGTTTTTTTTGTGTTGTTTTTAATGTAGATGCACACGATTTGCGTTGCTGAATTACTAAGTTGATATCTATTATCTATTTGTGACCCGTCACACTAAAAGGGACCTTATCCGAATACCAAAAATCCAAACTTTAATAATCTTTACAGACTCAGCACAGGTAAACCAGATACTGTATTCGAAAAATGAACGTATAGTAAGATAGGGAAAACATTCCATATATATAAAAAGTACATAAAAGTGAAAAGTGTCGGCCCTAGTCTGGCTGTGCGGACTGCGCAGACTGACTAGGGTCGATATTTTTCACACACCCGATAAGGTCCCTTTTAGCACGACGGGTCACATTTATTTGAACTGGAATAAACAAAGAGGGACTTTTATTACTTATCCGAAAATACTACACTTCGTGATACAAGCACCAAATTTGGTACAAATGTTCCTCAGGGTATACGATTTTCAAAACAAATGGTATCCATCATGCAAAACCAACATGGTGGCCATTTTTCTTAAGGTGGCCGCCATCTTTAGATGTAAACAAAATCAGGAAAAAATACTTCGTTTTAATATACAAGCACCAAATTTGGCACAAATGTTCCTCACAATATACCTGTTTCAAAACATATTGTAACCACAATGAAAACCTAATATGGCTGCCTATTTCTAAGATGCCCGCAATTCCTATATGTAAAGAAAATCTAGAAACCCCTTCTTTTTGATGAATTTCTTTACATATAGGGATGGTGGCCATCTTAGAAAATAACTTTAATGGTGGATATCATATGTTTTGAATAGAGAATATTCTGAGGAACATTTGTGCCAAATTAGGTGCTTGTATCTCGAAATGAAGTATTTTTCTGACCTTTTACCTCTTGAGATGGCGGCAATCTTGGAAAAAATGACCGCCATGTTGGATTTTCATTTTGAGTACCATTTACTTTGAAAATATTATACTCTGAGAAACACTTGTGCCAAATTTGGTGCTTGTTTCACAAAGTGAAGTTTTCGGCCCCTTTTTGGACTTAAGCTTCCGTACTATTTTTGGATTTGACAAATCTTTTAAAGATACATTTCACGTATATGTTCCTATAAATTCATGTTTATTTTTATCTGAAAAAGCATATTTTCCTATGAAAATAAGACGCGAAGCGCAAGTTCCCCTGAATATATCTTTATTATGTTGTGATTTAGGAGATAAGCAGACGTAATATAGGCAATATCTTAAATATGTAACAATATTTAGATGGCGACCATTTTTACCAAATGATATCACGTGGCCATGAAAGAAATGTACATAATCAAATTTCAATCATTGCTCTATTTCTAGGTAATTTTCGTTGGATGTCCGGCCGGCTGGTATGAATATAAAAATTCCTGCTACTATCTGATCACTGTTGGACAAAGCTGGGACAACAGTTTAAATAGCTGTGAACAAATGGGTGGTTCACTAGCTTCAATATCGGGCGACGCTGAAAACAATTTTATACATGATCTACCCATGTGCGAAGGCTATAATCATAGAATTATGTGGATTGGCGGGAATGATATAGCCTCGGAGGGTGTATATAAATGGGCAAATGGAGATCCATGGGTATATGCCTTGTTTAACACCGCGGGTGGCGATCCAGATGGCACCACGATTGAGAATGCGATCGCTATGTGGGATAATGGTAAATGGATTGACTTGCCTGTGAGTGATAAACAATTTGCTGTTTGTGAAAAACCTTTAGGATAGTAGTAATATTTAGTAATATTTACGATGTCACCCGTACAGGTCAAATACGTAAGGAATGTTAACAACGTCAAACGAAAAGCCCCGACATCATGTGAATCTCTCTACGGTTGTGCTACCTTAAAAGATCAATAATACCTGCGGAGGCAGACCCAACCGTATGATATGCTTAAACACGTCAGCAGACGAGCATTTTCTTAATCCACCAGCCCTAGTGAGATTCACGTGACGTCAGATGTTTTCGTATAATGCGTTAACATTTGTTACGTATCTGAACCTATTCGGGCGACATAGTAAACATTCGGAATTGGAATGCTCAAGCTTACGATGCCTCGCGAATAACTCTCGCGTCGTGTAAATCTTAGTAGGGGTAGACTACCATAAGGGTCATACGATCAATTATTGTCAGAGAGCACCGTTTCTTGTATTTACAGGAACGTAGAAAACGTTTATTATTAGTAGATCTATTCAAATCGAATATTTTACGTACGAGATTTTTGTTAAATGTTTATTCTTCATCGTCATTTAAATCCGCCACCCTTTAAGAACGGGGATTAAACAATTTTACGCGCTTTTTTCTAGCGCACTAATTTCCACCAGCAAGCCTTTTTGCCCATGCGCCAGACTAGACTGGTTACAGCCCCTGGTGTTACTTTGTAACACCTTAGTAACACCTAATCTGAGTTTTCTCTGATGAAATTCGACATTTGACATGTTGATGTCGCTCATTGTAAATGAGTGACATCAACGTATCAAAGATCGAATTTCTTCAAAGAAAACTCGGATTATGGTAACACCATGTAGTATATGAGTTCGCAAATAAGTCCAACAGCCTGCCAGGCAGGAAATTGTACGGTTAAGAATCTACGTAAAAGGGTATAGTGTACCCTTTGCATGTCTCTCCGGCTTCTTTAATTAATTTTAATATACACTACTATTTTAATAATGATAAATTATCTGGTAAAGTTTTTTCTTCAAATTACAAAATATGTTAATACACTAAACTGTGTTAATGAAAATATACATGCAAAAGTGATGTAGACTAGCGTATGAATATATATCGATTGAAAGAAACACTATAAATGTGTGCATATCTAGTTATGTACACATTCTGAAAGGCTAATTATTCAACTATTATTGGCGCAAGATCGTATGGCACATCTTTACATTTTGTTCAATGTAAACAAAACATTGTGTTTTTAAAAGTGCGGAATTCTATGACTCTGCCTAAATGTATTTAATATATTTACGTAAATACTTATAAAGAGTTTAGTCATGTCCTATACAGCAAACAATGGGGAGAATCACGTGATTGACAATGGTATTGAACACGAAAAAATGGCGACGAAATGACCGCTTCGGAGTGAAAATTCAAACTTAAGAAAGGTATGTATCAAATCTACGTAGTTTTTCGGACAGACCACCTATCCTAAAGTACCCGCTATTGTCTAAGTTTTTCACTGATACCCAATTTTCCCCTATCCGTTCGTTGTATTTAGAGAACACTTAAAGAATATTTCCGAAATTTCGAAAATAATTGATGTGTGTTAAGCACGTCGCATCATATTTACAGAATTATTTCTTACCCAAAGAACTCTTTGTTCACACTTTATATTTCCAAACCCCTTTTTAATGATGGTATTTCATTGTAGTCCATTTACATGGTCAATGTTGTCTTTGTTAAGCGTATTTACGAAAAAGATGTTAAACACACGTACATTGCTGTAGTGTTTGGCACGCCGAGTTCTGGTGAGTGTGATGTTAAACACGCACGCAGTTGCTCGTGTACTAGGAAAGCCACTGATATTGGACAAATTTTTTCATGATACATTCTAATCCGATGTTAGCTTACAATAACATATGAAGGACATCGTAAGGGGTAATCTTTTATAAACTTGGAAAAAAAAAGAAATAGGCTATAATTGTTCTAACTAATCAAATCTCTTGTTATATATAATATTCCATGACAAATACGTGCAAACACAATGATTCTGAACTAAAACATGATGGCCCCATTGCATAGTTTGCGGTTAAATCGGTTTCAGAATCTTGAAAGTGATTATTTTATTAGTCAGAAGAAAGTGTTGCAGAAGTTTAACCTTTATTTGTCACTGTTAGATGTGTCATGCCCAAATGGGATTTTAAGTGGATTGTTCATAACCTACAGTCGAAACTGTCGTATGCAGCCAGCCAAGGGACAGACCAAAATTGGTCACATACGACAGATAGCTGCTTAACATAACACAGATTGGAAATTTTTTAAGCAAAGATGATTTCAATTAGTCATGGTGTAAGTAAGTGTCTACTTGTATGACTGGTCCTAATAATATGTTGAAAAGGCAAGTGTTAACTTAAAAATAAAAAGGTACAAATTTATGACATTCAATTGTTCATCACACCTTGTCATGGTTTATGCACAAGATTCAGCCAGCTGCATTATCAATATTTCACACATTACCTGCCACTAATTAGTTGTGCATGGCTGCTTAAGGGGATATAGGTAAAGAGCAATAAAGACAATCAAAGCTGGCCACTGACCACATATGACAGGTTATTGTTATACACAGTTACTTAAAAAGAGTAAAATTGTACGGGAGGACCTGGACTGGCTGCAGTTTGGTTGTTATTGACAGGTGGCCGCTAACACAGTTTCGACTGTATATGTCATTCATTTATAAAACGGTTACTTTTTAACTGCTTTCAACATACCTTTACAATTTGCTTCTTTTTTTCAGATGACTCGAAAGAAGTCTCGACTTTCATTACATAAGCCAACTGTTAGATGAAAATAAAGTCTGGAATCAAGAGCAAACACGCAACGCCTTCAAAATCGAAAACTCAGATAAACAGTCGTTATAATTCCCCCATTGTACCGAGCTTCAGCTGGTAAATCCTCGTTATATAGTGCTTCACCATTGAAGAAACGTTTTAAAAAGGTCAAGGCAAGAACGCAGTTAACAATTCAAAAACTACAACTAAGAATGTTGAATCCGTGCTGACTTTGGATTTCTTGATTAAAATTCTGAAAAAAAAAAGACTCAACCAACGTTCTTGAACATATCAGTGAATTACATCCGTCTGTCGTCAGGATGCACTCAAGGAATAAAAGACTAGACATGACACAATTGGTTTTTTTTCAAACAAGTGAAAGACGGAGTTTTCCCATAGAATAACATTTCAATGGTCTTGTTTGCAGATACAGTAAAGTTGTTGAAAATGACTCAACCATACAGATGAGATATCCAAAAAGAGATGAAAACCTTCTTGAAACTAGGATATAGACTCTTTGGTGAAAGGTTTATACATTTTATGAGTGGTCCGTAGAGGCAGGGTGATACTGCCATGAACGTTTGTGTGCGTGGTAAGTACTCTCCTAGATCTGCAGATATTAATTTTGCCTGTCAAAATCCGATCTTTTAATTCGTATGATGTCATCGGAAATTAGGTATTTATGGAGATATTATGGCAGTTTTGGTGGAGAATCTTCAAGGGTATTCAGCGTGTCTGACGTGCGACGGCCAAAAAAAAAAATGAAACAGGGATTGCAGAAGAATTTGTATGTGAATCTTTTAGGTTTCGAAAATGATATGTCACTGAGCCAGAAAAAGAATAAGTTGCTACAAGACCAAGAGAGAAGATTGTGATGTTATAAACAGTCTTTCAATAAAAACCCTTAAGTGAAGTCTTGATTCTCTTACAGATAGTGACAAAGCTAACGTCACGGTTTACTGGATATAATTGGACCATATTCTATTATATTATTGTATTGCATGTGCAATTGATTCATTCCTTTACCGACAGTGTAAAGTATATCAAACCTTACTGAAACAGTATTTTGTCACATGTGCTCTAAAAATTTGCATTTGCCCAATTATGTGCCAGACTTTTAAATAAATGTGCATTGTTCAGATGTAATCTCTTAAATGTTCAAAAGATTTCAATCCACAGAATATCTCCGTAAACACAAATCAGTCAACACATTCTACACAATTATGGTACACTTGCGTGTTTAACATCACACTCACAAGAACTCGGCGTGCAAAACACTTCAGCAATGTACGTGTATTTAACATCTTTTTCGTAAATACGATAAACAAAGACAATATGGACATTGTAAATGGTAATGAATGAAACTTAATCGATAAAAAAGGTTCTGGAAATATACTGTGTGATCAGAGAGTTCTTTGGGTAAGATATAAAGCTGTAAATATGATGCGACGTGCTTAACACACATCAAATTTTTTCGCGATTTCAGAAATATTCTTTAAGTGTTCTCTAAATACAGTGAATGGATAGGGGAAAGTTGGGTATCTGTGAAAACCTTAGACAATAGTGAGTACTTTAGGATAGGTGGCTTGTCCAAGAAAAAACGCATATTGAATACATACCTTTCTAAAGTTTGAATTTTCACACCGAAGCGGTCATTTCGTCGCCATTTTATTCGTGTTTGATACCATTGCCAATCACGTGATTCTCCCCATTGAATAACTTCCTAAGTAATATTCATAATCATAGGGCAAACAGGGCATATAAAGTAAATGATTACCATTTTTGGAAAACATCAAAGGTTTTAAAAGTTTATATCTTTATTGTACATAATGCAAGTTTCTATCTTTTAAAATCAAAACCATCTTTTACCAAATTAAAGTTAAAAAATATAAATTATTTATATAATTGAGTCAATATTATGCTTAAAGAATCGAAGAAAATGCTTACAAAAATAAGTGTACAAGTTAGCATTCAATGAAACATGTTTAGTAAAAGTAACGAAGAGTGTTGTGCGAAAAGTGTAAGCAAATTGAAGTGAATATATATGTTGATAAGATATTGTGTGATAAACTTGTTAGGAACTATTGACTGAAAATGAAACCGGAAGTCCTCAAAAATAAACACTAATCAACGGGGAAAACGTATAAAAACGGACCATCACATCTGGCTTCTATAACTGTATTAACTGTATTAAAATCAAAACCTAGTCAGCGAGTTCTACACAATTATGGTACACTTGCGTGTTTAACACCACACTCACAAGAACTAGGCGTGCCAAACACTACAGTATTGTACGTGTGTTTAACATCTTTTTCGTAAAAAACGCTTAACAAAGTCAACACGGACCTTGTAAATGGGCTATAATGAAATGCCTTCGATAAAAAGAGGTCTGGAAATATACCGTGTGAAAAGAGAGCTCTTTGTGTAAGAAATAAAGCTGTAAATATGATGCGACGTGCTTAACACACATTCAAAATATTTGCAATTTGCGAAACATTCTTTGAGTGTTCTCTAAATACAGCAAACGGATAAGGGAAAATTTGGTATCTGTGGAAACCTTAGACAATAGCGGGTACTGTAGGATAGGTGACTTGTCTGAAAGACTACGTAGATTTAATACATACCTTTCTTAAGTTTGAATTTTCACTCCGAAGCGGTCATTTCGTCGCCATTTTTTCGTGTTTAATATCATTGTTAATCACGTGATTCTCCCCATTGAGCAAAGTTTTGTTTACATTTGAACAAAATGTAAACACGTTCCATACGATCTTGCGCCAACAATAGCAGTGTCAATGCGATGAATCACGTGACACAACAAAAAAGTTAAAGTCTGAGAATTCGAAAAAAAAGTCAGGAATGTTCTAAAATTTATGGACTTCTTAAACAGTACATGAAAAAAAGTAAATGACGACCAAGGAAAACTTTGGCTTTTCGCCAAGAACTTTATATCATGCAACGCTTAAAACATTCTTTTCTGCTTCGAACTTTTTTATATGTCAGATATAAAGAGAATTATGAAAAAACATAGTTATTGATTAAATTGCGTTACATGATTCCCCGCCTTGAGCGTGTGCGCCTTTCATAAACACCAGACAACACATATAAAGGAAACCATAAATAAATGCGAAAACAACGTCTGCATCTTTCACTTTCCCACTGGTTTCAGGACCGTAGCGTTCAGCGTACCACACGGAGGTAATACGGCAAATTTATAGTCACACACTTGAAGTTTCTCGTTGAAAACCAGACCTGAAACGCAAAAAAATTTTTGGTTTTCTTTTTTTCTTATACAGAAGTATTTTAATAGGGGTAGTTATTGCAAATACTTTGTGCTCAAATACACGGTTTATACTTATGTACATATAGTTTTATCACTGTGTTTGTCCGGATTTATGAAACTGTTTACCTAAAAGTCGATCCATATTGACACATGTCATCATGTTTGTTGCTATATCACCGGTGATGTAATTGAAATGATACTCTTATTTGTGTCTGCCAGAATTTCGTTTTGACGCATGTGAGATTGTTCAGATAAAGATAGCATTCCTTATATACCGACATACTGAATCAATAACGTATCTCAATGTATAAAGAAAAAGACTTAGAAAAAGCGGAAAAAAGCGAAAAAACTATATGTGCCAAATATGGCACAGAAAATATTGAGACAAAAGGAGAAACTGCTGGTTATCAGCAGTTTCTTCTTTTGTTTCAATCTTTTCCCTAGCCTTTTCTATTAGGGACGTCAAAACCAGGTCTTGTTTGGGAAAGGGTTAAACGTTTTCCGCTTGTGATGTGGACTCGGAATGCTTAACCCTTTCCCAAACAAGACCTGGTTTTGACGACTCTAATATAAAAGGCTTGGGAAAACATTGAAACAAAAGAAGACCTGTTGATAACCAGCAGTTTCTCCTTTTGTCTCAATATTTTCCGTGCCATATTTTACACAAATCCTATCTTCAAAAACATCCATTTTATCATCTGCAGCAGCTTTTGAAGCGGATCACCTGAAAAATTTGTCGTTTGGGAAAGGGTTAATGTGACTAGACCTTTAAATATTGTCCCATTATGTTCCTAAAAACTGGTGAGCGTTTAGCGACAGATAATGCTTGTTTGTATCTATATACCTGCTGGACAGAGAGAATGTCCGAAAAAGTATCCGTTTGCGCATGTGTAGTAGGATCCACAATCCGTCTCTAGATCGGCGTAGTCTCCGTTATCTTTGTCAGCACAATCCCGATATGTGCCGCATGGGGCTGGTACCTTCCACTTACTGCAATAACAACAACATGGCACTGCTTTTTTAACAAAAACCTCGTAACTACAGCTTCAAACAAGCTGCAGTTACGAGGGTTCTGTTGAAATGCATCGAGGAGTTATATTCACCAATATCTGTACATTGAATGTCTATATCAAAATTTCATGACATGCCATCTGATTTGGCGAGACATTTGTCCCGACCAATCAGACTGTTTGTTGTGTAATCTTACAGATATTCTAAGAATTAGACTGGTTGATGAGTACCACCCCAGAAATGTTATTCAGATTGATTTAATCACCATTAAGCTTATCTTTGTCTGCACAATCTCGATATGTGCCGCACGGAGCTGGTACTTTCCACTTGCTTAAGAAACATGAATAATATCTCGAAATTGATTCAAACCTTTACCAGACAGCAAATTTTAGACTTGTCCAAATACAAAGATTTTGCAGACGACATTTTTTGGAAAATATTGTTGGAAATGAACACATTGCTTGTCACGAGCAATTTCCTTATTTTCCGCATTATTTTCCGAGCCATTTTCTTGAGAGGCGTCAAAAGCTTCACTGTGTGGAACAGAGTTTTAAATAGCACCATGTTTGTCAGCACAATCTCGATATGTGCCACGCGGTGACGGTAATTTCCTCTTATATTGTCCAGCAAGATTAACCCCGGACATCTGCATATGTAATGACCCCACTTCGGCTTTGTTTTGTTAAGACGGTCCACTAACGGACTTTGCGCACGAAAATTAAGTTGTCCCGGGTTAACCTTGTTGGACAATACTGCAATTATTACTGCAATAATATCAACAAGACACTGCCTTAAAAAAAACTCGTAACCGCAGCTTAAAGCAAGCTACAGTTACGATTTTTTATTGAAAAAGATAAAGGGTCCACCAATATTTGTTTATTGATTGTCAAAGTCAAAATAACATGACGAACCATCTGATTGGATGAGACACAGTCATCGGCCAATTCGATCGATTGTTGTGTCATTTCAAAGATATCCTAAGAATTATACTGGTTGGTGAATACCGTCCAAGCAAAGTTATATCGAGTGTGAACTTTCTAAAACGAATAAACTACATAAGTATATGGATGTTAAAGAACCTTACTCGTCACATTTCTTAGTTTGAGTATTGAAAGCTTGGTTTGGTCCACACTGTATAATCACTTCCTCTCCCTCCCTACACATCGTATAGGCTTTACAGTTCTCCTCATAAATACCGTCTGGTTGTTTGTAACAGACGAAACATATACAATCTGAAATCATAGCATAGAATAGTCCAATCACCATATTACGATTGTTCGAATCTTGCAGATGTCGATCATCTGCACGATACAAAGAAATGCATGGAAAAAACATGTTCAAAATTTAGATCACCTTTCGCGTGTTTACATGTACAGGTACAGTTGTGTAATTATGTGCTATATTATAGTGCCTTGACTCTACACATGAGCCAGGATCTGGAAAAACGTCCCTTATAACATTTGAGATAGCCATGCTTCACGATCAACCTGTGCCTAGGTGCAGTCTGACCTGAATACATGTTACCCTCATGTGGTTGCTACATACCATAATGAAGCTATTGGAGAACAACATGGTTCCTGATCAGACTGCGTGTATACGCAGGCTGATCTGGAACCATGTTGGGCTCAAAATCCTTAAATGACCTTTTTCCAGATCCTGGCTCATAATTATATAACTATTCCCGTCCCAGAACACCAATGTGCCTCTACATGGATGCGATGCTGCGTATATGGAGACGACTGGGTTCCTGATTATGAACTTTTTGAACTTTTTTCTCGCATGTTCGCAAACCGATTTGTAACCATTCCTTTCCATCATTACATCGATTTGAAAAAAATATCAATCGAAATTATTCCAAATTTATGTGCAAGGCCCAAAACATTTTGAAAGTCCAGCTATAAATAGGGAAAACAATATTTCTTGAGACCCACGTGATGTAGTCTTCAAATTTGGTTGGTCGCCATTAACTTTTTTCTATTAGGTATTGTTTGAAATATCCTTTGAATTTAGCACATCTCTGGCGTTATCCGTCATTCCCTGCTTGGACATAGTTAAATTCTTTCTCAAATAGGTCACATATTAACAGAATATATATTGAACATGATGTATAACATGATTCCCCTCAATTAGGATACCCTGAAGGAAATGTTAACAAATATATTTTCCAGCCGAAGACATGAACAACAGCTTTTAATTAGGGAATGTGTTAGAAGCAGTTATGGTGGGGAATAACGTGACAACAATTGCAGACAATCGCAAACAATTATGATAATGCCACCAATTTGAAAAGGCATTATTTAGTTCGAAGCAGAGAAGATGAACATTCGCCGTAGATTTTTTTATGAAAACGATCTATTGAAAATAGGTTATGAATAAGGACAAAGGCCTCTTGTTGATCTATTAGAAGTTTACTTTGTCATGAAAAAATAACAGCTAGATTGTTAAAGATCTACCAAATCCTGCAAATATAAATTCTTTACGTTTACCCCACCTTCTTTGCTTCAAACCAAATTGAAATTGGTCACGCGTGTACATAATTAGCGGAGGGTTTCTACAACTGTGGTGTACACGTGATTCACTTCATTGAACAGTGCTTTGTTACAACGCGTTTTGTAATAAACCTGCAAAATGTAATAAGTATTACAAAACACGTTGCGATGACATGAAATGTAATAAAATTATGTACAACGCGTTATGTAATAAAGTTGCAATATGTAATAACTTTTTTCAACGACCTAAAATTTCGTTCAAAACTTGATGCCGTTGATAAAGAAGAATTGTGGTAAGCATGAAAAAGGCAATTTCGACATCATTTTCCAGGCAAAAATTGTAAGATCATTGTGAGAATATGGAATTTTTAAATCGAAAAATGCCTTCTTTTTTATCAAATTTCTTACTATATATGGATTCAAATAAGGTACTTTTTATCGCCATCATGCAAGAAAATTATTATGAAAAAGTTGAAAAAAAAGTTTATTACAAAACGCGTTGCGATGACATGAAATGTAATAAGATCATGCACAACGCGTTATGTAATAAAGTTGCAATATGTAATGACTCTTTTCACATAACCATAAACTTGTTCAGAACATGAGCCATTGATTAAGAGGGGTTGTGGTAAGCAAGAAAAGGGCAATTTCGATATCTATTTCTAGGCAAATACTGTTTAAAAAAGTTTATTACAAAACGAGTTGCACATATATTTTTGTTACATTTCACGTCACTGCAACGCGTTTTGTAATAACTTTTTTTCAACTTTTTCAGTCTTTTTCTTGCATGATAATGATAAAAAATAACTTATTTGAATCAATATAGTACTTAAGATACTGTATTTGATAAAAAGGAGGCATTAGTTGATATCAAAATTCCATATTCTCACAATAATCTTACAATATGTGCAAGTTTATTTCATATCGCGTTGTACATAATTTTATTACATTTCATGTCATCACAACGCGTTTTGTAATAAACTTTTTTTTCAACATTTCCATTATCAATTTCTTACATTATATAATGATATGAAATAGCTAATTTGAATCAATATACAGTTAAAAATTTGAAAAAGGAGCCAGTTTTAGATATCAAAATTTAATATTTTCACTATGATCTAAGAAAAGTTGCATAGAAAATGATGTTGAAAACGCCCTTTTCTTGCCTTCAACATTCTCGCTCAATCAACGGCATCAAGTTTTGAACGAAATTTTTGGTGGTGAAAAAAGTTATTGCATATTGCAACTTTATTAAATAACGCGTTGTACATAATTTTATTACGTTTCATGGCATCTCAACGCGTTTTGTAATAAACATTTTGCAACTTTTTCTTATATCAATTTCTTGCACTATAATGATAAGAAACAGCTTATTTGAATCAATATACAGTTAGAAATTTAAAAAAGAGCCAGTTTTGGATATTAAAATTTCATATTTTCACTATGATGTTATAACATTTGCATAGAAAATAATGTTGAAATCGCTTTTTTCTTGCCTTCAACATTCTCACTAAATCAACGGCATCCAAGTTTTGAACGAACTTTCGGTCTGTGAAAAAAGTTATTACATATTGCGACTTTATTACATAATGCGTTGTACATAATTTTATTACATTTTATGTCATCACAACGCGTTTTGTAATAAACTTTTTTCAACTTTTTTTATTATCAATTTCTTGAATTATTATGATAAAAAATAACTTAATTGGATCAATATGCAGTTAGAAATTTGGTAAAAAGGAGGCATTTGTCGATATCAATAGTTCATATTTACACTATGATCTAAGAACATTCACATACAAAATGATGTTGAAATCACCCTGATCTTGCCTTCAACATTCTCACTCAATCAACGGCATCAAGTTTGAAGCGAAATTTTTGTAAGTGAAAAAAGGTATTACATACTGCAACTTTATTACATAACGCGTTGTACATTATTTTATTACATTTCATGGCATCGCAACGCGTTTTGTAATAAACATTTTTCACATTTTCAATAATCAATTTCTGGCAATAAAATGATAAAAAGAAACTTTTTGGAATCAATATACAGTTAGAAATTTGATAAAAAGGTGGCATTTGTCGATATCAAAATTTCGTTTTCTCATTATGATCTTCGAATATTTGCCTAGAAAATGATGTCGAAATCGCCATTTTCATGCCTTCTTCATTCCAACTCAATTAACGGCATCAAGTTTTGAACAAACTTTGGGTCGGTGAGAAAAGTTATTACATATTGCGACTTTATTACATAACGCGCTGTACAGAATTTTATTACATTTCATGTCATTACAACGCATTTTGTAATACTTATTACATTTTGCAGGTTTATTACAAAACGCGTTGTAACAGTGCTTAGAATGAAATCTATAGATAAGATTTTATTATCATGTACTTACATGAAAATGACAAGATTAATATAGAAAGTTTCACGAGTTCACATTTAATTAACTCCATCTTTCTTGTATGGTCTAAAGATTATGCGACCTCGTATTGTTTTTATTTAACATATGTCAAAGTTCCTTGTACTGGTCAAGGGGCACTAAATGGGGAAATACGTTATAATTATTAAGGCTGCTTTATCAAGATGTCCGTTTTGTTTTGTTTGTGACGTCAACATCGGAAATATCTAGGAAAATTATTTCGGTCTCTTAACCCTTTCCCAAACGGCAGAATTTTAGGGTGATCGAATTCAAAAACTGCTCCAGATGACAAAAATAGTGTTGATAAACATTGGATTTGTGTACAACAAAGCATAGAAAATATTGAGACAAAAGGAGAAACTGCTGGTTATCAGCAGTTTCTTCTTTTGTTTCCATGTTTTCCTGAGCCTTTCTATTAGGGACGTCAAAACCAGGTCTTGTTTGGGAAAGGGTTAAAAGTATCCCCATGCGCTTTAAAACAAGTGTTGATTAATCGTTATTAAATGATAAAGACCATTTGGCAGAAATGTTTCTCACTCTTTTTTTATATCACCATGGGGAATAATTGTCGACCCAAGAACAATTAAAGAAAATCAACAATATATTTGTAAAAACGCCACCACCTTTGGATTGGGGTTGTGCAGAAAATCTGGATCTTCTAAACACTTTTTGATGGAAAACTAACACAACTTTGGGAAATATTGATGAAAAGGGAGAACTTGCTGATGTATAGCAATTTCTTCTTTCATCTCCATGTTTTCCGAGTTAAACGAGTTCTACTAAAGAAAATGTTTGGGAGAGGGTTGATAATGGTACGCCATCTGGAAACATGTAACGTCACCTTAATTTGTTATGATAATTCTCATTTCCCCATTTTGACCCTCTCAAAGACCTTATTACTTGACCCGCCTCATAATAATGTAATCATTAATACGCATATCTTTGTTCATAGGGACTAACCTTAAATAGTGAAGATAATTACTAATCCCTTGTTTCCCTTTAAACGCACGAAAAGGTCCACTCCCTTAACTTAGAGATAGTTCCGCCATAACTTTGGCTGAACCCTTTCCCAAACAAACTTATTGTGCGTTAGTCACAATTGAATACGAAGAATAATTGGTATGAAGCTAGATTTATATCCTGGTAGATCATCTCCAGCATTTAGCTAGAGGTGCTCGTTTTCCCATTGCTAGGAAAGAGATTATGTGTTAAAATGCTGACCATTGCTGGTTATCTGCGAATCAATTTTACTCTTTTCTATCGTCCTATTTGCCAGAACCTTTTATGGTAGACATGTCAATACGAATCGTTGTTTGCAAAAAAGATTAATTTGAATTTTTAATTCAACGACGCTGTCAGAATTGAATGGTGGCATCTGGAAGCCTGAAAATAATTACAATGAACGAACCATAGACCATGTACGCTACAACAGAGCCAAAACAGACATAAAGTCTTATCGCGATCTATGACACATGTTTGAACAATATTGACCTATGTAAACAACAAATTATCGAACTCCAAACAACTGTAATTTTGCATGTGATATAGCGGACGAGAATTGACCTGGCAGAGCTTTCCATCCGATTAGCATGGGCTGCTCTGCCAGGTCATTTATCGTGAGGTATAGATCAGAACTGAAAGATTTGTACCAACGCATGCACGATTCTTATAAAATATTAGGAACGCACTGTCCATTGTTTACATAGGTCATGGCTTTCGACCACTGCATATGGAAAACACCATAAAAAAGTTCACAAAGATCTTATCAAAACAGATCCTTTAATTGCACATTCGTGTACTCTTCCTCAAACAGTAAAGAATTGGACTGTCCCAATTTCACAGGCGGCAATCACGTGACTTTGTTATGACTTTGTTCACAGGCGGCAATCACGTGACTTTGTTATGATATGCTTTCATAACTTATGTAAACAAAAACACTCGGTATAGTGCCACCACCGACCTTGAGACTCAAATGTACTTTTAATTGTTGACTAATCCACGTGTGAGGGGTTGTATGTTTATACTGTACCGTGTATTTTTGTAAAAAAATCAATACTGCAACGTCAATACAAAGTAACTGTGGTCGAGTGGTAAAACAGCGTTACTAACAATTACAAGTTGGAAGATGTGGGTTCGAATCTCACATAGTCGCGTTTTATTTACTATTTTTTATTCTTTTTATTATCTTATTATTCATTTTTCCCATCACCTTAGATATATTCTGATTATTTTCGGGAGACAGGGCGGAGCCTAGTAAATGGTTCATTACATTTAAGCTTGAGGAGAAACAGCCTTCTCGCTGAGCGGTACACCATCAGTATTATTGCAAAACATTATAACTACAGCGTGAATCAGGCTGTAGTTACGAGGTTTTATAACAACTCATTTTACAATAAAACGTTCTTTCAATTTCGAAATGTGTTCATGCTCGTGCCGCACGTTTTTCTCTTATATCAACCAAGATATCGAGAAGTAAACTCGTCGAATAACCTCTTCGCTTAGCCACACCCTGTAAGGTGAATAAAAATGGATTATACCGTTCTAAATGTTAGCTTTGCATGTAGTTCTGAAAAATTCAATTAAAGTAATACAATTTGTTATGTCATAAATGTCAGACATGTCCGATTTGTAGGTTTACATAAATATATCCCTGATGACAGAGAACTCATTTGAATGTATACACATTTTGTATGGACGAAACATATGAAAAGAAAAAAGGCGCAATGCAAAGATAAAAGAAAATAGATCGAATAATAATAAAAAAATAAAACATGAAATAAATACGCCTGTGAATTTGAAAAGTCAGCATTTTCTTCGTTTTGCACCGTGGGCGATGGTTAGATTAACTCTCTTTCACATAGGCTCTTTCGTTTCGCCTCCGTTATGAGAGCGGAAGGATATGAACATAGTCCCATTTTAATAAGATCAATACTTAAATTTGAGAGCACTTCTGATGCAAACAGAATAATAATTTTCTTTCTCTAATGTATAATACAATACATCAAACAGGTATAAAGTAACTTTGACGTTATCCTTCGGTAGACCACGATTCGTGGACTCTATCCGAGGTAGCCCCTTGCAGAGTTGCTATGTGAAGAGCAACGAACGATCACTCTGCGGGGAGAATGGGTTAAACTGATACTGTTTTAATCAGTATCCCATTTTCAAATGATGCGTTATCTCAAAAAAAGTAAACTGGTGAGATCAGTTTTCATTTTCTTGTTTAATGATGTAATAGAACATCACCTGGCAGCTATTTTTTCATTAATGATAATCGTATATTGAACGACTTACCAGGATGGCAGTGCGTGTGCTACAGAGTTTGTTGTTTGTGGTTATATCTGTCTCGGGTAAGTATTTTAAATTGAAATAACTAAATCCAGGACGACAAACATTCGGTTCAAGAAAAAAGCTCTTGCACACTTGTAATTCTTAAGAAAGATTTTTTTCTTTAAAAAAGGGGGGAAATGCTGGTTGTTATGCGATTTCATTTATAAGTCATTTTTATCTTTTCTTAAAATTCGGCAGTATTAAAACCAAGCAATGAAACAATATTGACATTAAGGACAGATCCTCCATTTATTTCCTACGGTAAGATTTTTCTTATTTTTTCTGTACTGATATTTAAATATATGAGAAGTAAAAAAATGACTTAAAAACTATAGGTCACCAAGCAAATTAAAAAGTTATTGGATTTCAAGGGAGACTATTCTTGTCTAAAATTACAAAAATGAGGTGTCACTTAAACACCCACAAAAAGGTGTTTGAAATGACTAGGATTACATAAATAAGTCTTTATTGTGTTCGATATGTTTTATTCTGTCTAAATGAGTATCAATTTGGGAAGATTTAGTGATGATTTTGAAATTTTTAGGAAAACATTCTTTCAAAAGTAACTGAAATTGCTCTTAATTCGCAACGTTTCTGATAATAAAAAATATTCCAGCGGTAAGAATTTTTTCTTTTTTGGTATAGACATAGTGCTTGGTCATACCTACAAAAACAAAAAAAGAAAAATATATCAAACCAAGCGTTTTTCTTAGTTATGAGTAAAACTTGGTTTACTTTTTGCAGCTCTGTCCGAAATTGTTTCACTACTTTTATCCATTTTCTTCCTTATTACCAGCTTTAGATAATAAAAAGTGTCATCTTTTGTGACCATCTGAAGCGGACTCGCTCATAAAGACACCATTTTGCTTTTGTTGCTCCGTTTCCTATCGCTAACGCCACATGTTGAACGCGCAACAAAAAGCAAAATGTACCATCCGAGTACTATTACACTTTAATTGACCAAAAACAGAGAAAATTGAAATAACTGAAAAGGGTCTTGTCATTTATCAACCAAACATTAAATAAATGTAAAAAATACATTTGCTGAAATAGGCCAATTATTGAAACAGCTTTATTTCGTTATTTAGGGTATGCGCAGTAAGTTGCGCAGTAACAACTGGAGGATCTGTCCTTAAGGCATTCTAACAATTGCTAGATGTGGCTAATCATCAGCTGCACTAACGCCACGTAAAATACATGTATTCGTAGATCATTCGCACACAAGCAGAAATGTCAGAAAGGATATTGGCCGAGCGGGAAATTAAAAGATAGAACTGAGACAAAGTTCTATTGCATTTACCGTGTACATTTTGATAGTCATTGTGCTTTTATTTAAAGATCCACCGGTCTCAAATAGCTGAAATACATATTCACACAACTTTATTCCATTTCTAAGTTAAAATTCTTCTGAAACTGAAACGCGTGTTTGATATTCCCCCTCAAGGTATACGATGTGCTGTTGTATACAACTGTACGGGTAAATCAGATGGCGTGTATGAAGCGGGCTGTCAGTCCTTCGTTAAGTGTACAGAAGGTGTGGCTAAATATGTAGAATGTCATATACCCCTGGTGGTCAATGAGGAAACGGGACAATGTGACAAGTGAGTGGACAAGTTTTGTTTCTCCTTTGTTTGCAATGGTTGTAATTATATGTCAATTTATAACCTGTATATATGAAGCGGGTTGTTAGTCCTTCGTTAAATGTACAGAGAGTGTGGCTAAATATGTAGAGTGACATATACCAAAGGTGGTCAATGCAGAGACAGGACAATGTGATAAGTGAGTTAACAGTTAGTGGTACTCCTTTTCTAACCATGGCTGTTTGTGTGTGTCCATTTTAACCTGTGTATATGAAGCTGGCTGTCAGTCCTTTGTTAAGTGTACAGAAGGTGTACCTAAATGATATAGAATGCCACATACCGCTGGTGGTCCAAGAGGAAACGGGACAATGTGATAAGTAAGCTCACAGACAGCGGTTCTCATTTTCTAATTATGGTTGGTTGTGTATTTCCATTTAATCTGTTTATATGAAGCAGGCTGTCAGCCCTTCGTTAACCCATTACCAAACAGAAACATTTGTAAAGTTTCAAATTGAAAGATCAAACAGACGACAATTTCAAGTGAATGAAGTTTTTAATTTTTGTGTATTTTTTAATGGAACTCATTGTGGAAAATGAAGAAATTGCTTGTAACAAGCAATTTCTTCATTTTCCACAATGTTTTCCATGGCCATTAATTTGTGAGGAGTCAAAAGGAATAACTGTGAAGTAAAGGGTTAAATGTACAGAAGGTGTTGCTAAATATTATGCAGAATGTCATATACCCCTGGTGGTCAATGAGGAGACGGGACAATGTGACAAGTAAGTTGAAAGTTCGTAGTTCCCCTTTTCTAACCATGGTTTGTGTATGTACGTTTTAACCTGTGTTTATGAGGCGGGTCTTCGTTAAGTGTACAGAAGGCGTGGCTAAATATATAGAATGTCATATACCCCTGGTGGTCAATGAGGAGACGGGACAATGTGACAAGTGAGTTTACAGTTAGTGGTTCTCCTTTTCTAATCATGGTTGTTTGTGTATGTCCATTTAACCTGTGTATATGAAGCTGGCTGTCAGTTCTTTGTTAACCCATTACCAAAGAGAAACATTTTGAACAGTTCCAAATTGAATGATCAATGCTGACTGACGACAATTCAAGTTAATGAAGTTTTTAATTTTTGACTGGAAATCATTGTGGAAAATAAAGAAATTGCTTGTCACAAGCAATTTCTTCATTTTACACAATGTTTTCAATGGCCATTAATTTGTGGGGAGTGCCGATAACTTATCTGGCAGAGTATCTCGAAACAATCAGGTAGCATCGTCAATTACGTTCATTTATGTTGCTATTAGCTAGGGAGGCTCTGTCAGGTCATTTATCGCGACATACACGGAGCAAGAGTCACATACAACCTGTGACAGGACTAGTGAATGAGCAAACGCTTGTTTTTTCTGTTTAAAAAAATAATAAAATCATTACCATAATGTTTAGATTGAAAAAGCAATGTATTTCTATGTTTTACTCCAATAAACTATCTATCGTTCACGTGACGTATTTGATTTCGAGTCCTGTTTTGATGTCTCTCGAAAAGTCGAGGCATACAAAAAAGAAAAACATTCAGAAATGTAGAGATTACCTCCCTTGGCCTGTAATACAGCCATGCTACACCATAATTCGTGACATAAAACCATGCAGTTTCCTGAACGGGAAAAGTACGTACGGTGTGTTCAGAAATGACTGAAGTGATACGAGTATTACTATACTCTATCTCTAGCAACAAAAAATCATCAGCAACAATGGATTTCTTTTCTATGTTAAACCTGAACTGAATGTATTCCTCTTTCCCACAGTTCCCTGAATGTGAACTCCCCATGCGGCGTGTTCCGGGACTGTTCATATCGAGATGACGGAAGTTACGCCGACCTTGACTTTCAATGCCACTGGTACTACACGTGTACATACGGGATATTCTATGGACATCACAAATGTGCCACAGGTATAATCAAAACGATATTATTGCATATGTGTGCAGAATTTACCTATGTTAACAATGGTAAATGCGTCATTATTCTCTAATATAACGTTTTATGTGTCCGTTCGAATCTTGGACATGTTACTGTGTTAGACACCTGCAAGATTTTACACGTGACATCACACACAAAATTACAGCAGTTTGGACCTCGACCTCGATGTTGTGATGGTGTTGTTTACATAAGTAAATTTTGTAAACATGTGTCATAATATCAGAAACGGACTGTGATAAATTCCTTGTCTAACAGAAAATACCAATTCGTTTCATCAAACGTCTAAAACAAAACTTTGTCAGTAGATGCTCGTCAAGCGCTTTCGCTCTTATTATGTCGACCACCAAGAGTCAAACATCGTAATTAGTTACATGCTTGTGAAGAAAAAATTGACGATGACTGACTTAACAATCAAAACAAAAATAAAGACTATGGCTTGAGAAGTTTCGTTAATATATGTCCTTAAAAAGCCGGGCTATTTCAGTAATCTGTAGAAATCGCTCAGTGAAAAGTGAGGAAATAGTAATGCAAAATTGTTGCAGACGGCAACATAAACATTTACCAAGATAAGACTTTCCCTGCTGGAAAAGACTGGAGTAAAACATTGATGTAAAGAGGAAAATGCAGAAAATCAGCAATTTCTCCTTTTGCCGAAATGTTTTCCGTTCTATATTATACAGAAATCATATTAGTACACATACATTGATATACAAAATGTTCAATAAGATAGCACATCAAATATATTAATCTGTAACGTTGCAATACCAGTCACTGAACATGTTGATATTGATAATTTTGAAAAGGAAAGGTAAAGAAGGCAACTGTCAGATTGGCACCAAGGCTGTAGAAAAAGAGGTAATGTTTTGGAAAGGGTTTATATGAAATTATACTCATTTTATGTTCTTCCAGGTCTTGTTTGGAATGCCAAGCTACAGACATGCGATTACGCTTACAACGTTCCTCCACCGTGTGGCAGAAAAATAATGTGACGTGTGATCGACGTATTTATCGAGTTCTCGTTTAAACGTTTATAGGAAAAAATATAATAAAACAATTTCCTTATTTGTGCATACTTAGTGTAAAGAATAAATAAATTTGTTTTAGTTTATCCCGTTCTTTTCGTTTATCCTGTTCGTTGTATACAAAATATATAGGCAAAGGAAGAAAATGCCGATTATCATCATTCTTTTGCCTCAATGCTAACCGTAGCATTTTCGATTACGGACGTAAAAATAGTTCTTGCTTTTTGTTAGAATTTTAATAAGGATACTCTTGTAAATTTAGTATAATTCATATCAGTATAATTCAGTCCTCGTGCAAAAGGCCGTCGATGTTGGGTGACCAAAATGTTCAAAACCGTCATCACACGCATCAAGGAATTTGTCAAATGTGTTTTGTCCGGTGAAAAATAAGTCTCCGATATAGCCTCCACTCTATTTTTAACCGAATTTATCTAATCCAATTACATGTACCAGAATGCAAAATTTTAGACTGGTCAAAAACCACGATGTAGACAGCAATTTCAAGTTGATGGAATTTGAAAAACCTTTTCCGTTTGGTTTAGAAAATATTGTGGAAAACGAAGAAATTGCTTGTCACAAGCAATTTCTTCATTTTCTACGATATTTTCCAAGCTTTTTTTTCTTTTAGGGCGTCAAAAGGCGGCACTAAATGATATTGGGTTATAGCTCTTTTATGGGTATCTGTGAGGTTAGCTATAAACGATTATTTTTTTTTCTGATTGGCTAAGACCTTCGTAGTATAAGGAAACATTATCTCTTTCCCGATTATGCCGCGACATAATAAGCCACGTAAGCGTTGTGAGACTCGAAACATGACATATTGTACATACACACTTGAAGAGAATTATTTTCTTTCGCTTAGCCATCCTAAACAGAAAGTCTGTCTCATCCTTTGTTATACTGAAAACAGACGTACCACACGAACCACGGCATAAAATTTAATCTAACAAACCAATACTCTGCTATAATCTGGAAGTTTTTTTTGTGACCTGAAGAAGGCTTTGGAAGACCAACAGAGTCTTAGAGTTAGGCCACCAGAGTGCAAGTGGTAAAACGGTGACACAACAAATGATGCGTGGGGTCAGATTGATACCAGTTGGTAGGATGAAGGTTAAATTTTTAAAAACCCTTTTTTTTCTTGATCACGGTTAAAATAGTTGATATTGCAAATAGAAGATGAAACGCGATACAAACGTTTGATCTCTCCCCTGTCACACGACAGTATGCAAGATGACATCTTTTAACCCTTTCCAAAACGACAAAATTTTAAGGTGGTCCATCTTAAAAGCCGTTGCAAACGAAAAATGGTTGTTGATAAACACAGAATCAATATAATTAAATTTTAGCACAGAAAATATTGAGACAAAAGGAGAAACTGCTGGTTATCAGCAGTTTCTTCTTTAGTCTTAATGTTTTCCAAGCCATTTCTATTAGGGACGTGAAAAAACAGGTCTTGTTAACCCTTTCCCAAACAAGACCTGGTTTTGACGCCCCTAAAAGAAAAGGCTTGGGGAAACATTGAAACAAAAGAAGAAACTGCTGATAACCAGCAGTTTCTCCTTTTGTCTCAATATTTTCTATGCCATATTTCACACAAATTTTATCTTTAATAACTTCCATTTTGTCATTTGTTGCAGTTTTTGAAGTGGATCAACCTATAATGTTGTCGTTTGGGAAAGGGTTTTAAGGGTTAAAGTGTTCTAAGGTTAGCCAGTGACATCTGCATACGTAATGACCCATTTCGATAATGTCTTCAAGGTACCACCGCTAATGAGATTAACGTGATGTAAAATTGGAATTTTTGTATGGAATCGTTTACATTTGTGTCATTTAAAAAAAAACGAAACGTAAATAATATCTAGCCTGTGATCTTTAAACGTTTGAGATTGTGCATCATGGGATGGATAGCGAATACAGACAAATTTGCCCCGCTTCAGGTTAGAAATTGTGCAATAACTTGTTTTATTTCTGTGCCATTTTCAAGCGGATTGTTGCATTTACCCTGCCCTACGGAGTTCTTTCCTCGGATATTATGACTTGTCTGTCGGGTCAGTGTACTTTTTCCATGAATTGATCCCAACAGACCAGAAAACGACAAAGAATTCGGATAGTTTTTCCAATCGGTTTGGAAAAGTACACGGAATTTCCAAATATGTACTAGTAAAACATCGGAGAATGGTCCTTAGTGAGGAGGGATACATGCAACAAACCGCTAAAAATTGACGCAGAATTGAGAAATTTGTTGCACAAATTCTTACCTGAAGCGGGGATAATTTCGCCGTAATTATTATCATTTTACTTTCTTGTTGGTTGAGAGAATATTTGGGAAAAGTACCAAACTTTTTCCAGTATGTCATACATCCGATGAACAACCTTTTGAAAATTGAAGCAGAAATGTGAAAGTTAGTTCAAAATACTAGTATCTTACCAGAACCGAGGCTCTTTTGTCCGTAGTCGTTATAAATCCCATGATGCACAGTCTCCACCGTTCATTTTTATAAGGATACACTGGCAAATAGAATTAAATTTATTTATGCATGTCATTAAAATTCAATAGATCCTCATATTTGCACATGTTATATCTATGTAGTGGAATAAATAAGTAATCATGTTTTGCAACTGTTATCAATCTGTTTCCCAGACATTTTAATTAAACACGTCAAAATAAGGTCATGTTCGGAAAAGGGTTAAACTTTTAATCATTATATCATTATCACACTTGATATCATGCAAACTTTGATAACGCTAGACTTCAACATTTGTGGTAATGTCTTATTGTTTGTAATGTAGCTTGGTCTCATTTTGCTTTTTAATGGGTCAAATGTACTGCAAATGGACTAAATGGGTGAGATCGACCTAAAGCCAACAGGCTCCTACAAGCGATTTGACGATTCGGCATTTGATGATCGAGAAGCCGACAGACAGACGGACGATATGAGGGCTAAAGTTATGCGGATTTCGACGCTGGTGGTAGGATGTCTAGGTATGACCATGGCGGGATCCATCTTCGCGTTTGGGGCGTACGCTAACGCAGTAAAGGCGACGTTTAAATATTCGCAGTCAGACGGTAAACATTTTACTCTTTGTCAAATGTCAAAAAGTCTCTTCAAGTTGGAGAGCTGCTTCAAGAGAAAAGAAAATGTGTGTTGATAATATTTTACTTACGAGTAATGTATATGCATATGGTAGCACAGAAAATATCGATTCAGCATTTTGTACCTTTCTTTCAATGTTTTACATGTTCCAATGCTCACAGATCATATTGTAATCAAAATCAATTTTATCATCTGCACCAGTTTTTTCTATCTCAAATGTCCTTTTTATCCGTTCAGAAACAATGACCATTCCTATCGTCTAGTTGATCGTTTGTGTCAAAATCTATAATTATTTACAACGTAATATTTATATATGTCGGAAGCGATCTTGAAACTATGCAGTCTTAAGACTGCGCAGATGTTACGGAACTCATTTTGAGCAGTTTCGAAACTGCGTAATATAGCGATCATATTGTTATTTTGACGTATAACGGCATTCTCTCGATGCAGAACTCATCTTAAACATATTCCTTTTGAGAAGGAAACTTACCAGATCACAAAACAAACCGAAAAAAGTAACTGTGCACATTTCTTTTGTGTATTAAATCTGAAATGCATAAGATAAATGAATCAAATTTTACAATTTGTAAAACAAATGTTTAACCTTTAATTGTCTTTGATTGCCAGTTTACTACCTCACTCGTTATGACCGTAACAAGCCCGGAAAGTACGGAAGGGTAAAATTCAAGTTCACATGCCATTTTCGATTGTGAAAACTATTCGTATCGATAATGCTCTGCAGCAACGAGACAACTAAACAGTCACAAACGGCTCGTTAAAGGTTCTTCTTAAGATGTTGACCAATAACGGAGCCAACTAGTCACGCGTTGACGTTGAATAAAGTACAAATCCATGTGACGTTCCCAAACGCGATTATGGATGCGAGTTAGACCATCGGACAGTACAGCTGCAAACGGGGCGCGCCAATGAGCAATACCTTGTTCCCATCGCCCCATTCGAATACGTAGATATCATCTATGCAACTGAAGACGGTGTTGTCGACGACATCGTAGCAAGACTAGACGTATCGCACGACGGATGTAGCGCTCCTTTAATCGGTCTCTAACAGACCTTCTGCTGATAGAACGGAATTCTGTAATCAACCTAGCCGTAATTTTTGCCTCTTGCAATCGATTTCACTTGTGGTTGTTTCGATTATAGTTGGCTTGTTGGAATGACGTCACGCGTCGACGTCTCGATTGGGGCAAGTACCGGGTGTTTCTAAATTATCGAATTCGTCCCAAATTTGTCTATATGATGTTTCTATGAACACCAAAACGCTTGGCGACCTCTTTCTTGGGCATTAGAGGGCTTCAATCTGAAACATGCATTAACGTGCATCTTTGGATAAACGTATCACATTATTTTCTGTTCAATTAAACAAATTTACATGTTTTTCTTAACATTTAGAAAGTCTGCAACAGTTTCACCATAATAAACAAATTTCAACCTTGCTTATGAATAACGCAGTGCAACAAAACACTCAACGTAAAGTGCGTTAACGTCGAACATGTGCAGTCGGTGGCATTGGATATTTTGTTAACAAGCATATCCTAAGGACACATGTGATATTTTGTTTCTTGTAAATATGTTGTCCTTTTAAAAAATAAATCAGAAAAGAAGTATACACAGTTACTTTTTCCGTTAGTATAGATATATTTCCTACCTTTATAATCATATTTGCTATTTGCTATCCTTTTCATTTCAACCATTTTTATTTTGGCGGTAGACTTTGATTCGTTATTGACCACATTCTTACGTTCTTGCATAATTCGTTGTTTTTGCTTTGTTTTTGCTTTGTTGTTTTTTAGGTTGTTTTTCTAACTTTTGTGTTGTATTTATCTAATTTTAAACTTGTGCATTGTTTCGAATTTCAGTTGAGATGTTTGCGTCTATGGGTAACTTCGGGATTACCCTGGGATTTCCTGCCGGTTTTATTAGTGAACGTTTCGGTGCGCGGGTGACGTCATTCCTCGCCATGGTGATATCTCTGCTGGGATTTCTCCTGCTGTGGTCCACGACGTTACAGAAGGAGTTCTACCATGATCATGCATGGTTACAGTATATCTACTTCTTTATAGCTGGTGAGACATATACGCCTATAATATACTAGTATAGTAACACAAATAACGATATTCCGTCCATCATTGAATAACAAACAACTTCAGGAGTGTAAAAGGGTTAAATGGTTGTTGGTGGACGTTAGTCCATCACTATTATCACACTTGAAAGCTTACCCTTTACCCTTTTCAACTTCACGATCCTGTTTAGACCAGGGCTTTGACAGGCTGTAAAGACTAGAATTAGCCTGCACAAACTTTCAGTCTGATATTAGCCTACTAAGACAACCCGATAGAAATGGTACTAAAATTTGAAATTTGCTTGAGATGGAATTAGGTTAAACGGGCTATAGAGGATTAATACGAAATGGGAAAAAATGGTGCCAAAATAACGTTAAAATTCATCTATTTTCACAGATTGTTTGTGCCAACTAGCTGTTTTTTTAATTGGACGTCCGAAAGGACGTACAATTCTTATAACCACTTCTCGACAGGCGAAATGAGTTTTCATTACCAAAAAACCCTTTCTCAGACTCAATTGCCAGTTGACCAAAATTCAAAACAGATTTTGCGACCATACAGGAAAACTGTCGTACCTTTTCCTTCTTTCTATGTGTTCTCTAACAAACACTATAAGATTCATTTGCCGATTCAATTCATGCCACGTCTTAACCAACTTTACGATCTTTTTTCGATTTAACCATTTTGTTGTAGTGATTTGACTTTCGTATCGTAATATTGTGTAAAGGGTAACATCTTTAGAAAGCGATACATGCATACACTATGTTAAAGTAAACAAACGCCTTATATCATCATCAGCAGCGATAGCTCAAATGGGAAAGGATTAACCTCGCAACCTTTTTTAGTATGAAATTTGGAACGCCGTTGGTTCGAAACCTGTTCGGATTATTTTTTCTGTATAACGTTTGTTAAAAAGTTTGTTTTTCTTGATGTCTTTACTGAAAACAGACATTTTAGGATGATTACTCAGTTTAATGAACGTATTATGTATGATCGATTCTTTTTCTTTGATCATTGTTGTTTAAGTCTTTGACATATTTAAAGGAACGGGGTTTCCACGAGACGTATTTTGGAAACAGGGTTTTCAAATTGATTCTCAGGGAGTGAGTTCATTTCGCAACTCGGGTTCGACTCGATGGCAAATCGGGGTTCCATCTGAACAGCCTCAGATGAGACGCTAGTGATATCCACCTATTCAGAAAAATAGTTGCTCTTACGAGTTTTATTTTTTTTCTCCAGCATCTGTATCACTGATATTCGACAGTATCATGACCTATTTACATACTGATCAATGATCATGACAACAATGATTATTACTAGTCTATGATCGAGTGACAGCGATCTGTATTCATCACGTTTAAGTGAACCGTTTACGTGTATTGCACTAAGAAGATTAAGCAATGGGTCTGCAACAATGACAATGGAACATAGATGATCGTATGAATATGTGTATAGATATGGACATTGCTATTCTCAAATTTTCGTTGATAATGATATGAAGATTTAAATTGCGTATTGTACTCCACTGCCATTTTCCCGACGGCACATTCCCAATTTCTTCTTTGTACGCACATCTGTAGATGTAAGGATGTTGCGGTAGTACTGGTATGAGGAATCCATGGTTAGGTGCTCCAATTCATCTGGTATTTAGTTTCAGGAAAAGTGTGTATTGAATTTGTTTTGTAACCACAACCAGGGGAAACTGCTGCAGTGTTTCTTTTTTTTTTACTCTAAACACAAATAAAAATCAAAGTGCTTGGAGCACTATATTTAGACGTCTCTGATTGATTGAGCGGAATTGTATGTAAATGATCGGCGTTTCATTACTTTATGTCGTTGATTTTGTGTTTAGATCAATTCTAAATCACTGCGGTCGTTTTATCCCTAACGATGGTGGAGATAAAAGTCGAAAAGAAGATGATAAAAAAGAACAATGTCTGAGTAGAATTCGAACCCAGGGCCTTCCAGATATAGACATGTGTAAAGAGTACAAGGTGAGTGCTCTGCCAAGTGAGCTATCGCGGCTTTCATTTATGTGGCGCGTTGGCTTACATTTTGAATAAATTGCTTTGTATCGTCCTTTATAAAATCAACGAAAGGTGTAACTGACGACAATACTCATAGTTAACCGAAACAAGAAGACAAAAGTGCTAATCACATGACCTTAATTGAATTGGGTAATCAAATTAATAGTGATTATTCATAGAGACAAATCAGTTGTCTTGAAACGGCAATCAAATCATTTGAAGCCTGAGAAGGGTTTTCTGGTAATAAAGCCGATTTCGTATGTCCGAAACCGATCTTATAGAATTAAACACTGAAGAATGAATAAAATATCTTTCGTTCATGTAAAATCCCGCTCAATCAATCAGAGACGTCCAATTACAGTGCTCTCAGCACTTTGATTTAACAATGGCGTCCTTTTAGATTGAAATACGACTTGTGTCAAGCGTAAAATGTTCTTTGAATTTAAAAATAAAAACACGAATTCGGACCAGGCGCACGTTTGCCATGGTTAATCACTCAGAATCATTCAGCGAAGCGATGAGTCATTGTTGTGAACTGTTTTGTATATCAAACCAATTCCAATATCGTTCGGTCAAATCTGAAATGGGTATAATCTCTAGGTAAATTTAGTTTTCGGTTTCATCACGGCAGACCATAATGCATCGCGCCATGCATATAAGGGGTATTTAGTACAACTTCGAATTTTACGTTGTTAGAATTATTGACCATTTATACTTAAATAAAAAGCCGAGCCCGGATAGCTCAGTCGGTTACGTCGGAGTCTGTCAATCCAGGGGTCTCGAGTTCGAACCCCGGCTCGGCCAGTATCCATTCTGACATTTGACAAAAGTCATTTGTCTCTCACCAATGGGTGTGAATCATCTATGTGAGAGAGCAGCTGGAGGCTCGGTTTGGATATTGTGGTTGTACTGGTGCGAGAAATACCAGGAACCCACGGTTAGGTGCTCCAGCCGCCGCGATATGACCCTGGTAGTTGAAAACGGCGTAAAACCCCAATAAACTCAAACTTAAATAAAAAAAACACGACACTGTTACTGGATTTATTTCTTCTTATTTTACAAAAAGCACCGACAAATACTGGCGAAAAGTGTATGAAAAATTCCTAGATTAACAAAAACTGGAATTTTGTGAAATAAATAATCTGGTTTTTGTCAAAATATTTAAACCTAAGATTTTTGGCTATTATGTCAACAAAAATTTAACATGAAACTGTATTTTGTGGACAAATATATATGATTCTGGTTTATCAATGATATGAAACTATAAGACATATTTTTGGGCAAACTTTGCTAGAAAAAAAGCGAGACTACATATGCCCTCTTTTACCTTTTAAACAAGTAAACTATTTTCAATGGTACACTTTATCCTAAAGACCTACTCTTGACACTCTTAATAGAAATACTATGGAAAATTTCGAGAAGCAAAGTAAAACATGACAGATATTTTCTCGTTATGCCTAATGAATAATTCTGTTTAAATACTCCTGCATCACTTACAATCATTTCGTTTTCTGTAGTATTAATATACCTTGCTTCCAGCAACGTCCACCGCCAGTACATCAGTGCTTTGATTATATTATTGTAATTCCCAATATAGTCCATGAGCCAGGACCCGAATTTTGGCCGATTGGTACCACTCGGAGGGAGTAATTCTTTTTGCCCTTTTTGATTAGTCTGGTATCTATACTTTATGTTTCAGTATGATAGCAATCTCAGATTGGTAGCTTATGCCCCGAAAAACGCTTCTTTTCAAGGGTACCCTTTACACACAGAATTTTCATTGGTTTTCTGGTGAAACAACACATACATTTCTCCAACACCTAGACTCATTCAAATACAAAAGTCTTTCTTCATAACCGAGATACAGTACAGAGTAGCATATTTTAAGGTTTTGTGTTAGTCGGAAATGTCATCTGGAGGATGATTTTAGTGTACACAGAGAACTATCTATAGATGATACGAATTACAAGGACAAAATGAAAATTATAGTGTTTTTGGACACATAAAGTCCGCTTTCTGATGAAAATGGACTGTAATTAGTATTTTGATATCAGGTGATGCTAAATGGATATACATATAACAAAATAGCATGTATAGCAATGCCGACTTAATTGCCACTCATTACACTACCAGAAAGTCAAAAATGCATAAACGCCTATCATTTACATTTCATTCATTTTTTTAATGTTAAACTAATTCGAACTACAAATAATTCAAATGAATAATGCTTGCAAACAATTCTTTAATGATAAACATGTAGAAAACTAGGCCTAGTTTGAAAGTGTACGCAGAGAAGCTAGCTTCTCACAAGATAAAAAAGGGGTGAAGGTTAAAGCTGGATATATTGTATTTGTTTTTCTGGTTAGAGAGTATTACACAAAGTCATTATTTTAATGTTATTCTACTGTCGGACAGTCATTGGAATACATGTCCAGACAAATGTACTTCCATAAAGCATTGAAGAAAAACGTTTTTTCCATGTGCAGTTGATTCGTGAAGAAGGACAGGTTATCAATACTGCTATATAAAGTATGATATTTCTTTCCTGAAATCCAATGCGGATATTCAAGTGAATAAGGCGTCCTTTAAAAGTAAAGAGCCCCTCTAGAGTACACACCTTCGTCTTTTGCCTTTTGTTCGGATACATTTGCACAATGAATACAAAAATTGTAGGCTATTGGCATGCTTTTAAAAACAATTATGAGGACTTCTGGTGTTAACACTGACATGCAAATCGGTAGTGTTTCCTAATATATGTACAAATTCTTTCTACGTATATATTGCCTTAATACAACCACTTGGATTGCAAATGGAAGTTCGTGCATTCCAGGAAAAATATTGCATATACAACAAATTAAGAAACATGTGTAGTTAACTACAATGCTATCGCTTTTTGTGTGTACGTCTACAAATGTTACACAGGGGGTATTTTCAGCAAAACTGTCATGAAACTAATCTATAATTAGAGACATAGCAAGAATAAAATACATCTTAAGTGTATTAAAAGCGTTGTTGTGCAACAGAATTAACATTAACCCAGGACATCTGAAAATGTATTGACCCTACTTCGGCTATGATTTCTTAAGACGCCAAACTAACGGACGAAGATGCAGTTGTCCCGTATTCACTTTAGTGCACCATACTCTGTAGCGTGGACATATCACTACAGCAGTATATTCTTTTATAGTACAATATGTAATGCAGTACAAAAGAAATATTTACGAGTAGAAAATAAAGCAAAGTGTTAAATAAACGATTAGACTAGAGATAAAATTGATTACATTGATACAAAAGCTGTTGAAAAAGCTCACACTACCTTTCTGACAAAAGAACCTAATTCCATGTCAAATCAATATAGCATTTCAGTAGTACTCTTTCGTAAATGATGCATACTGTAAGTAAAATGGGCTAGAAAGGAATAATTACTACGTGGACTGTTACACAATGTACATAGACAGTCACAATTTATTTATGCGAAGAAAACAATGATAACACAAAGAGAGTAATATGAAAATGTAAGTATTTAGGTACCAAAACAATAATGTGTTGAATTGCAATTACAACATGATGCAAAAATTACGCATTACGCATTGATATTAATCAACTTCTACCAAAAAGCTTGGAACTGCCATGAGCAAGGCCATAATTATAACCAAACAATCGAAATCACACTAGTATTTACTACTATTTAGCCTTACAGCAATTGGTATTTCAAATGAAGAAATGCAGACATGTTGATATAAAGAATAAAGTAAGAATCTAGTATGCAAAACAGGGAAATATGTTTTGTGACTTTTGAGCACTTCATAGTTATGAAGATTAGACATTTGAAGTTTGTTTATTATATTATTCAAGCATGTGATCCATTTATTGTAAATATGCAAATATGAGAGAGAATGGGATCACGATAAAAGTGGTCATGGTTATAAATATATGAAAGAATATGGTCAATCAGAGGTAGAGATTTTCCATGTATCTAAGTCGTCAGCAAATTTGTCAGTTGGTGCTTTCGACAGACTTAATTTAAAAAAAAGAACTTTGGAAAAACGATCCAAAGTTATTTGCTCTGTTCATTGATAAATAAAGTACCTGTTCTAATTAGCATCAATATTTTTTCCTTGATTTAGATGTTAATGTAAGAAAAGAAGTATAAAGCGGTGATTGATAAGCGAACTGTTGGGACAGAATGAAATTTAATTTCTCTGCATTACGGACATTATCAACTTACAAACAAATTGTAGTGTTTAAATAATCAGATAAAAACCATCATTACTGAATTATAAGCAAAATAAGGGTTGTGACGTTTAAGAATGTCATACTTCATCAGTTGGTATTTATAAGTCCAATTACCCACGAGAATGACAATTTCGAAATTATGAAGTTATGTAGACAACGAAGTTGTTCGGCACTTTAAAGTACGCTGGTGCATTTACGTAACTAGTCAAGTTAATGCGTAGTAAAGGTTTTTACACCTTAGTGTAAATGGATGTTTTAGATATATTTTGTATGTATGATAATAGGGCTAGCTGCTACAAGGTTGTCCGAAACTTTTAAACCGACTTACCCCTTCCAGTTTTATTAGCCAAAATTGATAATACTAAGAACACGGTTGCACATGGTAATGTTTCTAGTCCTGGAGGCTTAAAGTGCTAAACAAGATTGTCTCAGTTTATGGGGAGTCTATCCCATCTTTTGCAACAATCTGATATTGGGAAAAAGGGATTCCAGTGAGACTGAGACAGTTGAGAAGATTAGTTGACTGCTGCTGAGGAGACTGGTTAGGGTAACAAGACGTTGATTCCTATTTAAATCGGATATCAGTGAACTGTTAACAAGGTGGAAGGAGTGTGTGGGGTTGGAAAGGCTACGGGACTATCATATGAAAAGTACAGCAGGTGTGAGAATCAAGAACTTTTGATATGCCCTCATAAACGACTTGTTTTGAAGCATGGGATCATAAACGAAATCGCTAAACAACCACAAACTTGCATTCTCTCCTACACAGATATAAGGTACACCAGTAGTGACAAGTTATGGTAACTATTTAGAGGAATATTAAATCGAGTTTCAATTTATATAGATCTGACGAATCTGTTGCTCACAACGTAGATTCTATAAAACGTTTGCATTTGTCTAAAAGAGAGGGTGAATGAGATATGTTTGATTAACAATTACGCCACTGTGGTTATAAAGACAGGGGTGTCGTTTTTGCTTTTGTTACCACAACTTCAATCACTTTGACCATTAGTTATTAATTATATTTCAATCACTTTGTTGTTAACATTTGTGTGGTGATATGGATCCTAGAGAACTTTCAGACTCTTACAAAATGAAAACAAAGATTTACCCATCTATTTGAGTATGTGTCATAATGCATTTTGTTATGATTCATGCCAAATTCACTAGAACACATATACATCTGAATCACATTTTAATGCATATGTACGACAGAAGAAGTTTAAATCTAAGTCAAATGATTATCATTCATGAACACTGCAACATATTTTCAAAACGAAATGAAATTGCAAAAGTACTACATGACTTTTGTATCTCATTTCTATTTTAACATAGAAATAAGTTCCCTCCGTACACTTTCATTATCATTCTTTGCATAAGTAATCTTTGTCTAATCATCATAGTTTATACAAACTAGTTTTAGGAAATGAGAATGTTATAATCTTACTTAAAAACAGAAACAATTGTATTCTCTCATACTTACATAATTGAGCGCGAATCTGGAAAAGGGTCCCTTATAGCATTTGAATCAGTCACATTTCAAGATCGTTGCATGCTTTCAGTGAAGACAGACAGACATCCCATGCTGCTATATTACAATTGCAACAGGTCAGTAAGGATCTAGTGGAGAACAGCAATGGTTCCTGATCAGACTGCGTGTATACGCAGGCTGATTTGGAACCATATTTGGCTCAAAAGCCTTAAGGGACCCTTTTTCCGTATCCTGACTCTTTATATTGTAGCCTAGGCCTACATGTATTATATTGGGTTATGATTAGATCTATATGAAGACCAATATATCCGGCGAAGAGAGTTTTTGTACTATATATGACAAAAGCAGCAAATTATTTCGCATATTCATTGTATCATTGAATAGGGGCCTATCAGGTTTTACCTTGGTTGCTACATGATGACCATTATATATCGTGTA
Organism: Fragum sueziense; assembly: GCA_963680895.1. Taxonomy (NCBI): domain Eukaryota; kingdom Metazoa; phylum Mollusca; class Bivalvia; order Cardiida; family Cardiidae; genus Fragum; species Fragum sueziense. The sequence continues at coordinate 46,420,334 of OY804603.1, forward strand.
GGCCTAATCGTATTTTGGCACTGGGCTATATTTTGTTGCGTAAAGTATAGCTTCATTTTTTCATGTGGTCATTCAATTTAGTCACGAACCGTCGAATATTGTGCAATTGAATATAAATTTCCAGTAATTATTTTCTAATTTGCATTGATTGGACATTCAACTGAACATATAAGGCCATACATTACATTTAAAAGTGAAATGCTATTGAGTTCAGCATTCTTTCAGTAGGCCTAACGTAAAATTCTCCATTTCATATTCATATAACAAATATATGCATGAAATAGCCACCTAATAGGTTATCCAATTGTTTTGGATAAAAACACAGTGCTGTCAACAGATTAGCAACAGTTAGAAGCCTTAAAACACTCATGATATGCGTTTTAGTTTTTAGGTACGAACATTTCAGGGTCCGAATCGACCAAATGTTTTTGCCTTTTACAGCCCTTTCCGAGTGTTTTGTGTCACGAAACTGGCATGAATCGATGAATACGCATTTGAAAATATATTCAAGTGTAAAAATATGTAGCCAGTTGCATTTCTGCTTCAAAGAATTGAAAAATTCACTCGAAAAAATCGTGCATTTCGTTCGGTATAGGGGCCGACAAATTGTCTTCTATTTCACAGCCTACAGAGGCCTCATACCTGTGAACAGATTAAATAGCACTCAAAACTAGCGTTTTAAGAATATTTTGGCAGAGAAAATAATCACGACAAGCCTCTTGATAAATCACATACTTCCAAAAGAAATCGCACGTACTGACCAATTTTTGGACATGTGAAAATGGGGTAGGTTAAGAAAACAGCGATTTTCTCAGCATAAGCTACCGATTTCAGACTGCTATCATATCAATTAGGTAACTACATATATCAAGCTGTTCAGAAAGTGCAATTAGAATTACTCCCTCCGAGTGGTACCAAAAAAGTGTCTGGCTCATGGACTAATAAGGTATTTCGGGTATTCACTAGATCAGGTTGAGATGTTTATTTCTCAAGGAAAGATTGGTCAAAACGTTAAGAAATCGTTAAGGGAATGCCCGTATTTAAGTTTTTAGAACTCGTGATCAGACCCATTTAACAAATGTTAATTTTCCATAGTTGTAAATTTCCACATATGTGTAATGATTCTGGTGGCAATAATCGTATTTCTAAGTTTTACACGACGGCTTTCTATCTATACAAGATATATTTTATCAGAGTAATTTTTGTACAATATACAATTGCATTTTTTTTCGACAAAAATGTTTTTTTTTTTTAAATCTCCACATAGGTCTCATTATTTATCAATATGTTTCTATAGAAGGCGTCAGAGCTAGGTATTGTTTAAAAGGAAACTATAAGTGATACATTTTTTCCTACATCTTATATCCCTATCATGATAACGCATGATCTCGTGATTATGACGTTCATAATTAGCCCTTTGCAACCGTACAAAACGCTTGACTTGTCCGAATCTAAAGAAGGTTCATGAAAATAGACAAGATTATAAAATGTAATGGTATGGACATTTTGGTGTAATAAGCCGGATGGGAAATACAATTTGTTGACCAATGTTTCCTGCTGAATTCTTCATTATTTCATTGATATTTTACTTCATTTAATGTACGAGTATGTTGGTTTGGCATGTCGCTGCTTTTCAATAAAATCTTCGTTACTTCAGCTTTAAGGAAGTGTGGCATAAACACAACATTATATTCAATTCAAAGGCGATTGATAAATTATCCGTAGATGGCATATGACTTGACATCAAAAGATTAGAAGTAAGATAAAGCAGTTTGTCGCGTTACATTTTTACCGCATTATAATTGATACAGCCAGAATTACGAGTGAACAAAAAAATATTTGGCTATTATTTGAACCCTAGTTGCAAAAATTGTGAAGTCATTGTCAATATAATACTGATAACGATTTTCCATCCTATTTTCTAACGTTTTAAGGTTCCGTAACAGTAATGGCTGTAATTTAATCAACATTAACTACAATGCAAATAATTATGCCTGATCGTGTTAAATATCATATATCAATTATATGCATTGCAATAACATCAAACGATTTGTTATGGTGTAAATAGTAAATGATCAGTAAATGTTTCTGAAGAGGAAATGATGTATTATGCCCCTATAATTGAAACTTTAGTGAACTATCTGCCCTTGAATCGCGAAAAAAAAAGTTTTTTGCAAAATGATGAAGGTAATCATACTTGTTATGGTATAGTATGAAGGGCAATGATAATTGACAGCCTTCTACATTTGTAATAGTTTAAAAACTGTGCCCAGTTTTGAAAATATTGATAAAAACATATTTAATTGAATGCAATGTTTAGAGCCAGTTATCTCCCTTTAGATTCACACAATTCAAAAAAGACAGATGGTAAAGCATTTTTATTTATCAACGTCTACAACATATCCAACTTTCATAGAGGTCTATATGCTTGAAGTGGTTGATACAATTACAGTTCCGGATTTTTACATTTTTTTACAAAGAACTCAAGAACAGAGAGAAATTGTTTTCAGTCACATTTAACCTATCGATTTGAAACATATTTGCAAGCATTCGTTTGAGTTTCATTTATTTCTTTGCATGTCTATATTATCACCTAACGTATATTAAATATCACATTGCAGGTTTTGGGGCCATATTCATGTACATGTCGGCATTGCCAGTCAACATGAACAACTTCCGGCCCAAACACCGAGGTAAAATTATCGGCCTGTTAGATGCGTCCTTCAGCGCTGGCCCCGCCCTCGTGTCTCTCTTGTACGGTCTGGCATTTAAAAATGGTCACGAGAAGGACGAGCAGAACCAGAATCTTAAAGGTTTCTACCTAACTTCGGCGATTGCATTCGGTGTAGTCGGTCTACTCGGGACGATCATCCTTCGGGAATGCCCGTATGACGACATGGAAGTGTATGATGATTTGGGGAAAAGTGCCGAGGATACCGAAGAACAGGCAGTAGGTCCACCGAGAGGTGGCGATTTGACAGGACTAAAGTTGTTGAAGAAAGTCAACTTTCATTTTCTATTCTGGCCCTACATATTCTGTGCTGGATTACAGTTGACATTTCAAACAAATATAACTGCATATCTAAAAGCATATGATTTAGAGCAGTACAGTACTTTATATACAACAATGAATCCTATATCACAAGTTGTGTCTAAATTCATCGCCGGGTACATGTCTGATTTACTTCTAGCCAGAGTACCGAGAATAGCAATTCTGTTCGGCTGGAACATATTTCAAACAAATATAATGTTCGTTTGCATATTCTTTTCAAACAATCTAGCAGTTTTCACAATCGCAAACCTTGCTATAGGAATGCCAAATGGTGCTCTGTGGTGCTTAACACCAACGATGCTAAGTGAATTTTACGGGATGAAATACTTCGGTCGGAATTGGGGGACGATTATGTTCGGAAATGCGTTCGGTGGTTTGCTGTTCCAGCGCGTGTTTGGTTGGATCTACGATAGCAGTATACCATATACAGGCCAGACCAACTGTTATGGACTACATTGCTTTACATGGAGCTTTACCATGATGGCCGTACTGAGCGCCTGCTCGTGTATTCTTAATGCTGGAATTCTAGAATCAGAAATTAAACTTTATAAAACTGTCAAGTCTGGTAAAAGAATGAACCATGTTCAGGAAGATGACAAATCATAAAAACATGCAGGCCCTGTTTATATTTCGAAAGATAGTTTAATGTTTTGTTAGTCCCCTACCGGCGAAGTCGAAGGGGACTTAAGGTTTGCACTCTGTCCGTAAGTCCGTCCGTCCGTCTGTCCGTGTTCACATTTAGGGTCCTATGTGGTATGATTCATGTCCATCGAACCCTAATGTAGTAATTTTGACTTACGGGGTAAATCACATGTATGATTTAATGTATTTGTGTTTAGGATGACATTATGAGGTATCTGGAATTGTTTTTATAAAAGTATCACATAATTCAATGGCCAAAATATACGGACAAAGTCAGGGCGTCCTTGTAAAATATGGATATGGGGAGATAACTCCATCGATCTTGTTTGTATTTCCCTCGTGTTACTGGTTCCCATTGTATATCTACAAACCTTGAAAAAATCGGTACCAGTTTACAAAAATAATTACCAGTAAAGGTCATGTGACCCAAGGTTGGTACCACATAAGGTGATCTTTTTGTGAAAATAGTACCTCATAAGAAAAGTACCACAAAGACAGCGAATGTGGGTCCGTCCGTCCGTCCGTCCGTCAGTCCGGTGAATTAGTTTTCCAGACTTTTTTTTCTAAACGGGGGTAGCTTTTCAGCTGATGTTTGGCATGTAGACTCGCATTGATGGGTTACAGAACAAGTCTGAGTTTTGTTCCGGTCCTGTGATTTTTGAGGAAGATACGGATGCTTGATTTAGAAAGTTACTGGGAAATTACAGTTTTCTAGACTTTTTTTCGAAACGCTTGCAGGTATTGAGCTGACTTTTGGTAAATGAACACATATCAATGAGTTACAGAACAAGTTTGAGTTTCGTTCCGGTTCAAGGATTTTTGAGGAAGATACGGATGCTGGACTTAGAAAATTACTGGGAAATTACAGTTTTCCAGACTTTTTTTCTAAATGCTGGCAGCTATTGAGCTGATTTTTATGCTCCCCGAAAAAATTTCGGGGGAGCATATAGTCGCCACGCTGTCCGTCCGTCCGTCCGTCTGTCCGTCCCTCCGTGTGTCCGTCCGTCCACAGCCAGATCTCAGCAACCCTTGGGCCAAATTTAATGAAACTTCACATGTGAACTCCCTGGAATAATCCCTAGGGACCTTATTCTCGTTTCTTGATTTGAGGCTGCGTCATGGAAAAAGGGGCCTTAATGTAAAAATTAGTTTTTTCTCTAATTTCTCTTCATCTCATGGGCAGAATTTATTGAAATTTTGCACTTACATGTATGTGATAAATGAGATGTCCTAGACCATATTCTATAAATAATGTGTGTACAAAAAATCTGTCATGGGAAAAAGGGGGCTTAATGTATGATAGTTTTTTTTTTATTTTGTGACAAACACTTATTCGGGGAGCATAATATGTCATTGACGGCTCTTGTTGGAATGTAGACTCGCGATGATGAGTTACAGAACAAGCTTGAGTTTCGTTCCGGTCCAATGATTTTTTAGGAAGATACGGATGCTGAACTTAGAAAATTACTGGGAAGTTACAGTTTTCCGGACTTTTTTTCTAGACGCTTGCAGTTATTGAGCTGATTTTCGGTATATAAACACATATTAATGAGATATAGCACAGGTATGAGTTTCGTTCCAGTCCATTGAATTTTGTGGAAGATACAGATGCTGGACGTAGAAAATTTCTTGGAAATCACAGTTTTCCAGATTTTTTTTCTATAAGCTGGCAGCTATTGAGCTGATTTTTGGTATGGAGACTCGCATTGATGAGTTACAGAACAAGTTTGAGTTTCGTTCTGGTCCAGTGATTTTTTAGGAAGATACGGATGCTGGACTTAAAATTTTGTGGGCTTCTTTTTTCTAAACGCATATATAAAGCCGGTAGGGGACTTGGTATTGTTTTGCAATACTTCAGAATGCTTGTTTTATTTAACCCTATTCAAGACATCGGTTTTAAGGTAAGAAGGGCCTGATAAAAACACCACCTTCTAGCCATATTATTGTACTAATGCACACAAATTACACATACTTGTAAATGCACTTCAAATAAGTTGATTCACCGTGCCGGATTTCAAGATTATTCTTCAAGAAGAAAATTATTTACAAATATTATTTTACTCTTTTATTATATGCAAGGGAGGCAATTTTGAACATTTTTGTCAAATATATCCATAAATATGAATTAGTTAAAAAATCTAAACCGTACAAAACGCTTACCTTTATATTTGGAATGGACATGTAACACAGTTTAGGAATTACTGGCACTTTCATATTCCGCCGCTGGCTCTTTGGTGCTAATTAGGCCCTTCTTACCTTAAAGGGTGATGGTAACAGATGGTCTAATTGCAAAAAATGAATTTTTTTGAAAAAATATGCAAAACTTTTGTGTTGGCCACCTCAGAATGGTTAATAATATGCGATTCAGACAGAGATTGAGCCGAAATTATAAGAGAGATAGCCGAATTTAGGGAGAATCCAAACCAAAATTCAACCCCGTCTCAGATGCGGTTGAATTTATTTTTCAACTGTCACGCATGCGCATACAGCGCGGACCAAGATTCAAACGAGGTTCATGCTTGGATTTCAATATGACGTCATCATGTATGTTGTGACGTCATTTAAGAAAGTCGCAGGTCCTACTGTTTTTGACCTACTTTCGACATCGCTTCATGAATTCGGTATCAAATTGCGAAAAAATGAGTCGTTGCTTCAATAGTTTGTCGTAATCATTTAATCAGGTCATATAAAGCTTAAAAAGTGTACATTTCGTTTGTTTTTGACAAATTTTGGTCCAAAATCTGGGAAATAGTAGCTTTAATACAATGCGAAAGCAGCTTTAGTCAAGGAAATGATGGTAATAAACAACAAATTGGTGTACCTTATGGCACGGAAATATTGAGAATGAATTGTCAGAATCTGAGACCTTCATGAATCCAGATAAATCGATATATACTAAAGAAAAAAAGAAACGCAACAACAAATTAAATTGATCATACGTTTTGTTTTTGTCTTTCTCAAAATCACCGTCATTCGAAGACTTTTTCAATGCATAGTAACACTTCATCATTTGACTTTCTAGTCTCAAAATTTCATAAAGGTCACAAATTGTTCGTGCCGTCAATATGTGTTTATATGAGAGCGGTTTGGCGTCAACGCTAATTGCCTTCTTGCATGCAATCCAAACCGACGTCAACGATTCCTGGCTGAAATTTGATTGCTGTATTGTCCATAAATAGTACTAACAGATTTACTCGATATGCTAATGTGTTTCCGTAGGTAAAAAAGCGAACGTTATGGTCCTTACGTCGTGACGTTAGATGTTGACGACCGCTTTTCGAGCGACCGTCAGTTGTTTTGTTAGTCCTAAGACGTTATCTCAAGCAATATTTTGTCAACCGATGTACACAAAAGTCATCAGCAATTGCGAGTTGAGATGTTCTATTCGTAAATATCACAATTGCTACCGGACGACGTCTTTAAATAAGTCGCAAAATGATATCAGGGATCAAATCCGAACGAAAATCATTGTTTTTTGTCGAGTCGACGTGCATCTACACAACTCAAAAGACTTTTATGATTTAAAGGTTTGCACGTGAGGAACAAGAGAAACGGCTGCCTACATACTACATGGTTTAACATGGAGCTAGACTGTGCATTGCTGACTGTTTCGCTATTTGTTAAAACTTGTTTTCAACCTCTGGGCAAGTTTTAAAAAATGCGACTGTTCACTTTTTACACGATACGAGGAACTGTATTCAAGAGAAATCAAATATGAAAAAAATGTGTTGTTGTGTCCGTATACTAGGCATCAAGTTTTAAGAAGATTTATTCACTAATAAAAAGATACATTATTATAACAGAGTAAAAATATCAGAATTGAAACGCTTTTTGTGTGACATTTTTCAGTTATGCCAAAGTTGTTGTAAATAAACGACAGTGACATGACACTACAATAAGCACTTGTTACTCATAAAACAAGATGCCCTTATTAAATTCTAACAAATCACGTAAAATCGTCTCTATGTACGCAGTGTAAACAAAAAGTTGTAAAATGGAACTGGGTTGTTCCGTTCATCAAGCGTACATAGACAATAAATATTTCGCCGTTTACCATGTGTACGATAAAGGAATAATATGGAAATATTTCGAAAAAATAGGGAGACGAAAGAAAAAAATGCTGCTTACCATCATTTTATCCTTTAACGGTTTTAACCCATATTTTCTGCCGATTACTTTGCTTTAAAAATCTTTGCTTACGTCATTGACACCCATTTCGTCGTCTGCTCTCGAATTGGAACTGTCAAAACTTGGGCTGTTCAAAAAGGGATTTAAGTTGTCCTAAATACGAACAACTCTTTCTCAGAAGAGAAATAATTCCCAATTTTAACCTTTTCCCAAACGACAGAAATTTAGGATGGTCCAATTTGGAAGTTGCTGCAGACGACAAAATGGACATTGAAAAAGAAAGGATTTTTATACAATGTAGCTAAAAAAATATTGAGACAAAAGGAGAAACTGTTGGTTATCAGCAGTTTCTTCTTTTGTTTCTATGTTTTCTCAAGCCTTTTCTGTTAGGGACGTCAAAACCAGGTCTTGTTTGGGAAAGGGTTAATATCTAAAATCCGGCTGGAGATGAAAAAGCAATTTTAAAAGCGTTGCTTCTCTATTAATCATAATCTGCACCCCACCCACAGACATGAGCCGGGACAGGTTACCCGGTTTGTCAGCTTAATTTTCTTTACATAACCCCCTCCTCTCAATTATAGAAAACATGTTGATATCCCACAAGTTTATGTACAACATTTTATAAAACTAAAAAGTACAATCCATATTAATATTTACCAAAAGCGGTAAGATAGATAAATTCCATTTTTAAACATCTTCCACAAAAACAGGACCGCATATTCTCCTCGACATTTAAGACTGAATAAATAAAGCCAATATTTTCCTTATAGAAAGACCTATCTATTATTTCTTTCTGTTTTGAAGAGAACAAAATATACTTTTAACATTATGAACTTTGTCGCCTTGATTTATATCTTTTATTCTGAGAAAATGATGGTTTTCTTTCTTTACCGACAGAAGAATTGGGTAATGATGGAACGGCCAGCCTTCCAAATCAAAGAGAATTAATCCGCACTTTTTATTGAAACTTCTCAAAACTTCTCTCCCTTGATCTATGTTAGAAATAAAATAATTGAGCCTGGATCTGGAAAAACGTCCCTTAAAGCATTTGAGACGGCCCTGTTTCCAGATCAGCCTGTGCCTAGGTGCAGTTTGACTGGTATCATTGTTGCTCTCTTACAGTTACTGCAGACCATAAGGAAGCTATAAGAGAACAACATGGTTCTTGATCAGACTGCGTGTATGCGCAGGCTGATCTTGAACCATGTTGGGCTCAAAAGCCTTAAGGGACGTTTTTCCAGATCCTGGCTCAATTATTTTTAGCTCGGTTTATGGTTTATTTAACCACGGTTCTGAGTTAGGCTTCTCAATGAATAATCCACTCGAGCAGAGTCCTCGTGGATTATTTATTGTTGCCGCGTAATTCAGAAACGTGGTAACATTTGAAAACGATTATTTCATAAACAAATCACTGGAAAATTGACGCAGAATTAAAAACGTTATTTTTACCTGAAGCGGGGCTAATATGGCCACAGTTGTTATCATTTTGCTTTCTGGCCGGTTGGGACAATATTTTGGGAAATGTACTAAGATTTTTGTAGTATTTCATACATCCAATGAAAGAGCTGAATAATCCTGAGCTTTGTGAAAATTGGTGCAGAGATGAGAAGGTTAGTGCAAAATATCTTACCCGAATCGAGGCTCTTCTGTCCGTGGTCGTTATCCATCCCATCATGCACACTCTCCACCGTGCATTTTTATGAGTATTACACCACGGGTGGTAAACAGAGAAACTAGCTCCAAAAAGAGTCAACGGTATTTCGTTGCCTCGTGACATCCGGCCTCTACCGAGGTAGTTGCATAAAGCGAAAATCTGTAAACAAAGGTAGGTCACGAACACATTTTTCTACAATTATTTATTTTACAACGAGTTTTTGAAAAATCCGGCGATGCTGTAATATGAAGAAATGGTTGAAGTTTGTTGTGCACGAGAATATACAGTGTTAGTAAGCAAAGTTTGAATACAATCGTTGAAAAACATTTCAAAATCGAAAGTAAAAACTTTTTTACTTTCGCTTTTGAAATGTTTTTCAACGATTGTACTAAAACCCTGCTACTAATACCGTTTGCTCTCGTGAACAACAAACTTCGACCATCTCTTCATATTACAGCATCGCCGGATTTCTCAAAAACTCGCTTTAAAAGAAATAACTTTAGAAAATGTGTTCGTGACCTACAATTTTTCGCTCTATGCAACTACCTCTTTTTGGAGCTAGTTTCTCTGTTTACCACCCGTGTACACTGATCAGTAGAATAAAAGTTATGTCACAAAAATCATTAGATCGTCATAAATAGACATGTGCAAGGTAAGAACGAAAACGGAGACGAAGTACGAAACCGGTTAAACTGTGGGGGACATATCAAAACACGCGAAAGGTGAAATCGTTTGCAATGCCGCAACTAAATTTTAAATCAACTTGAGTTACGACATTTTCAACGTGGTCAGCGAAATACTGCCTATAAGGCCAATTTAAGGTTATTCTTTTGGTTTAAATGTATTTTGTACATTTTGTATATTTGAGGAATAGTGGTACCCCTTTCCCGCAATTGATTTAAACGATTGAATGTGGTTCAAGGTTATTTTCAACTACTCTGGTCATATCGCGGCGACTGGAGCACATAACCATGAATTTCTGGATTTTCTCTAAACAGTATTACCACAATAACTAATCGGTGCATACAGCTACTCTCTCAAATGGTGAAACAAAATTTCTGAAATGGTATTGGATTGGCCGAGCCGAGATTCGCAACAACGACCGCAACAACGACCCCGGATCGATAGGATATGGCGCAACAAAACAACTGAGCTATCTTGGCTCGGCCTTTTTTTAAACGAAAAAGTTAAGACACGTCCAATATCATGTACAATAGTACCGGCCGAAAATGACAGTGACGTGGGCTAATGTTTACTACTTGACAACCAATGAACTCTGTTCGTATTTGTAACGGTGCAAATCAGACGAATTGATTGGTTTTGCAGCAGTAAACATCAGCCTACGTCACTGTCATTTTCGGCTGGGACTATTGTAGTGGCAGAGTAAATAATAGTTGTTATTGAAAACAGAAAATGTTATTGTAACGACGTAGAAAATGTTCACGGAAGCGAGAAAATATAAGTTATGCTTTTTCTCTGGATGTTTTCTGAAACATTCTCTATCGGTGACATGTAGACAAGACATTGTGTTTCAATGTCCTCCCCAGGCCCAAATTCCTGTTTAAAAAATCAATTACAAATATTTTTGGGTTTTTTTTAGACTTTTAGCCTTATCTTGGAATGTTTATAGACATCAGATCACATAAACTATGATTCAAACTTAAAATGACAAGAAATCGATAATCGTGTTACGATCTAAAATAAGATCAAATATAGAATCACGTTCACAAATATTTACAAACCGATTTCATATGTGTTCTATACCGTCGTATTCTAAGCTGTTACAGGTCAGTCGAAGTCGAAATTTGGCACACAGAGAAATAAAGGGTCATCTTTTTAATCGTGTATAGTTATTTTTAAAATGATCTCCAGCAAAATTGGTGAGAACGCATCTTTGATGCTTTTTCCGAGCTGAATCTGATAACACCAGTAACACGATGGGTATCCCACGTGACTTCCAGGAAGCGTCCACACCAAAAACTGTCCGCTTCAAGGATATTTTGTTTAATTACTCAGTGTATTCTCTACGGATTTTGACGAGCTAAAATGTACCGTGTTTAGAAATTCATTCCAAATTCTAACTCACTCTGTACCGAATCACATGGTTTCTTCAAACATTCAAAATGAATCAGTTTGCATGAATGTTTGAAAAAAAAACATGGAATTCCTTTCTCGACCCCCTTTGTATGTAAATATACATGTATGTAAACCGTTCTGATCTTTCGATATAACATTTATCTAGTGCATATATGATATGTAGGATTCTAAATTTAGAACATCGGTAGTAAAGTGTAAGTACGGCGCACGTGGTACACGATCAAAGCAAACTGTCAACCTTTTCAATATCTATTATATGTGACCTCGTGAAAGAGGAAACAGCGAACTATTTGTTTCCCCAAAAAGCCACGATATAACCTGTGTGCTTGACATTTTTACGGTACTGACGCGCGGTAATGGCGGACACTACTTTCGCTTGCTCCAGTTTTTATGTATATTCCGACGTATGATCTATGTGTTTGCAAGTAGATGAGCCAGAATGGATGACATAAGTTTGATATAGATGGTGCTACTCATTTAGAACTCGAAGCCTTGTGCAGCTTATCAATTATCGTTAACGGACATCTTTAGCACTGGTAATGGTGGACATTTGTCTTGCTGATATTTACCGCGTTTATCGAGTTTAAAAACATACCAAAATATCGGAGTTCATGGATCTTAACAACACTTTAGACTAGGAGAAGTTTTCTGTACGAGGCCTAAAAATGGTTCCAGGGAGGACAACTTGTTACAAGCAAGAGACAATGCTTAAACGATGTAGCAATGTCCCCTTAATCACTTAAGCCCTGTCTCTCTGTCCGCATCAATGGTGAAGTAGGTCTAAACAGGTCAAAGGTCAACTAGGTGCAAAAAATAAATGGTATATGGGGTATAGTTAAACAATCCGCTATAACTCATTTAGTGTTGGGTTTAGAATAACATATTTGGTATCAAAATAAAGCTTAGACATTGATCTTTATTTTGAAGTATAAATATGCAAATTAGCTGATTTGCATATGCATGATTTTAAAGATTTAACTGGAAATTTTGATCATTTTTTGGTCATTTTTTCAGAGAGAAGTTCGAACGAAAGCTATAGCCCACTAAGGTGGTGGTGTATATTCACAAATTTGGTACCAAAATAAAGCCTAGACATTTATCCTCAAGTTAAGTTATGCAAGAAAGCTTAATTGCATATGCATATTTTTTTTAATTATCTTTAATTAATTGGTGAAAATATCACCCATTAGTGAAAATTTGATACATACAGAGCTTTGCAGCTTCCTGGAAGGATATAATCACATTGCATATGTAAAACGTCCTGTCCAAAACAGAAGTTAGAAATTTTAGGTCTTTTTGACAGAATCAGATTGAATTACGGTATAGTAGATTGCTTGGTTTCCATGGAAACATATATTGTAAAAGTAGTTTTTGGGAGAATCAGCTATCAGTCACTAATTCCTTGGTGTAGACAAACAATCAATGTTTCTAAATGAAGACAAGACATCCATTTTTATTTTTCAGAATAAGTATGCAATTAAGTCTGTGGAGGCTTATTTGCATATTCATAACATTGAAGAATTTATTGGACCAATTGATGGAATTATAGTCAATTTTTGCGAGTACATCAGAAAAAATCAGACATATCTCGAATAGTTCTTGGTATATATTAACAATTTTAGTATCAAATTGAAGCTTTTAAGCATTCGTCTTTATTTTTCGGACAGTTATGCAAATGAAATAATTTGCATATGCATACTTTTGTAGATTTAATTGGAAATTCTTGTGAAATTGTCACAGTTTTTGTTAAGAATTTTGCAGGAAAAATGATATTTCTTAATTAGTTGATGGTGTTCTCTTACAATTTTGGTGTCAAAATAAAATCTAGGACTCCTTTCGTAATTCCAGTTTTGCAAAATAGCTTATTTACATTCCAACATTTTTATTCTATTTTAAATCATGATGAAAAAATCACAAATGTGTGAATATTTGGTACTTGCTTTTTAACATACATAGAAGAAACTAAAACATATTGTATAATTATGCACTACTGCATGTCCCAAACAGAATTAAGCATTTTGACGTCTTTTTACGGAGGAAAATTGAAATACAGTATGCTAGAGGGTGTTTTTTTCTAGAGAAACATATCTTTTAAAACGTGGTAGAGGTTTTATGGGAACAGCTATAACTCACAGTTTACAAGATCAACTGACTAACATCTACTGTATCAAAATGAAGCAAAGACTCCTATCTTAATTATTTGGGAATATTTTTTTCAAATGATCTAAATCATAGATTTTTACTAGGAAACTGGGGCCGTTTATTGGCCACTTCCGCCCCCTCACCCCCCCCCCCCCCCCCCAGAGAATTTTTCCCGTGCAGTTGTTTTTTTTTTTCCAAAAAAACATTTTTCCCCAATTAAACAATGTTACGGTCCTTGTAAAATGGTCTTAATTTTGCTTGAAATTTGTATTCATACTGTTAAAAGATTATTTTCAGATCTGTATACGTTTATGAATCCCTATATTGAAATTTAGAAACATTTTATCAAAATATCCAATCCTTAAGTACTATACAGTCCATGAATATCTTACAGCTAGCCCCCTACTGAAACATATAAAACCTTTGAAAAACTTCAATTTCAGAGCAAAACTTTAAAACCTTTACTTTTTTGACAGAAAACCTTTTCAACCGCAAAATAGCCTGTAATTTTCACCCAAAACCTGTATATTTGCTCTGGCTGGTTGTCTTGCAAGCTTTAAGCAAGTGATGGCTTTCGTTCTGCATTATCCCTCTTTATGCGTAGTTTAACAATGAAAATGTCTCCAGATGCCACCACATCTTACCCAAATTTTTAAAATTTTGTCGGTAAGATCCCGTATACCCCCGTACGAAACAAGTGCGTAAAATGACTTGGACTGTATATTTTCTACGAAAATGGCCATTATTCACTCTTATGTTTTTCATATTTTACACTAAAAGGTCTTTATTTACATAAATGTGAGCCTTTATGAAAACCTTTATTTCTATTTTAGTATGCTAGGAGGCCTGCTACAAACTATTAGTTAAAGTCTCAAGGGAACAGACCAAAACACCAAGAATCTCTTTTATTTCTATTCTCTTAACATTTTTTTGCTATATTTCAATATAGGTACATACAAGTGACATATACAGGATTGATTACAACGATAATCATTACTAAATGAATATTTAACATAGTAATAAGTTAAATATTGTCCATAGATTTGTCAGGCATATTGTTATGGGGTTAGCTAAAACAATCACAGGTCCAACAATTTCCGCTATTTATATACCAACAGTTTATCTGTGTCTACTCCAAAACATATCAGCTGTGGATCAACGTGGTAATTTTAGACTTAGTAATTGAAAAGAGCAAATTGATTGAACACATTTAGTGAATAATCATGATGGGATTGTGAAGAAGGCCGTAATCACAAGGGGGTGGGGGGTAAGTGGGGGATGGTTTCTCTATGCATGGCTAAGCCCCCTCCTCCAAGTTGTCAAAAAATGCCGAATTTTCCTTATTTTTCACTGAAAATATAGGGAAAAACAAATTTACTCCCCCCCCCACACACACACAGTTTTCAGACACAGGGGCTTCAGCTACCCCAATATAAAATTGCTTCCTACTGGCATGTGAAGGATGGATGAAACACAGATAATGTCACATGTACTGAGTGATTTGCATAATACGAGATACACGCAGAACCGAAGAGTTCGATTTCTTGAACAGGTGTTATTATCAGAATATCAATGATGGCAGTTAACATTCTGTTTACAGAAATATATTACATGTATGCCATTTATGTACGGAACGTATTGAAACATGAATACATCTTTAAAGGCACCCATGCAGGGTTGTCAGACGTACAAACATGTAAATATATTAAAGAAATATCGTATGGAATGGTCAACCTAGATGCACATGTAGCTAGATAATTTTTGTTCAGGAAATTTCAAATTAAGCTCGTTTAGTCCTTCTTAATCATGTCTGTATATAATCAATTTACCCGCTCCTTATATACTAAAACGAAAAAGAAACACATCTTCCTTTTCAATTTCTTCTTACGCAAAGCCATCAAATCAGATTTAAACAAAATTTAATACATTTAAAGCAATAACATTTCACCTTGTGAAGTTCACAAAATCTTGTTGGTAGTATTTCATTAGTAAGAAAACACCATGTTTACACCGGGTGTCATCACAATTTGACAAAAAAATGTATGTAAGTCGAAAAACATAATCTGTTTCGTTCAGTTTGGTCCGATATTCAAATTTTGTGAAGTCCATACGATTTATTAGCGGTCTCTGTTGCAGTCTTAAACCTGTCCTGTTGGTAGGTTTTACGCAGTGATACGGGCTGCCTTGACGTCATATCTCTTGCACGTCCGCTTCGTGCTCGATCGGTTGTGGTCCCATTGAGAACCAACAATGTTTACAGTCGAAAACGTGTCGATCTGTTGCCCAATCAATGTCTTACGACAACATTTTGACTTTTTCACCTAACAACACCCGTACTGCAGCCAGGCGCTGGTTTTGGCATAGCCATGCTATGCGTAGGGTAGTGAAAAGTGTGTGAATGCTTTGGCTTCTTCTTTGTCTATGTTCTAGCTTGTGTTTGATAAAAAATGTTTTGATAGTAGTCATTTAGAAAACACGATATGGGATAATCAGTTTTTAACAGTTTACTATGTATCACGTGATGAATGTACGACATCTGAAGAAAATAACACTGTATTTATGAGTATGGATGCAGGTATATCCAAAATGTACTCAATAGCCATTAAAAACATATTTTGTCGAAAATATTATGAAAAATCGGGGTTGCGTATCTTTTTTGTTCTAGTATATTTATAGTAACATTTATTTGAACCTAAACCTTGACAGATAGTTAAACACTTGGTTCCAGCACTAAATTCCCTTCCTTTTGGATCTAGGTAATACAATGCAACACACAGAAATGCAAACTGCCATTCCCATGTTGATCTGATTCCTGAAAAGTCTAGCATGGACCCCGTTTATGTCTTATAAAGACTGTAAGATATTGAGAGGAATATTCTCAGCTGTCTTTTATGCTATTTTTTATTTTGAGTTTTGCTTTATCAAATTGCACTTTAAATTTGTGTATACTAGATAAATATTTGTTGAAAGAGTCGTGGTTTTGACATTAGGATGTTGATATTTGAGCGGTATCAGGCTCACATGCGGTTTTATCTAATTGTCATTTTCGCTCATAAAATTTGATTAATTTTCAGGAATATGTACTACAAATCCATACAAATATGATTTCAAAACAATTATTTCCTATAACATATCTTTAAATTTATCATAGAATAACATTAATGTGTGAGACGTATTGTTACATCAAAGTTTGCACTTTTTGTATTTTTTGGAAAAATTTACCCCACCCACTTTTAGCTATAGCTACAGGCGTAAGCTAAAGACTAATTTTGTGGACAAATATATATAAGTCAAGAACAGGTTTCTAGTCAATTTTTAAGCATAATTTCACAAACACAAACATATATTTGGTATTTTCTAAACTTTTTTTTCATTTTTAGACAAAACTTATTTTTGTGATTTTTGGCCATTTTTCGCTATATTTATGTATATTAACAAAAATACACTGTAAAAAAGTTGCATGTTATTATTGTAAGTAGAAGTGCAAATCATTAGCTTTATTTTGATACCAAAATAATTATTTAAGCTTTATAAATGAGTAAGTTACGGGGCATTTTAGGAGGCATGTGTGACAAATGCACCGAATGACCTTTGACTTGAATAAAATCCCTTTGCGCCATTGATTCCGACAAAGAGACAGGGCTAGAATTGACCGTGATATATAATTGAATCATTCTATATATGTCTCTTGCTTGTAACAAATTGTCCTCCCTGATTTTTCAGATTTTCACTACCAGTCTACTTGGTGTATGGCTTATTACAGAACTATTCTGAAGGTTTGACATTTCGTTCCTACTGAATTTTGTGTATTTATTACGGTTGAAAAAGATAGACGCGTCTAACATCGTTTCGTAAATAATGTGTAAAGGGTAAATACACAAATTATCCACCTCCCCCTGAAAGTGTTTATCGTCACGCTTGATTGAATCTACTCTGGTTGAGTTTAACGTAACTGTAACTGATCATCAACTGTAATTGATCTGTGCGTGACAATGGCCACGGGGCAAGATAATACTGAAGTCGTCGGGATAGAGTTATCTCCCGTTCACCTGGACAACAATACCACTGTTAAAGTACCAGTTGGTCAACCCATTTTCACTTCCAGCCGCACAGGTGGTTATAGACTGTGACCAAGAGCTAGAAGCTTCGGTAATATGTACGCCTGATGAGGAGTGTCTGATCGACGCTATTCATATAAATGAGGAACAGTTGAATAAACTAATCTCATCATACAACAATCTACCCCGGGAAATATTTAAAAACACCATTATCTCTTGGTATTCGTCGTGTGACAAACAGCTAAACGAGATAAGGCACGACCTTTTCACCAAGCTCTGTAAGGAGGATGGTTTCCCCTATCGAGGTTGTGTTCTTAAACGGAGAGCACAAAGGCGCACGGGTGATTCGCTTGTCGAAAAACTGGCACTAGATATACATACCCTTGTCTATGGGATCGTGGATCGTGATTTCGACAACACTGACCTCAAGTCTATCATAAGTACCCGCACGAAGTCTGTTACATCAACAAGCAATGCCTCGTGCCTAACACCGTTAACTCCTGCACCAAAGGTGCCGGTAAAATCTGGCGCTTCGGAAAATCCTTCGAGGCCCGAGTTTGTAGATATTCAAGACAGTCTTTCAGTACTACAAGCTGAATTTATGACTTTCAAGCAAAATGTTGAATCAATTGATCAGGACAGATCTAACCAAATAACTGAATTAAAAGACACTGTGAAAGAAATTGGTACGGCCATGCAAGAAGTGCATCGTAGCGTTATGGCTGATTTGCAATCTGTCATGAACTGTGTTCTCAGAATAGAGTCTGTTGAGTTAAATGATCTTACCCAAATGAAAAATGAAGTCAAACGACTTAAACAAGATGTTCAAAATTGTGAATACTCTATGGATATGTTGCAATCAAAAGTTGACCGTGAAGTACAAAAAGTTAATAAAAGCAACAATCGTAACAAAAGAAATCCTTCTCGTTTTAATTCCAATGAAAATGTCTCTCGGATTGTTAATAAAAACAACAGTCAAGGTCACAAAGACATGCGTTTTGATCTACAAACCGAGAGTCGAGTCGGTAATAACTCTGTAAACTTAAATGCAGAAGAAAATCGCCGGTCTGAAATTGTCGTTGATACTTCACAGCCATCTGAAAGTCATGATTTCATTCGACATGAAAGCACGAGACCTGCTGATAACACCAATGGAGAT
This sequence comes from Fragum sueziense, assembly GCA_963680895.1. Taxonomy (NCBI): domain Eukaryota; kingdom Metazoa; phylum Mollusca; class Bivalvia; order Cardiida; family Cardiidae; genus Fragum; species Fragum sueziense. The sequence continues at coordinate 46,439,266 of OY804603.1, forward strand.
GTTAATCATGGCAGTAATGTTAACACTACTGCAATGGCTAACACCAGTTCCATATTAGATGACCACATACGCTCTTCTAAGAATCATAATCAGCCTCGCGCTTACCATCATCGTCAAACTCAGCCACAGGTCTCGAACTTTCATGCAAATATTCAAAGTATGTCTGATTTCCCTAATATAGGCTTGTCAGGACAGAAAAATCTTGATACCTTGTCAAATTTAAACCCTTCACCGCAAACAGAGTTCGCACAAAGTCGGTCAAATGTAAGTAATCAGGTTCCTTCATACTCGTACGCAGCGAGTGATAGCGTTATGCAATCGGTACATCGCCCCGATCGGACCTTTGAACCTAGAAACCGATACCCTGGAAACCGTGATAATCTGCAGAGACCTGATTTTTCTCGTGATAGTAATAGGATGCAATGGTACAGTACCGGCCCTCCTGTACAATATCCACAACAATCGTATCCACACCGTAACGATAGGCCTGGTGAGAGCGGACAAAATGTTGGTAGGCAATCTTTTGGTAGAAATAGTACCCCGTCCGGAAACTTTGAATATATTGCCCAACCCATTCATGCCACTCAGCAAAACCAAGGGTCTACCTACCATTATGACTACCGGAATAGGGAAAATCCCCGCTATGGGAATCAACCCCAACGGGAGAATACTAGTATACAGAATGGTGATCAGGGCTGGAGTCTTGTAGACCATGTCCGTAAACGTACCTGCCGCTTCTTTGTCGGTGGATTTAAATCGTCAATTACAGAAGGTTTTATCGCACAATTTGTCGGTGAAAAAGGTCCAAAGGTAACAAAAGTAACCGTATTTAGGTACAGGTCAAAGCCTGTGGTTGTTCGTCTTAACATTGAAGACAACGACGAGGCAAATCGTGTTTGTCAACCGTCTTTTTGGCCTGACGGAATAGTCTGTCGGCCATGGGTGTCTCAGGCTCGTTACAATGCGCGTGATTTTAACCCGGTGCGCACTGTTGACACAACGGTCCAAAATGCCCAGTTGAATGCCAATACAGGCTTTAATCCCGGTTCTGTCCCTGTAGTTTAATATGAGTGATAGTCCTTTAAATATCAATCTTTTTACATGGAATGTAACAGGTTTTATGACTAGTGGTGTCCACTTAACTGATTGCCTTCAAACATATGATATAGATTTTCTTGGTATCTCTGAGCATTGGCTAGCAGAGAGAGACCTACATATAATAGATACTATCAGTTCCACATATTCTTCATATGCAGTTTCGGATAAAGATTTAGTTCCATCTAGTAATTGGCGAGTAGGAAAGGGGGGCGTTGCCATCTTGTGGAAAAAATCAATTGATCATTGTGTAAATCGTCTTCCCTATATAAATGACAGAATCATAGGTATCCAAGTAGAGCTACAGCCCAAAAAAATCATCTTTATTTTCCAGGTTTACCTTCCTTCCAAAAACAACCCTTCAGCTCTTTTTGATGACTATTTGGAATCTTTAAAAAATGTTATTCATGAATACCACTGGAAGGGGAAAATTATGCTGATGGGGGATTTCAACTGTCACACAAATTCTCCTACTGTTAGCAAACCGTTAGACTCCAGGGATAAGCAATTTAGTACTTTTCTGTCAGAAAACAGTTTAGTCACGGTCACCTCCCTTGATATTTGTACTGGTGCACATATGTCTTTTCAGTCCAGCTGTGGGCATAGTCTTATTGATAACATTATTATAAATGAAAATGATATTCCGTCTGTTAATTCCTGTAGTATAGTAGACGACGACTCTTTGTTGTACTCAAATCATCGTGCTATTTATTGTTCCACAACCGTTTATTTTTCCAAATCTCAAAATAATCTTGAGCCAACCTTTAGCAGAATTAACTGGTCAAAATGTAGTCACGAGCAAAAGGAATCATACAGGTTATCACTTGAGAATGATGTTGGTCTAGAGGCGCTGCTGAGATATGAAGTTAAAACAGTATCTGATATAGATTTGCTGTATACAGGAATTGTTAACACTCTGGTTAACACTAGCACATTATGCATACCAAAAATTCGTTTTAAACCTTTTCTAAAACCATATTGGTGTAATGAACTATCGTCCTTAAATAAATCCATGAAGTCTGTAAGACGTCAATGGTTACATGCGGGTTCCCCAAAATTTGGCACTTTATTCGACGAGCTTAAATATGCAAAGCAAAATTTTCGAAATAAACACAGAAAAGCTACTGGAAATTACCTGCATAAGCTTTACGATGACATTGATAGGAATGCAGAAATAAATCAAGAGCAGTTTTGGAGACTTGTCAATTTAAAGCGCAGCTCGTATAACACATGTCTAGGTTCAGAAATGATTTTCAATAACGAAATTTGTCGTTACAACGAGTCAATATTAAATGGTTGGAGTACTTATTTCAGTAATCTATATGCATTTGAAAACAACCCGTCATTTGACAATAGTTTTAAAAGTTTTGTTGACACAAGGTTACAACAAATTATTTCATCAAATATCAGTAGCGGTTCAAACATATCCTACAGAATATCCGCAGACCAGGTTAAGTCTGCTCTGAAGTCTTGTAAGAAAGGAAAAGCCCCAGGCGCGTATAAAATTTGTTATGAGCATTTGTTATGTGGGGGCTCGTCCATTCTGAACCTTCTTGCCAAACTGTTCTCGGCCATGTTCAATCTATCCTATATTCCGCCTAACATGAAAATGGGAATTATCATCACTTTGTTTAAGGGTGGTAATAAAAATAAGAAAGATCCAAACAACTACCGAGCAATTACCCTCACTTCATCTATTTTGAAATTATTTGAAAAGATTTTGCTAGAACGTATGCAAGCAACTGTTTCTCTTTGGCCCCATCAATTACAAGGTGGATTTCAAAAAGGTCTTGGTTGTTTAATGACTTCTTTCTGTCTAAAAGAATGTATCTACTATGCTAAAGAAAATAAAAGTAAACTTTACGTCTGCTACTTGGACTGTAGGCAAGCTTTTGATAGAGTTTGGATAAACGGCTTACTTTATAAACTCTCAACATACGGGTTAGACATCAAGACTTTCCAATGTATTCATAACCTATACTCTGGTTTATTTAGTTCTGTTCGTTATAAATCCTGCCTATCTAAGGCCTTAATCCCCATTTTACAAAGTGTCCGTCAAGGAGGAATAACAAGTCCTTTCTTATACTTAGTGTACATTGACGGTCTTATTAAACAATTACAAGCCTCTGGTTATGGCCTTTGTATCGCCGGAGCCGATGCCAGCTCTTTAAGCGTCGCCGATGATATGGTACTTGTCTCTTTGTCCTCAGCGTGCCTTCAAAATATGTTGGACATATGCTTTAACTATTCTTGCAAATGGAGATATTTGTATAATCCCAGTAAATGTGCTGTAACCGTTTTTAATGAGCCAAGAAATGCCCGCCATCATCGGTTATGGCAGCTCGGTAACAGTATAATTAATGAAACGGATAACTATACGCATCTAGGAATCATATGTAATAAATACCTAAAAACGTCTGTAAATATTGACGAGTCATGCCGAAAATTCAAAAGTACTTTATTGAGTCTTGTCAACGTCGGTATACATGACAATGGTCTTCAACCATCCACTTCAGTAAAAATTTACAAATCAGTAGTTCTCCCAAAGGCTCTTTATGGTTGTGAACTTTGGCCTCCTTTGAACACATCACAAAGTCTCCAACTTGAAAAATCCCATAGGTATTGTGTGAAATATATTCAGAATCTGCCAAGCTACACTAGAACCGACATCTGCTTAAGCCTTGTCGGAGTTACCCCAATTGAATTCGACGTAGACTATAGAAAGTTATTGTTTCTCGGTCAGCTTTGCCAATTGGTCACCAGACATGTCTGTATACAAATATTCAACTCTCGTTTAGTTAGATTTTACAATCATAATACTTCAGATCAGCAAGGGTTTATTACTAACATTGTAAGCACTCTGAGAAAATACAATCTCGAGTCCTATTTGATACAATATGTAGAATCTACTTCATTCCCGTCAAAATTACGATGGAAATACATTGTCCGTCAAGCTGTGAATACTAAAGCAAACTCTGAGTGGCAATCACGTATACACCTAGACACAAATCTGCAAAGTTTCTTTGTTTTCAAACCCAGTCTGTTTTTTAGCTGTGAAATTTGGGAAATTTGTAGATCTACTTCGTCAATGGCAATGGTCAAACACTGCAAAAATGTTGTATGTTTATTGTGCAAGTTTTATAGTGACACATTCTCTAACTTTTGTTCGCATTGTCAGACAAACATTACGTCGTCGAAATTCTTACATGTGGTATTTGATTGTCCCTCTACCCATGCACTGCGCCGGAAGTTACACGACTGTCTGACGATACATTGTGAAAGAAATTTATACAATAATTTCACGAATCTTGACAATCACGGTAAAATGGTTGGTCTCCTGTCCGGTTGTAGAAACATTATAGATAGCGATACGGTTAACCAAAGTTTTCTTTTACATGCACTCTGCCGATCTTAAGTGAGTTCGCAGACTATATCTGATTTCAAACACATTCGCCAGCGGAAATCCTTTAAACTTCGAATATTTTTCTATCCGTTAATTTTGCATTACTATTCTCATATACAGCACAGAGAGTTCTTAAAATAATTCTTGTTGTTTTTTCGATTTCAAAACAATGTTATATCGAGATGTTTCTGGCTCTGTTATTTTCCCTTTTCCTTGTCACTAACATTTGCTCATATAACGACATCCCTTTATTTTCGTTTCGTTGCTAAGGGCAGCGTTATACTTTCCTTCTTTTGTCTTCATTAACGCTATTATCTATCGATAAGCTCTTTATAATAGATTTACTATTAAACGAGATTGGTATCGGTTGTTTTGATAAAGCAGTTCAACTGTGATTGTTCTCGTTTAATAGTGATTCTATTATACTCTTTTTTGTATATATTCCTTCTCAATGTTTATTTAGTTTAATTGTTTGTATTTTTTGTATGAAAATAGCTCGCCCTAGTGGCGGATAAATAAAGATATATCGCTGGTTTTTTTCGGATTGAGTCAACAAACTGTTTCAGTTGAATGAATTAGATTTCTGCACGCTATCAATTCAGCCGATATTATTAGAGCCTGTATATATTCATTGATGGTACTGACTATTCACTAGAACTTATTAAAATGTATAAAAAATGAAAAAAAATGATAGATTAGATATCGCTGTTTTTATACCCCCGCAAAACGAATGTTTTAGGGGGTATACTGGAATCAACCTGTCTGTCTGTATGTCTGTATGTCTATATGTATGTATGTCTGTCCGTGGACAAAATACTTCTCCAGAGCATATCTTCTAAACCATATGTGCTAGCAACTTAAAACTTGCTACACTCATAGATCTCATTGTGGGCAAGTGTCCTGTGTACGGATCATTACTCTGCCACGCCCACTTTTACAGTTATTGCCCTTTGTTGTTTGTAACCTTCCAATTTTGTCTGGACCATATCTTCTAAACCATAAGTGCTAGCAACTTCAAACTTGGTACACTTATACATCTCATTGTAGGGAAGTGTCAAGTATAATAACTGTTACTCAGCCACGCCCACCTTTTGAGTTATTGCCCTTTGTTGTTTGTACCCTTACATTTTGTTTGGACCATATCTTCTAAACCACAAGTGCTAGCAACTTCAATCTTGGTACACTTATACATCTCACTGTTGGGAAGTGTCATGTACAATAACTGTTACTCAGCCACGCCCACTTTTTGAGTTATTGCCCTTTGTTGTTTGTACACTTACATTTTCTTTGGACCATATCTTCTAAACCACAAGTGCTAGCAACTTCAAACTTGGTACACTTATGCATCTCACTGTGGGGAAGTGTCATGTGTAATAACTGTTACTCAGTCACGCCCACTTTTTGAGTTATTGCCCTTTGTTGTTTGTACCCTTACATTTTGTTTGGACCATATCTTCTAAATCACAAGTGCTAGCAACTTGACACTTGATACACTTATACAACTCACTGTGGGGAAGTGTCATGTACAATAACTGTTACTCAGTCACGCCCAGCATTATGAGATCAATGGGATAAAACTTTATGTTTCTATGCTGATGAATGGCAACTGTCAGCCAATCATTAGTTTCTAGAACTAGTACAAAGGTTACGTATAATGAAGACCGAGAAAGCCGTGTTTAGCACTAACGTGACGTGACGTAACGTTGCAACAGGAAGCTGCAGAAAATGTAGGCGAGATCGTTAGTTGGGTCGTAGAACTATTCAACGACAAATTAGAAACATTGATTTTAGTGCTAGACGTCCGATAGCCAGACTCCTTGAGTGATACACTAACATGACGTTTGACCTTATGTCATAGTCTGGACACAAGCATATTTAAGTTCCCCTTCTTTCCTGGCGAGAAAAAAGTTTGATGTTAGTGCCGTAGACGATAGAAGTCGTATGGATAGAACACGCCTGGAATATCTAATAGCTCAAGGTCAAACAGTTGATCTCTTTTATATGCAAGTACTGTCTTTCACTCACCAATGCAAATGTGGACCCACAAATACTTACATTAGATAACATTTTTCGAAAATCCTGATCATTTTATTTGAATAAGGACAACAAAACTGACCCTATATTAATGTCGTGGTCACATCAGCCACAAGAAAGAGTGAACAGTATCGTCTATCCCACATTTCTCTTATATATAGTTTATTCATAATAAAAGTATTAACATAGTTCAATATGCATTTCACAATAAAAGAAAATTTATGTGTCTAAATTCCTAAACATGTAAATAATTATTAAAGCATCTAGATCTATTAAAACTATACTGATAACTTAAAAATTCTATCTATTTAAAAACCATGTCTATACATCCATTATAAGGATAACACAAAAAAGATGTAAAATCTTATTTCCATTGTGGTCCTTTTAATGGGAGCATAAGCATAGGAAGGCATCACAAAATACTGTTTTTATAAAGGAAATGAAAGACTGCAGGAAAATAAATAATTGACTAGACATATATCACAGTGCAACTACAGACAATAAAAGGACATATTTCAATTAAGTAAGAAAAGTTTTACTTTTGATTTAAAAGAATTGAAATTTGAAACGTCTTTTAGAGAACTTGGTAAAGAATTCCATAATTTAGACCCACTAAAAGCGAACGTTTTTTTACCATTGGAGCCAACCTTGGGTAAAATAAAATTGCCGGTGGAATGAGAGCGTGTATTGTAAGAGTGAACAGCATCAAAAGAGACAAAATTATCATTCATGTATTCAGGGCTTAACCCATTCCTTAATTTGAAAACATTGCAAAGAATTATTTGTTCGACTCGTTTCTCCACAGGAAGCCAATTCAACCTTTTAAAATGTTCAATACTAATATGTGCAGTGTGCTCTAAATTTAAAACAAAACGAATTAATTTGTTTTGAGTAGTTTGAAGTTTATTCTTTAAAACTTTACTGAGACCATTGTACCAAAATGAACAAGCGTAATCATAGTGACATTGTATAAGCGACGTGGCAATTAGTTTTTTAGTCTGCTCAGTAAGAAAGTTGCGTTTTCTGTACAAAAACTTTAAGCGTGCGTTTGCTTTCTTCAGTACTGAGATAGCAATATCATCACCAGACAAAGACTGATCAATAGTGACACCCAAGTATTTAACCGAAGATGAAGATTGTATTTCAACGCCATTACAAGATACACTTAAAGATGAATTTGATTTAAGTTTATGTTTTGAACCGAAAAGAATTGTTTCTGTTTTCCCTAAATGAAGTGATAGCTTGTTGTCTATTAGCCACTCACTTATTGAGTTCAAATCTTCACTGAGTCTCTTAAAAATGGCATTAGTATATTTATCACACAATTAATTTGACAACCTCTGATTAAGGTTTGATAGACTCAAATGAAAATTAGGTGTAAAGTTACTTTTGCCTTTCAGTATATATTACATGCAGTATAGTTGAGCATTAACCCTTTCCCAAACAGCGAAATGTTGGGTTAATTCAATTTGGATGCTGCTGCAAACAACAAATTGAAACTAAAAGGGAATAATTTGTGCATGTTATAGCAGGGGGGGTATTGAGACAAAATGACAAAATGCTGACAATCAGCATTTTCTTCTTTTAGCTCAATGTTTCCCAAACGTTTTTAAATTACACACGACGAAATAGGGTCTTGTTTTGGAAAGGGTTAACGTTTAATCGTTATATCTGTATCACACTTGATACCATACAAAATAAAGTGATGTTTATCGACATTTGAATGGATACAATGTAGACTACAACATTTATGATAACGTCTCATTGTTTGTAGTGTAAAATTGACCTCATATTGCTTTTTAATGGGTCAAAGGTACCGCATATGGACTAAATGGATGAGATCGATTTAAAGCCAACAGGCTCCTACAAGCGATTTGACGATTCGGCATTTGATGATATAGAAGAAGACAGAGAGACGAGCGACATGAGGACTAAAGTTATGAGGATTTCTACCCTTGTGGTAGGGTGTCTGGGCATGGCCATGGCAGGATCGATTTACGCGTTTGGAGCTTACGCTAACGCAGTGAAGGCGACGTTTAGGTATTCACAGTCAGACGGTAAATATTCAAAACTTTGTCAAATTGCAAAAATAACTCTTTCAATTGGAGAGATGCTATATGAAAAAAGATACTGGGTGTTGATAATGGTATCATACCGTGCGAGTGTATGCTTATGTACAATGAAGCAAAGGAAATATCGATGCAAAAGAAAAAGTTGATTATCAGCATTTTGTTACCATCTCTCAATGTTTTATGTATTCGTATGTTTAGAAATCAACATCAATTTTGTTACCTGCGTTAGCTTTTTCTATTAGAATATCCATTTTTGCCGTTTGGAAACACTGATCCCTTCTATCGTCTAGAGCTTCAATTGTGTCAAAGACTATTGCTGCATTATCTTTTTCTATACATTTCTACTCTTTTATTATCGTTTCAATGCCGTTCCCTTTTTATTGGGAGTTAACTCTTGGTTCACTTTTATCATCTCATTTGTTTTGTTTTGATGTTTTTGTTGTTGTTTATTTTTGTATCTTTACTTCAGAAATCTTTCTTTGAAAAAAATAGCACCAGCTCCTAGGCCTATGGTATAGTCTTGCTTATAAAATGCATTTTTTTAATCCATTTTAGTTGAGATGTTTGCGTCTATGGGTAACTTTGGGATCGCCCTGGGATTTCCTGCCGGTTTTATTGGTGAACGTTTCGGTGCGCGTGTGACGTCATTTCTCGCCATGGTGATATCTCTGCTGGGGTTCCTCCTGTTGTGGTCCACGACGTTACAGAAGGAGTTCTACCATGATCATGCATGGTTACAGTATATCTACTTCTTTATAGCTGGTGAGACATATACGCCTATAATACACTTGCATAATAATACAAATTATGGTATTCTATCAATCATTAGATAACAAATCGTGACATCGGAAATTGACAATGATATGCCATCGTGGCTAGGGAAATTGACAAGGGATACCGACAAATTTGCACGAACTGTTTGGTATCTAATGATGAATATGGCGTACAGAAAGGTTCTAGAGTCGAAAATAAAAGCGTGGCTTTAAGTTTATAGGTACACCTCTATTTAAATACTGGTACACCTATAAATTTGTAGATACACCACTATCTTTAATACAGGTTTACCTACAAATTCATAAGTACACATATGAAATTGTAGGTACGCTTCTATCTATCTTAATAATGGTTCACCTACAAATTTATAGGTATATCTCTATATCATAGGTGCACCACTAAATCTATTTTTGAACCCTTGACCAATTTTCGAATTGCCAATCAGAATCTTTTTTTATGCATCTCAGTTTCATCTCATTTTACCTGGATAAGACGAGCGCTCTGATAAAAAATTATGAGCGCACCTGTAGTTCAGAGCTGCGCTATTATTTAAATATATGTGCACATATGAATTCAGAAGCGTACTTACAATTTTAGAGGTGTACTTATAAATTTGTAGGCACATCTGCATTTAGATACTGGTGTACCTACAAATTTATAGGTGCACCAGTATCTAAAAAAGAGAAAAAGATGTGTAACTATAAATTTGTAGCTACACCTCTATTTTCGTCTTAAGGTATACCACCCCTAATGAGATTTAAGTGACGTCGGAAATATTCATGCGACGTCGTTTAACATTCGTTACGCATCCGAACATATTCGGGCGACGTCGAAAAATTCCGACGTAGGGGTGAACTACCTCAAGATCCTTTCCGTACGTCATAGATGAGTGTAATGCCTTAAGGTATCCAACCCCTCAAAAGCACCATAGAGCCAGAGGTGAAATTTGATAAGTGCGAATAATTCCTAAAATGTGTTACATTTCCATTCAAAATACAAACATAAGCATTTTGTACGGTGTAGAATTTTGAATTGATGCATACTTATGGAAATATTTGACAAAAATGTTCAAAATTACCTGCCTTGCATATGAATATAGAGTAAAATAATATTTGTAAATTGTTTTCTTCTTGAAGCATAATCTTGAAATCTGGCACGGTGAATCAACTTATGTGAAGTGTTTTTACCAGTGTGTGAAATTTGATGCATTTCTTACGGCTAGAAAGTTATGATTATGCCCCCTTTCGAAGAAAATGGGGGTATATTGTTTTGCAAGTGTCGGTCGGTCGGTCGGTCGGTCGGTCGGAAGGTCGGTCGGTCGGTCGGTCGGTCGGTCTGTCCGTAGACCAAACCTTGTCCGGAGCATAACTCGAAAAGTATTAAAGGTAGAGTCATGAAACTTCATAGGTGGATAGATCTCATTATGGAGAGGTGCAGTGCACAAGAACCGTAACTCTGCCGATCAAATTTTTTGAGTTATTGCCCTTTGTTGATTTTATAACTTGATTCTTGTCCGGAGCATAACTCGAAAAGTATTAAAGGTAGAGTCATGAAACTTCATAGGTGGATAGATCTCATTATGGAGAGGTGCAGTGCACAAGAACCGTAACTCTGCCGATCAAATTTTTTGAGTTATTGCCCTTTGTTGATTTTATAACTTGATTCTTGTCCGGAGCATAACTCAAAAAGTATGTAAGGTACAATCACGAAACTTTACAGGTGGATAGATCTCATTATGGAGAGGTGCAGTGCACAAGAACCGTAACTCTGCTGATCAAATTTCTTGAGTTATTGCCCTTTGTTGATTTTATAACTTGATTCTTGTCCGGAGCATGACTCAAAAACTATGTTAGGTAGAACCATGAAACTTTACAGGTGGATAGATCTCATTATGGAGAGGTGCAGTGCACAAGAACCGTAACTCTGCTGATCATATTTTTTGGGTTATTGCCCTTTGTTGATTTTCAAACTTGATTATTGTCCGGTGCATAACTCAAAAAGTATGTAAGGTAGAATCAAGAAACTTTACAGGTGGATAGATCTTATTATGGAGAGGTGCAGTGCACAAGAACCGTAACTCTGCCGATCAACTTTTGTGAGTTATTGCCCTTTGTTGATTTTATAATTTGATTCTTGTCCGGAGCACAACTCAAAAAATATGTAAGGTAGAATCATGAAACTTTACAGGTGAATAGATTTCATTATGGAGAGGTGCAGTGCACAAGAACCGTAACTCTGCCAATCAAATTCTTGGAGTTATTGCCCTTTGTTGATTTTTACACTTAATTCTTAACCTTGCCTATATCTCGTGTCCTTTTACACTTACAGCCTTGATATCTCACACATAGATACCTCCTATCAACATCGTTCACATTTAACCATGACCTTGGACCTTGTGACCTTGACCTTGGAGTTTGACCTACTTTAAAAAAAATTAAGCCCGGCATATATCTCATGAACTTTTACAAATACAGCCTTGATATTTCACACATGGACACATCTTACCAAGACCTTTCACAATTGACCATGACCTTTGACTTTGTGACCTTGACCTTGGAGTTTGACCTACTTTTAAAAAAACTTTAACCTAGCCGATATATCATGTCCATTTACACATACAACCTTGATATTGGACACATGGAAACCTCCGACTTAGACCTATCACATACGACTATGACCTTGGACCATGTGGCCTTGACCTTGGAGTTTGACCTACTTTTAAAAAAAAATAAACTGGGCTTATATCTTATGTGCTATTACTCATACAGCCTTGGTATTTCACACATGGACACATCTTACCAAGACCTTTCACATTTGACCATGACCTTGGACCTTGTGACCTTGACCTTGGACTTTGACCTACTTTAAAAAGAACTTTAACCTAGCCGATATATCATGTCCTTTTACACATACAGCCTTGATATTTGACACATGGACACCTGCGACCAAGACCTTTCACATTTGACCATGACCTTGGACCTTGTGACCTTGACCTTGGTGTTTGACCTACTTTTATAATACATTAACCTGGCCTATATTTCATGTCATTTTACATATACAGCCTTGATATTTCACACATGGTCACTTCCAACCAAGATATTTCACTTTGACCATGACCTTGGACCTTGACCTTGGAGTTTGACCTACTTTTAGAAATATCTAACCTAGCCTTTATCTCATGTCCTATTACACCTACAGCCTTGATATTTCACACATAGACACCTCCTACCAAGACCTTTCACATTTGACCATAACCTTGAATATTGCAACCTTGACCTTGGAGTTTGACCTACTTTTAAAAAGACTGAAACCAGGCATATATATCATGTCCTTTTACACCTACAGCCTTGATATTTCACATATGGACACCTCCAACCAAGACCTTTCACATTTGACCTTGACCTTGGCATTTGGCCTACTTTTAAAAACTTTAACCTGGCCTATGTTTCATTTTACTTTTACATATACAGCTTTAATATTTCACACATAGACACCTCCTACCAAGACCTTTCATATTTGACCATGACCTTGGACCTTGTTAACTTGACCTTCGACTTTGAACTACATCAAATGTAGGCCCTTGAGGGGGCATATATGTTTTACAAACATCTCTTGTTTTTTTCAGGGTCTGTAAACCTTAATGTCATATTGCCTAGTAATCTGAACAGCAAACACATGTAAGAGGGGCTAAATGATTTCTAACTCATTGTAATTTCTAACAATGCATTTCGGGTGGTCCTTAAATCAGGTTGACTTGCATTTGCCATAGAAAACTAGTTGACAGTGCTTATGAGTCTGAAGTATTGTTTTCAATAAAAACTATTTAGGTTAGTCTAATAAAACAAGCTTCAAGCTTTTGAATTCATAATGTGAGGTAACGGGCACATTCTGACACGATAACATTGTGAAATATTATATCAAACATAGTTTAGATAATAAATAATTTTCCAAATGGCAAGGAATAAGACGGTTAAGATTTGGAGGCAGTTGTAGAGAGCTGTTAAACCGATGTTGATAAAGGAAATACTTTTAGTACAATATAGAACTGCAAACTTTGTAACCAAAATATTTTTAATCACCATTTTCTTATTTTGTCTCAATGATTTAATAAGATGATTCTATGATGGGCATCAAAGCAAGGTATTGTTAAAAGGGTCAAGTTAAATATTGTATCCTACATCCAATATCCCTATCATGATAACGCATGATCTCGTGATATGACGTTGATATTTAGACCTTTACAAGCATAGAAAATGTTTGACTCGTCCAAATCTAAGTAAATTTCATACGATTAGACAAGATTAGAAAATCTGAAAGTATAGATGTTTTGGTGTAGTAAGCCGGATGGGAAAGAAAATTTGTTGATCAATGTTTCCTGCTAACTTCCTCATTATTTCATTTGTATTTGTCTTCATTTAATGTATGTTTGTTTGTTATGTCGCTGTATTTCAACAAAATCCTCGTAACTGTAGCTTGTTTAAAGGTATTTGTTTTAAATCGACGATGCACAGTGTGTGGCATAGACACAACATTAGAATCATTCACTTCAAAGGTGATTGTTAAATTAGACTTACTGATGGCATGTGACTTGACATTGTGTTTTCAATTGTTTTCTCTCGGTATTCACTTAATCCAGAATGGCAGATACAAAAAATAGAAGAAAAGATATAGTAATTTGTAACGTGTTATTGTCGATAACATGATAATTAATTAAGCCAGAATTATAGATTACAAATGTATTATTTGACCTAACCCTAGTTTCGAAAATTGTGAAGTCATTGTCAATACAAAATTGATAACTAATTTAACTGATCGTCGCTTTTCTTCGAAAATCACTTAGATCTGCAAGGATTTTGAAGAAATCCGACCATATTTTTCTAATGCCAAAAAATTTAAAAAAAGTTTTCAAAGAATGAAAGAACAGGAAAAAATGTTGTCAATCTCATTCATGTTTCCTGTCCTTTTAACCCATTACCACACAGTGACTCTTTTTGACTCCCCACAAGATCATGCCTTTGGAAAACATTGTGGAAAATGAAGACATTGCTTGTGACAAGCAATTTCTTCATTTCCCACACTGTTTTCCGCCATAAAAGACAACAGAAAGTCAAATTTCATTCTCTTTAAACTGTCGTCTGCAACATCTTTGAATTTTGAACACGCTAAATTTATGTTGTTTTGGAATGCGTTAAAAACACAAATATAAAGGCATTTAGTTGTAATATTGTTTACCGACTCCTTCGGCTTTAGACAGGTCAATTTTATCATGTGATCTTATTGCAGGTTTCGGAGCAATCTTTATGTACATGTCGGCATTACCAGTCAACATGAACAACTTCCGGCCTAAACACCGAGGTAAAATTATCGGCCTGTTAGATGCGTCATTCAGCGCAGGCCCCGCCCTCGTGTCCCTCTTGTACGGTCTGGCATTTAAAAATGGCCACGAGAAGGACGAGCAGAACCAGAATCTTAAAGGTTTCTACCTCACATCGGCGATTGCGTTCGGTGTTGTCGGTCTACTCGGGACAATCATTCTTCGGGAATGTCCGTATGACGACATGGAAGTGTATGATGATTTAGGGAAAAGTGCCGAGGACACCGAAGAACATGCAGTAGGTCCGCCAAGAGGTGGCGATTTGACTGGACTAAAGTTGCTGAAGAAAGTCAACTTCCATTTTCTTTTCTGGCCTTATATATTTTGTGCTGGTCTACAGTTGACGTTTCAAACAAACATAACTGCATATCTAAAAGCATATGACTTAGAGCAGTACAGTACTTTATTTACAACAATGAATCCTATATCGGGTGTTGTATCGAAATTCATCGCAGGGTATATGTCTGATTTACTTCTAGCCAGAGTACCGCGAATAGCAATTCTTTTCGGTTGGAACATATTTCAAACAATTATAATGTTCGTTTGCATATTCTATTCAAACAATCTTGCGGTCTTCACCATCGCAAACCTTGCTATAGGAATGCCAAATGGTGCTCTGTGGTGCCTTACACCAACGATGCTAAGTGAATTTTACGGTATGAAATATTTTGGTCGAAACTGGGGGACGATTATGTTCGGAAATGCGTTCGGTGGTTTGCTGTTCCAGCGCGTGTTTGGTTGGATCTACGATAGCAGTATACCATATACAGGCCAGACTAACTGTTATGGACTACATTGCTTTACATGGAGCTTTACAATGATGGCCGTACTAAGCGCCTGCTCATGTATTCTTAATGCTGGAATACTAGAATCAGAAATTAAACTTTATAAATCAGTTAAATCTGGTAAAAGAAACAGTCATGTTCAGGAAGATGAGAAATCATAAATATTTATAATTCAATAAATGATTTAATGATTTGCTTTGTTTAACTCTTTTTATATACGCCCGTCGAAGACGGGGCGTATTATGGGATCACCCTTGGCGTCCGGGCGTCCGGAGTCCGGTTGTCCGGTGGCGTCCACTTCTTTGTCCGGAGCATAACTCTGTCACCTTAAGTCCGATTGACTTTACACTTGGCAGTTATATTCTTCTCATCAATACGGAGTGCAGTGCACAAGAACCATAACTCTACCTGGCCTATTTTTTCAGTTATTGTCCTTTGTTGTTTTCATACTTGGATCTTGTCCGGAGTATATCTCTAAAAGTGTATGGGTGTATAGATCTTATCAAGGGGGAGTGCAGTGCACAAGAACCATAACTCTACCTGGCCGTTTTCTAGTTATTGCCCTTTGTTGTTTTTCATACTTGAATCTTGTCCGGAGTATATCTCTAAATGTATTATAGCTAGGATCACGAAACTTCATGGGTTTATAAATCTCACCATGGGGGAGTGCAGTAAATAAGAATTATAAGAATTCTACCTAGCCTCTATTTTGAGTTATTGCCCTTTGTTGTTTTCATACTTGAGTCTTGTCCAGGGTATATCTCGAAAAGTATAATAGCTAGGACCATGAAACGTTTACCAACCTCCCCCTGTCGACATAAAGCAGTGTTACGGGAGTATCTTGTGACAGTTTGACACCTTGTTCCAAGCATAGATTTAAACAAAATTTAAAGTAGCTTTAGTCAAAGAAAGGGTGTAAATAAACACCCAACCTTGTGGCATGGAAATATTATGAAAAAAGAACAAATTGTCAGAATTTGATACCTTCATCAATCCAGATCAATATATACCAATGTGTAATCGTAATTCTTGTTACTTTCAAAGAGTTGGTACAAAAACAACAGAAACGTTAAGAGAACTACATGGATCCTGGTCAGACTGTGCGAATGCGCAGGCTGATCTGGATCTATGCTGGCTTCAAGGCTTTAAATCCTCCCTTTTCCAGACCCAGTCCCACAACCCCATGGTTTGTTGATCGAGCACGTGTTTATCTGACTCTGCGATAGCAGTATACCATATACCGGACAGACCAATTGTTAGGGTCTACACTTTATAACATGGTGATAGACTGTGTGTTGCTGGAGGTTTTTCACTTTGTAAAAACGTGTTTCCACCTCTTGTTCATTCTGTTATCGCCAATGAACCGAGGAAATATTGAACAAATTATCAAAAGCATGTGGTTCTCATTAGCAAATGCAGTGTTTATAATTACAGATATAAAAGCAAGTAAAACGCGAATATGTCACCAACTGCATTTCTGATTTTTTATTTGATGTTTCTGTCTACCAACATTTATTGTATTGGTTAAACGTTTGTTCTTGTATGCGAAATATTTGAAAGTGTAATTTGCGTTGTCAGTAGGCCTATGCGTAATTAGCATAACGATAACGTAAGAAATGAAAAATGCGTCAATGTATTTTTAGAGACACCGATAAAAGGATCTCCATATTTCCCCATCGCTTAGCGGTCATGACGTTTTACGTATGCGAGGAAAATAAAGCCACTGCATTAACACTGCTTTACAGAGTACAGTAAGTATAAGATATTTTGGACCTGTGAAAATCGCTTTCCCATGATCGATTCGTTTTGAAACATATTCTTCCATTGTATTAAACGTGTGTCAAAATCGGTGTTAACATCAGAAAGGCCTAAACCGAGGTTCCAACACTATATTAACTCATCGTCTTTTAGGACGTGAAACTGCAAACAATAAATCAAAGCCACAGTGAAGGTATGACTCTGTAATACGACAAGTTTGGTATTCATGCGACACCCAAATCGTTCTCGTTGCGATGTCGTTAGAATTCCGCGGTATCTATTCGGATATCTGACGATGTGTGCAAAATCTGCCTACAAACTATTACGACGTTGCTCAAAAAATCCCGAAATGATCACATTGCAGGAATTCTAACGTTAAAGAAAATCATATTTTCACCTGACACGCCGATTTCAAAAGATGCAACGTCTTATTTTTTGTCAAACTGCAATCATGCGGAGATGACAGGAAGGGCGGATCAATAAATTTTGTGTACAATATAACACAAGAAAATGGAACTAAAGCTAAAGGGTAATGGTTATCAAGCATTTTTTTTCGAAACCGGACGTCAAAACTGAGAAAGAAGACTTCGGAAAGCTATATCACTGGTGGTGAACTCGGCCAAAGTGAGGGACGTTTTTTTCGCGATCAATGTATTCCGTCGGTGTTGTTATAAAATATCGTAACCATGGCTTTATCGAAGCCGTAGTTACGAGATTTTATAACAACACCGACAGTTTGTCAATACAAAACGGTAAACCCGGTCTGTTTTTAGAACAAGTTTATTGTCATTGGAAAAATAACCTATAAACTCATATTTAAGGGGGAATGCTCCAGTTTCCTAATTTTTTTCCCAATAATAGAATTTATTTATATTTTGTATGTTGAAATTACATGTTATTACCAATTGAAAAATAAAATAAAAATGGATGGTCAGCGATCTTGTTTGAATTTTATGGGCATTCGTATCACATACCCCTACAGCGAAAAAATGCACAATTTCTTGTACCTGTCCAAGGTCACTTAAATGCTTATAAAATGCTGTATATTCATTGTTTAGTCCCGAAAACGGATTTAAAGTAACGTCTTACATTTAATAAGAACAGAAAACCCGAAATATGTGCTATTATAAACGCGTAAATGTATAAAACAGCATGCTCACGTGTTCGGTTAGATCAACGAAGCTGGAGTATTTTATGTCAAAATTTGCATATTTTTGGAAATATTTCAAGTTCTACATAATAGAATTTGATAAAACTCCCTTATTGTATTAAGCAACATGTCCGTCCTGGTAATAATTCTAAAAGAAAATGTATAGGTCAGCGCACTTATTAATGAATTACAGCAATTTTTATCAGCTACACATGAATAAAATGACGCAAAACAGTGGTAACTGCATACACACGTACGACTGTCTTGCTCTAAATAATCGATTTTCATCTTGAGGAAATCAGTTTCGAATAATAAATGCACTTTTACCGTCGAAGATGGTAAATTGTAATGATGTGTTATATTATTGAAAATATGGTAGCGAAACATATTGGTACGAAACATTTAATTTACTACAGTAATGACCGAGTGTTCCGAAAAACTGGAGCATTCCCCTTAAACGCAAAATAGCTATACCTTGTTGTGGCGAAAATTGTTTTAGTTCACCACCAGTGAATGAATATCAAGCATTGTTTTCGAATCCGGACGTCAAAAACTGAGAAAGAAGACATCGGAAAGTTGTATTGTACATAGACATATCTTAATCATCATGTTCACGGTGGATAATCACGTGATACAATTTTTTTCAGAAAATTGTCAATAATTTTGTAATTACTGGACCGATTTGAATTCGGTTTGAAGCAGAGAATGTGGACAGACGTCACGCATTAGATGGACGTGGTTGATTGTTGAAAAATCAACTGATAAAAAGGTATTGAAGATAAACCAAAATTTTGGTTTATCTTCAATGATTTTTCATCAGTTGATTTTTCAAACATTCAACACGTCTAGCTCATTCCTGACATTTCCCCACCTTCTCTGCTTCAAACCGAATTCAAATTGGTCAAGTATTAAAAAAGATATTGAAGATTATCGGAAATTCTGAGTCACGTGATTATACACCGTGGTGTTGTCGTCTTCGACATCTTAGCCTGGATCCAGTCGTTAATATACAATTTGACCAATAAGACAAAACGTCAGATATCGATACACGTTGATATTGATGTCATTTTTTGTAAATATGAAATGTACGAGGGGAAAAATAAGACAGAAACCCAGGCTAGCAGCAGCTTAGAAATTGATCTCAATGAACGTCCCCTTGATTTATCATTTCATAGTTGTCGATGACGTAAATAACGTTACGGCAACGTGAACTTGTACCGTAATATTTATTTATTATTCAATTTACGTTCTAAATTAACATACACTGAAAATAACTTTACGTTCAATCAATTTTGATAAATTGTTACGAAAAATTAGTTTAATTTTCACTTTAACATTCAAAACGAGTACATGTATATAAGATTTTACGTTTTTCATTTATTTATTGATTTATGTTTCAAAGCTAGAAACTAAAAAGCTTTTATACAAAAGAGATGTTATATGTACAAGAAGACATTATGTGTGAAAAGGGAATTTATTAGAAAAAACAGTCATATTGAAAGTGGATTTTCTACGTGGAGCAGAAAAAACAACAGTAAAGCAAAAGACACTAAAAACCACGAAATCAAAAGTAAGTGAAAATAGTTTTTTGTAAGATACTCCGCGACAGAGAATCTCGTGACACAACAATTTCGACATTTTTCAATAATTCTAGTAAAACATGATCGATTTGGTATAAAACCCAATTTGAAACAGAGGAAACAGAATATATTTGGGATTTTGCTGAACGCAAATAATATCTTAATAATCAGATCATAAAAAGTTATGGACGACTAACCAAACTTTTCGTTGACCTTTTTTTTTTTTTCAACTGGCTTTTATAAAATTCTTCGCGTTCATCATATTTATGTCATTTTCCCACCTTCTTTGCCCTCAGCCTTTTTTCAAATCGGTAATATACTTACAGCATTATTCAGGAATAATGTAAATGGTGTATCACACGATTCCCCGGCACCATAACGTTAGTGTGTGCGGTAGAATAATGAATCGTTCAAGGTATTACAACACTTGTACCAAGTTTCCTACTTTGTATCCCGAATCAGCTCCTCATATACGTTACTAGAAAAGAAAAGATGACACGTTTTACCCCTTACCAGACAACACAATTTTTTGGACCGGTCCAATTTGAAAGATGTTGCAGTTCTAAGTGAATGAATTTTGAAAAATCTTTCCATATTTGGTAAGAAAATATTTTGGAAAATGAAGAAATTGCTTGTCTCAAGCAATTTCTTCATTTTCCACAATGTTTTCCCAAGCAATCAACTTCAGGGGCGTCAAAAAGCGTCACTGTGTGGAAATGGGTTTACGGGTGAAGACATTAACATCGGAATCAGGGATATTGTGAAATTTGCGTAAAAAAGAAGTATAAACACTAGTAAAAATGTCATTCTTTACATACATGTATGAATATTTCGAACAGAATTTTACTATTCGGTTCCCAACAAGATATGAGTCGTTACAATTTTGTCGAGAAGTGGGCGAGGGAGTATCAAAAAGTTTTGAGCCTCACATATAAAGAATCGGATGTTTGGATTTAAAATGCTAAAATAAATATTTTTCAACGTTTACTTCTTCCAATATGTAATTTATTGTTATACTATCTGAATAGTAGAAAACCCTTATGCTTAAAGTGACATTTTACATTTATTTCATTTTTTTAAAGTATGTTTTGATTCAAAGATTGATTATTCTAATGCGTAGAAATGCTATCGTTTTTTTTTTTTTTTTTTTTTTTTTTTTTTTTTTTTTTTTTTTTTTTTGAAGTTTTTATTTATGAGCGAAAATACGCCTTTAAAGTTGAAACAGAAATGACAAATTCTATATAAATCTGAACTGTTGTCCATATATATTTCTCGTGAACGCTTCAATGTTTTGGCTTGAAATTTTCAGAATTTTCATAAGAAAACATGCTCTTTCAGATAGATTAAAAGTAAAATTTAGGTAAAATTTAGGTACACGTGAAATGTCACTTTAACTTGTTGATATCCCCTTGTATATCGTTTGTGAAGTATAAGAAAGTGGTTGAACATGGCTTTCACGGAAAGAGTTATACATATAGGGACCTAACGATTCATTTAGTCCTTTAATTGATACGACAATTTTTTCAACAGATGTTACGTCACTTGTGCACCTATCTATGTTTTCTACTGTCACTCCACACAGTGTCTACCCGTGTTGAACAGCTGCACCAGCTGCCTGAAGCTCTACAACACAATTTTGATGTGTACCAACAGATGACCAACCTTGATACACAACCAGGTATATGTACATTGTCATCAACACTTTTCTAAACGGTAAAAAATTAAAGTAGTCTAAATGGAAAGCTGCTGCAGATGTCGAAATATAGGTTGATAACGTTTGGATTCATGTACAATGTAGCTCATAAAATATTGAGGCAAAAGGAGGAAATGCTGATTATTGGTATCTTCTTCATTTTCTTCAATGTTTCCCAAACCTTTTCAGTCAAAAATTTCAAACCATGTTTTGTTTGGAAAAGGGTCAAGACCCAGTCATATATGGAATTATGTTCTTATGCAGAGGAGCGCTTTCGATGGCGATTGTGCCGCATTGGCATCACCCCTGTTCCCCTGTTCAAGTTTGCCAGACTTGAAGTATTATGCCGTATTTAGGCAAAATTAACACAGTAGGACAGCGTTGTTGAACGCAATTCCTGGGCTTTACAAAGTTTAACCATTTCCTCCAGATTTCCGTATCTTTAAAGATATTTTCACTAAGCCCACAGGAGACAATAAAGTAATGAAAATGATACTTTTTACCAATCTGCAGCCCTTTTGTTGTTTTCGCTTCACTTATAAATATAGAACTGGTGTAAAAGTAAGAACTGGTCCCGGTTTCTCGAAAAAAAGAATAAGTATGTTCTCATGCTCAAATCTGAGCACCGTGCTCAAATCGCACGTAATCCACGTGAACTTCAATCGAATACCCTTCAACGTTGGAGAGTATCCCTTTGAAGTTGAGCATGTTCTCATGAGAATATACTTAAGTTTTTTTCGAGAAACCGGGGCTGGTGTAAAGTAGGCGTGACTTACGGTTTGTTAATTCTTGCAGGAAAGTTAATATTCTGGGGTTCTCTACAACACTATGTTAGTCAGTTCATACAACGTAACAAGTCCATGACGCCTGAGGAGGAAGATTTCTTCCAGAAACACGTGGATATGTTCATGGAACCCATTTACGCAGGTGATAATACTACGCGTGTAAAGCGGCAAGCACGCGGACGACAGCGACGACCACAGATCCGACCGAGAATACGTAAAGAAATACGCATGCTGACGATTGATGAACGTCGGGCCTACTTCAGAGCATTGAATGTGATGAAAAGAGACAGGGTGAGTTTTGCTTTCCAAACAACAGACTTGAAGACTTTCAAAAACGACAAAATTTAAGGGGGTAGGGATAAATGGAAAGGAACTGTTGAGAGGACAAAATGTCAGAAACGGCTTAAAATGCTGATTTGAATGGGTAGAAATTATTGACGGAAAACGGGAAAAATGCTGATTATCAGCAGTTCCTTTTTTCGCTCAATGGTTTCCTATGCTAATCCTATTAAAGACGCTAATTTCAATTTAACGTTTTAGTCGATTTCACCATACATGTACACCAAGGTCCCGTTTTACTAACGATCTTACGATCATGTTGTTGTGAAAACTGTGTACCAAGGCATCTGATTGCACGAAAAATCGGATTAGGCCAATCAAGTTTGTTGTTACAAGTAATTACGCAAAAAAATAATCGTAAGTTCGTTAGTAAAACGGGCCCCAGGTCTCGAAGTTTAATTCTAGATCACAATATTATGGAACACAATACCGAACTAAAATAATACTGCAAGTGTGCATGCGATGGTTCGATCCTTGCATATATCAGACCCACAAAATTCAGACCTACACATAAAAAATGAAAATAATTAATGCTTTATTAAGACGTGTAAAATTTGTACACAAAATGCCATATTATCGAGGCTGGGCTTTACTTAGTAAACTCTTTCGAACTTTACGAACCATATTTGTATAGACTTATTGCAAAATTAAGTGGTGTTTTTGTCAGGATCATTCGTTATAAAAATTAAAATAAGTCTGAATGATCGATCAAATACAATAACTGGCTAAGCATTTTAAACCCTTTCCACAACAGCAATATTTTGGCAATTAAAAAGCTGCTATAGATGACGAAACGGAATAGGGAACGATTAAATTGATTCCCCGCCATCGGTTATGGCCATTAATATTGTCGAGATAATTTATAGCAATACATACGAAATGGTAAATTGTTTGTCCGAAATTACGTCACGGTCAACCAGGTAAACTGGTTCCCTTTTCCGTTTTGTCATCTACCGCAGTTTTTGAATTTGGGCCGTTCAAAATACTGCTGTTTTGGAAAGGGTTTAACATGCTTAGCCATCTAGTGAAATAAATACCAATTTCGTTTTAACAATTAATCAATCAATCAATCAATCGTTTAAATATTTCAGAGACTGAGGCCAAATGTTTACGATTGTTTTGCTGACTTTCACCAGGGTGAGAATATAGGACGTGCACATTTTGGTCCTGCCTTCCCAGCATGGCATCGTCTATATCTCTGGTTGTAAGTACGTTAATGTAGTCCACCTCTTTGTAGATTCATGTGACGTTGGAATATATTCGTAAGACGTAGTAAACGTACCGCGGTGGAACGTTCCACCGACGAATGTTTACGACGTCGACCGAATAGATTCGGATTCGTAACGAATGTTAAAAAATACGATGTCGCGTGGATCAGGTAAGGGGTGGACCACCTTAATCCTATACTAAACAAGCCATAGTTGGATGAATAGATTAAAGCTTGTGGAAATGTTTAAGAAAGGGTGGCATACGTCGATTTACCCCCATTATCTCCCTTTTCCCTAATGATTTCCTCTTTATCAACATTTCTTCTCTTATTAATTACATTGATTTTGTCATCTGAAAGACGTTTGAAAAAAATATCAGATCAAATATCGCCGTTTTGGGAATGGCTAATTGTTGAAACATTCAAGCGGTTTGTCCTTCAGCGTGCATGTTGTGACAGACAGCAAGGTCATTGCCAGTCAAATGAATACGATTAATTAGAGTAATTATTATTTTTTTTATATTACAAAGCTCCATCATTTACAAAACATTTAAAATCTTACCGATGATGGATATCATATTTAACCCTTTCTAAAACGGAATTATGTAAACTTGCTATAGGCTACTACATATACCTGCTGCATACAAAAAATGAATGTTGATGAGAAAATGAATTTGTGTATAACAGACAATATACACACAACATTTTGTTTATTTAGTTGTAATTATTATTATTTTTTTCCGGTAGTGTTCTCAAGCATTTTCTTAAATCGGCGTCAAATCACGTTATGTTCGGGAAATGGATAAATACATCGTATATGACTTTTCAAAACTGACATTGGGTTTTGGAGCTCATAAGATATAGAAAATCTAACTGGAAACCAGCAGCTATCCCTACTTTTTAGCGAATTTCTTTCTACATGCTATTTTGATGCATGTTCATCTTAGTGTGACATCTAATATACTCACCGTCATAAAAAGGAGCTACTTTTCAAATAGCCATACTTTTCATATTCCTTATGTATTTTTATTTTCCCACATTCATACTTATTCCCAATTGTTCTTCTTTAGACTTCAATGGTTAAATGTTTTCAATATGCCCGGAAAAGTGTTAAGTTGCAATATGGGTTCAAACAGTATTTTAGTATACTAACATAGTTCAATTTTGATTATAGCTGTCATTTTTTGCAAAAGGTGACGTTGTTGAAACACAAACAAAAATCTTATTTCAATTTTACAGACAATTATTCCGTTGAAATGGTAGAGGTCAATTAATATTTAGCACTTTCAGTAGACATCTATATCATGTTTCAATATTAAATGTTTGATAAAAACCGGAAGTGGTCGGTGGGTAAAGTGAATCCGAAAACTGCCATCCATTTTCATTGGACAAGGGACTTCTTTCTTTTGACGGGGGAGTATATTTGGTTTTGACGTGCGTGTTTTTGATGTTAGCGCTTCAACAATCTGAGGGGACACAGATTATTTACCATCTTTTACAACCAGTCAAATACACGTTTTCAAGATTGTGAAAGCGATGGAGACGTCCAACATACTTTTTTTTAAAAATTGCATTACCGTATATTAATTACCGAAATGCATATAATTATATGACGTTTGTTTTGAATAGTTGGTTTATACACGAGAAAGGCTTTAGTTGATTACAACGGTTATTAAAGTGGACCTGCTAGGCTGTCGAAAATGCAAATGGTACAATAATTACAAACCAGAAATAACATATAAATTTGCCAACCTGAAGGGGTAAATCATTTATGTCAATTGTTAGCACTCATCGAGTTTTATTAAATATCAAAATCCAAGTCAATGAATAACGTGCGGGTCCGTTTCATATTGTACTTGTTTTTTTTTTGTTTTGTAATGGTTACATATGCCCAACCTTCAAAAAGCAATTCCGTCAGAGGTACGTCATTTGTGCTCAGCGAGATTCAACACACCGTACAACCGGCTGCTTCGAAAGTCAGCGAAGACAGATTCGGCATCTGATGTCAGGTGCATGGTAGGTCAAATTAATTTACTTTTATAAATAAACTAAAGGGTCTTTGGTATTTTATAGTTGATAAATACGCGTATAAATGATCAGTGCTTGTACAAAATAAACCTTTCCACGTATACCTCGAGGGTGTGTCTCGTTGACCTTGACCTTGTCTCGTTTTGAAGTAAAAATAGAATCTGTAAACACGCTTGAAAAGGATTGATCTATAGCAAAAGGAAAGATGGTTATTCGCCGTGATTGAGGTTTTTATGCATTGCAAATTGTTTTTCCATACACAAAAATGAGTTCCCGAACAGTTCGGGAGCATAAGACCTAGCATGGACCCCTTTCAGACTTGGTTTCAATAATCTGATTATAAAAATCATATGAATTTAGTGCAATCGGCAACGTTTTTGTAAAGGAAACGTTTTTCTAACTCAGCTCTCTTATCCAATCCTTTTTCCCCAGGTTTGAGAGTTTTCTTCGGATGTACGACGCGACTGTCACAATACCATACTGGGCTTCTACGATCGACAACGACATGGAACAATCTACCCAGTCCGTTATATGGAGTGAAGGATTTTATGGCACGGGAAGGGGAGGTCCATCCGGGCCCTTCAGAACGTGGCCCAGACTCAGTCCAAGTCACGTGTTTACCAGGGACATCGGGAATGGTCCGCTGTATACATATGACGACATCGCCGCCATCTTGAGTAAGCAGTCTAACTGGCAGCTTCTTATACCTACCGCGGACCAGGACAGTAATTTTGAGTTCATGCATGGTGGACCACACACGTATGTTAGTGGATCCATGAATAATCTAAACGAGGCGGTCAGGGATCCCATCTTCTACAGTCATCATTGTTTTGTGGACTATATCTGGGAATTATTTCGTCGTCAACAGCGAAATACTCCAGGCGTTAATCCACAAGAAGATTATCCCTTCATCCGTAACGATACAAGATTCGACGTACAACACTCACCAAACAATCGCACTGGCTTCTTCCCAAGGCGTCAAGTCAACTTCGATTATTTAATGCGACACGGTTACTCCAGTAGATTTTTCTTCTTGGTGCGGTATGAAGACATTCCAGTATGCCCTCGCTGTGGAGACTCGGCTTATTTATTCTGTAATGAGTCATTACCCTTTCCTCGCTGTGTGTCGAGAACACGTGCAGATCTTGGGGGAGGTTTCTACACAAATGATCTTTTCACTAACGATACAACTCCCATGACTGATCCAAATCCTGATCCGTGCCCTCCAAGGTCGATCATCAGTGACTCGGGCTCCAGCCCTACACAGACTGGGTCAGCTTACATACCAGTCAGGATTATCAGTAAGCGGCCTCCGACATATAACCAGTTCAAGGACTACTCTCTGTACACGTACGGACGGTCGAGTAGAACACCAATACCACTATCTAAAACTGACTTACTTCTACCCGGAACACAAAAAGGATACCAGAAATGTATGGAGAGGGGGGATACAGTCAGTAAAATTAAGATAATCACGTACGGTCTTAACTATCAAGGCGTGACAGAAGAAGAAGCGGTCATTGACAATCGTCTAGGAGTATCTCAGTCTACGGGATTTGCTGTGGTGAAAGCACCGACACCGGGGCACCCCATCGAAGCCATGGTGGCAGCATTCGACTCGTGTGGGTGTGTCTGTCGACCATTTTGTGTCAAGGGAATGAACGGCATATCCAGCAGCATAGCAAAATTTTCAGGCGGTTTCCGTGTAACGACCGAGCCACCTCTACAATATGGATTATCACACGCAGAAGCCATCTTGGGTACATGGGATATACCACGTGACGCGGAAAGTCCCGAGATGGACTCTACTAACATTCCACTCACATTCTATTGTGATTACGGAAATGACTGGATATGGCAGGGTCCGGGTAGTGTAAATCTAGAATCATACCGAAATATCACCGATCGACGGTCCAGTACCCCTGCAGGATCGGACACTGTTCTACAAGGTGGTATAGATCAGCAATTTGGCGGGTTTTCTCCGCCAGCCGGAGCCATTGATCCATCTCAGATTGAGGGACTCTCACAAATAGGGGATCTGTCTCCATTCAACACACTAGGTCAGCAGCCTGCTAATCAACCAGGAGTTCATCAAGTTCCATCTTCTGGATCTGTTCCTGGCTTACAGCAGCTTCCACATACTGACGGAGTAAATCACGCGGGTAAAAACTCGCAAATGAGAGGTAACTTAATAGACCCACACGCTCATGATGGACATTCAAAGGGCAGTAATTCTGGTCGAATGACGAAAGCGGAAAGACGACAAATGAACCGTGAAAGGAAGCGTCTGCGTCAAGAAGGTAAACGAGCGAGGTCAGACAGACGTGGAAACGTGGCTAGTGGGGTGGATAACTCTGCACGCCTGGCAAATTATAGAGGCAGGCCGGAACAAGGTACGTAACTCCTAAAGACTTTGCAATCACTACATGTCTCGAATAGCGTTGCTTTTCAACAAAAACCTCGTAACTGCAGCTTGTTTAAAGCTGCAGTTACGAGATCTTTTGTTGAACAGCAGTGATATGATACATACGGCTTATATTATATTGACGGTTTAACCCATTACCACACAGTAACTCCTTTTGACTCCTCATAAGATAATGGCTTTGGAAAGCATTGTGGAAAATGGAGAAATTGCTTGTGACAAGCAATTTCTTCATTTTCAACAATGTTTTCTACCCTAAAAGACCAAAAAATGTACAATTTCATTCAATCGAAACTGTCGTCTGCAACATTTTTGAATTTGGACCACCCTAAAATTTTGTTATTTGGGAAAGGGTTAAAATGAATATCCTGACATACGGAATAGTCTTCATATCAACGTGACAGAGTGTTGATTACTAAACTTATTGGTGAAGCAAGTTTAACCCTTTTAGCCTAAACAAAAATGATTTGGAAATTCCACATTTAAGCTAGATGCTGCTGCAGGCGACAATGTCGAAGTTCATACATATAGAATGTATGTATAATAGAGCGCAAAAATATAAAGACAAAAGGAGAAATTTTTAATCAGCATTTTGTGGCGGCGAACTCATCTGAGCTGGCATCACTGATGAGCAACAGAACAACATGGCGTAAACATGTAGTTGGTCGGGCGACTAAGTAAGTAAGTCAAGTTTCTCCCCAAAGTTTCACCGATATTTATGCTATAGATACAGTAGGTCAAAATACCCTAAGTTCTGTTTTGGAAAAAGCCCATTAGCAAATAAAGGGGGATAACCAAATTATACTCTGAATATTTTCTCAGTTTGTTTCCCCTGATCAGTTGTTCGCAACCGTTTTCCGTACAAAACTCGGTATTGGTGTCTCTAATGGAAGAATGCGTTTGTCAGTACACAAATGCACAAGAAGAAACAATTTGGTTTCTTCCCTTTTACTTTCAATTCGTTCTACGTATTACTTTATGCTTGTAAACGCAATACCCACTCATAATACGTAACATTGGCTTGATCGTATGCAGTAATAAGTAGTACAGACAGACAGACAGCTTGCCGTAGGTCAGATGATGTTTAGCCCTTACACTGAAAACAATCGTTTTACTCGAAACATAATTATTAGACTTAAGCAGGTGTCAACTATACGTCAAATTTGGAAATGGAGCATATGATAAAATAGGGAAATACATCTAAATCAAGAAAATTACCCTAGAATGAAAAAGTTTCGATCGGACTAAGCAAACTGACACTGTTAACATGACGGATCACATTTCGTCACTCTTCAACAAAACCTATGGGGCAGAATCAACGCCAAAATTATATACATGTAATTTTGAAACATGTTCAATTGTCAATTGGTAACTTTGTAAATGTCACATTTCAACGTGTCAAATCTTAACCTGACAGATGTAGAATCAACATATGTCTATGTAACTTTTATACATTGCAGTTGTGAAATGAAATGTTTTACTTATAAAATGTACATCTCACCATGTATCTTCGAATATAATAGCACATTACAATGCGACAAGTGTACAATCGACAAATGTCCAGTTAACATCTGTTGCGTTACCAGTCTAAATCTCAACTCTATTCAGGTGTAAAGTCTACAGATTACAATTCAGCAAATAACAATTGAACATTTTACATTTCAAGCCAAAAAAGTGGAATAGGTAATTAAGCTATTTATAGAAAAGGAGGCGGGGTTACGAAGTCTAGACAACCGAGCCGAACACACACGAATACTTACTCGTGTAGAGCTACACGTTTCAGTGATAAAGAAATCGTCGCTTTTCAACAAAAACTTCGTATCTGCAGCTTAAGATAAGGTGCAGTTACGCGGTTTTTTTTGTTGAAAAGCAGCGAAATTCTGTTTCATTGCTTATTTATGACGTCACGCGATATCTACGGGAATATTTATCGAATGACTTAGTTTGTATCTATAAACGCTTAATCCTTTACCAAACAAGAACACATTTAGGTCTAGATCAGTAGGAGAGAGGACCAGAAAATTTTGAAGGAAAATAGAAAATACAGATAATTCTTTTCCTACAATATTTTCTGTGTTCTAGGGTAATGTTCACAAATTTGACATTCATGTACATACATGTTGCCGTCTGAAGCTTTCAATTATGACTGGCATGGAATTTTGTTCTTTGGGAAAGGTTTGAAAAGTGTGATTCATTACGCTATTAAATTTAAAGGCCATTTGTAAGCTGTGAAAAGTATCAGTCCTAGTCTGTCTCAGAGGGCTGCTCATGCTTACTAGGACTGAAATCTTTTAGGCCTACTCTTAATCTAGAACGATGGGCGGATCAAGAGGGGGTCGGTGGGTCCGGACCCCCCCCACCCTGGCAATGGCGACAATTAAATTTGGACTTTATAAATTTAGTGTTACGTTACATACATTTTAAGACATAATTTGAGCTTGAACCCCGCCCCCCCCTGGAAAAATGTGGGGCCTGGAACCCCCCCCAACCCCCAACCCCGGAAAAAATCCTGGATCCGCCCTTGACTGAACGTTTATTTTATCTTACTCTATCTTAAATTGATTACTAGTAGCCAAATGTATGGTATTTACACTTTGTATTATCGTCCACGAAAACTAGACAATCTTTATCACATGGTCAAAAGAAGCATGATAACAAAATCTTGGATACCCGATAGCTTCCAAAAGTCTGGCTCCAGAAAACATGTACTAAACATAAACTGTCCAAATACAATAGGACTGTTCTAATCATTATTATAATCATCATCAGCAGCAACAGCAGCATCCCTCTAACGGCAGGTTTCACAATTCTTTTCTCCTAATGTTTTTAAGTCATTTTAGATCTACGTGTATATCAAATAGGAAAGCCCAACCAGGTCAACTATGCCTCCCACTCTCATTCATGTGACTCAATCATATTATATATTCGTCTATTTAACCCATTACCAAACGATAAAATTTTAGCGTGATCGAAATTGAAAGATCCTGCAGACGACAATTTCAAGTGAATGAAATTTCACATTTTTCCGTCTTTTTACATAGAAAACATTGTGGGAAATGAAGAAATTGCTTGTCACAAGCAATTCCTTCATTTTCCACGATGTTTTCCAAAGCCTTTATCTCTTGGGGAGTCAAAAGAGTCACTGTGTGGTAATGGGTTAATGGGTCCAGATGGTGTGACGTCATGTATAACCACGAACGCTACTAATTAAAGCTCGACAACTAACGGCTTTTCCCGCTAACCACACCTACTTTTAATCATGAATATTGATTAGTAAGGTTTGTTCCAAATTGTCAACTATTGAAATGTAGGCTTGTAAAATGTCGAATTGTCATTTGACGTATTGAATAATGTGTAAGATGCATTTGATAAGCGTAGAATAGTAAAATGGTAAATTGTCAAGTCTTCATATTACACGTTGTCAAATGTTCAAGTGTAAATTCACTATATTACAGCTAACAAAATGTTAATTGAACACTCTACATTTCACAATTTGTAAGTTTACACATTGTAAAATATATAGTCAGCATTTTACAATACAAAAAAATACAATTGACAATTGAACATGTTACAAAATTACATGTATATAATTTTGGCGTTGATTCTGCCCCATACATAGCTGCCGCTTGTTGTAAGCTGCGTGTTCGAGGTTTTGTTGAAACAGCGATATCATGAGGTTATTTAACATGTATTTGTACAATACTGAATTCTATTGAATGAGTACACTGCAGAACCAGTTGATATTTGGAGAACGCGATACACGGGTGGTAAACAGAGAAACTAGCTCCAAAAAGAGTCAACGGTATTTTGTTTCCTCGTGACATCCGGCCTCTACCGAGGTAGTTGCATAGAGCGAAAATCTGTAAACAAAGGTAGGTCACGAACACAATTTTCTACAATTATTTCTTTTACAACGAGTTTTTGAAAAATCCGGCGATGCTGTAATATGAAGAAATGGTCGGAGTTTGTTGTGCACGAGAATATTCGGTGTTATTAAGCAGAGTTTGAATACAATCGTTGAAAAACATTTCAAAATCGAAAGGAAAACTCTTTTTACTTTCGATTTTGAAATGTTTTTCAACGATTGTATTAAAACCCTGCTACTAATACCGTATGCTCTCGTGCACAACAAACTTCGACCATTTCTTCATATTACAGCATCGCCGGATTTCTCAAAAACTCGCTTTAAAAGAAATAATTTGAGAAAATGTGTTCGTGACCTACAAATTTTCGCTCTATGCAACTACCTCTTTTTGGAGCTAGTTTCTCTGTTTACCACCCGTGCGATAGCATGATGTGAAATAAAGAGGTCATTTCACAAGTCTTAGTAGAATGCTGAATTCTGTTGGATTCGTACACTGCAGAACCAGTCTATATTTAGACTAGTCTATCGCCGCGGGCAAAATGTAGAGTTTCTACCGTTTCTGCAGTGTACTCATCCAATAGAATTCAGTAATGTAAAAACACTGGTGGTGAACTAAAACAATTTGCGCTACAACAAGGTATAGATATTTTGCGTTTAAATGTGAGTTTATAGATTTTTTTCTAATGACAATGAACTTGTTCTTAAAACAGACCGGCTTTACCGTTTTGTATTGACAAACTGTCGGTGTTGTTATAAAATCTCGTAACTACGGCTTCGATAAAGCCGTAGTTAGGGTAAGGAGGGGCAAAACGCCCCCCTTAAGGAAAGAGCGCTGTAGCACAAAACAAACAAAGTATAATGTAAATGTTTCAACGTGAAATTAAACTTTGCCCTTTGTCCCAAATGTCTATACACAAAACAGCTTTGTCATTTGATATAAAAAATGACTGTCGTTAAAACAATTTTTCTCGAAATTTGGCCTTTTTGCCCCACCCTCGGGGCAAAACGCCTTTGGGGGTGGGGCATGAAGCCCACCACTGGGCTTTATGCCCCATATGAAAAATAAAAAGAATATTTTGAAAATATCTGGGGGAAAATAGGAATATAATTAGTTTGTAACTAATATACTAGGAAAAATATATTTTGGATGGGTTTTATCAAATTTTCAACATTTTTTATCAAGCGTAAAGGCTAGATTTAGGCATAATTTACCTGTCTATAAAATTGGTTACGTGTTACTGTCCTTTGTCTGCAGCATCTTCATATTAGTCAAATTAAAACATACTGATGTTGTGTTCTTTATAAGGCCCCTTTAAAGTAGATTAAATG
The DNA here is from genome assembly GCA_963680895.1 of Fragum sueziense. Taxonomy (NCBI): domain Eukaryota; kingdom Metazoa; phylum Mollusca; class Bivalvia; order Cardiida; family Cardiidae; genus Fragum; species Fragum sueziense. The sequence goes on from OY804603.1 coordinate 46,472,959, forward strand.
GTCTTATTGTCTCATTTTAACACAATATCGACGTTTCATGGGCGTTTTGCCCCACATGGATCCATCAGGTGACATAAAAGTTCGATATATTCGCGAAAAGTCAGTCTTTTTTGCCAGTTTTTTCTTTTGTAGACAACGAAATGTAAATGGATTTCGTCATATGTACCAACCTTAGTCATTCTTTGAGTTAAAAGGACAATTTTAGTACTTCTGAATACCTACTTATCCGTACAAGGGGCAAAACGCCCACTATTTAGCCCTTGGAAGGGGCAAAACGCCCAGTCTGGGCGTTTTGCCCCAAAGCAGCATAGACGTTTTGCCCCAAAGGGGGTGGATGATTTAATTTGGCCAGAGAAAAAAATGTGTTGATATTTTTATCTTTTTGTGTAGGCGACCAATTGGACATATAAATATAAAATGCATTTTGGTTGATTGAATACTCGGACTGAAATAAGATACACAAGAAAACCCATTACCCAGATATTAGATCAAACATATGCAAAATAAACAATTATTCGCATACTGATAATTGAATGACGTTTAGATGTAAAAATTTCACGGGCATCTTTCTAAAAGAATACTTCAAGTGTAAAATCAAGACAAATATCAATTGACATAATGAGTGACGAAATAATAGGGGTGGGCGTTTGACCCCACCTGGGCGTTTTGCCCCCCCTTACCCTACGATATTTTATAACAACACCGACGGAATACGTTGATCGCGAAAAAACGTCCCTCGCTTTGGCCGAATTCACCACCAGTGAAAAAGACATGTTGAATAATGTTGTAAAATCGGCTCTTGTTCTGTTTTGTTGCAGGTTGCGTTTTATCCAGTACCTGTATACTAAATGAACCATGTACAGGTTGTGCTGACAAACATGTCGTCAAATGTCAGAGAACGAGGGAATATGCTGTGTGCTCTACTGGACAATTCCATCTCATCATAGATGTTTTATTGATGTACAAGATAAATAAATAAATGTTCGAATCGCATTATAGGCATTTCATTCATTTTTTTTCTGTGCATTTTGCATCAATGTTTGGATTCGTCAGCCATGTTTATCATTTCGTAAATCACCGTTAGTCATGCATAAATTTCAGTTCATTCTTTATATACCAAAGAGTCTAAAATGATCTGGTACCAAGCCTTAAACTGAATACGATTTGTTAAAACATATAGACATTGTTTGAGAAATCTATTCTGATGTATTCCTTCTAGCTCGTGGTACAGAGCTAACCGGAGAACTCAGACCAGTAAACTCCGTAAAATGGAGTCGTCCTTTAGCTACACTGCATATTTTCTCAGTCTCTGACATCCAATCAGTTGTATGTCTGTCTTACACCACACACGGCTCACTTAACAGTTATAAAGACCTGTTTAAACGTCCACAATAAAAAAGATTTGTAAACTTTTTCTAGACATTTAGAATTATTTTAACACTTAACATGTTCAGATCGCGACGATTTACGACAGAACATGATTAACTACCAGACTAGTACATATTCACCCATGTCTGTTGCAGGTTGCGTCCTATCCACGACCTGTACATTAAGTGAACCATGTTCCGGATGTACGGACAGACAGATAGCCAGGTGTCAGAGAACTAGTCAATACGCTGTGTGCTCTAATGGGCGTTACCATCTTACAGAATATACCGGCCGGAGAGTATAAAAATAGTCTTGCCATCCCTCGCAAAACAGTTTTAGACTGATGCGAAATAAAAAGGCGTGCAGATGACATAATTTTTCTTTCACCCAGATTCGCCGTTTTTAGCTCCACTGGCCTTTCAGGCCAGCGGGCTATTGTCATGGCGGTGTGTCCGTCGTGCGTCCGTCCGTCCGTGCGTCCGTAAACTTTTTCTTTAAAAATCTTCTTCTCAAAAACTACTGGATGGATTTCAACCAAACTTCACAGGAATGATCCTTGGGTGACCTTCTCTCAGATTCCTTCAAAGAATTTGGATTGAATCAGAATAACTTGAGTTATCTGCCCTTGAATGTAAAAAATAGCAGGTTTTGACTTTAGTTTTCTTCTAAAATTTACAAATATTGAACAATCAAAACAAAACTTTGACAGAATGATGCTGACTACAAGATCTTACATTGGTAAAACTTTCAGTTTCATCTGAATTTTACATCATGAATTATGTACCCTTGAAATTGACAGAATTGACAATTTCGGCTGTATTTTGACTTTGTTTTCACTCTAGCAACTACAAATATTGCCTAAACAAGACAAAACTTTGACGGAATGATGCTGACTATAAGATCTTGCCTTGGTACCATTTTCAGCTTGATTTGAATTTTATAGCATGAGTTATGTGCCCTTGAAATTGCCAGATATTGCCATTTTCGGCTCTTTTTTGCTGGTTTTGAATTTATTTTTACTCAAGAATCTACAAATATTGATCAATCAAGACAAAACTTGGATAGAATATATATAAGCATTATATGCTGCATGGGTGTAATTTTCAGCTAGATCGGAATTTTACATCATGAGTTATGTGCCCTTGAATTTGACCAAATTGCCATTTTCGACTTTGTTTCCACTCTAACAACCACAGATGTTAACCAATCAAGATGATACTTGGAAAGAATCTTGTTGACAACAAGATCTTGCTTATGTGTAATTTTCAACATGATCACACTGTTACAATCTGAGTTATGTGCCCTTGAAATTGACAAAATTTCAGTTTTCGACACCTTTTCCACTATTGAAGCCACGAATATTGACTAATATAGACAAAATTTGAACAGAATGATAGTGACCAGAAGATCTTGCATGTGTTTAATTTTCGATTTGATTTTAAATATACATACTGAAATATGTGTCCTTGAATTTTGCAAAATCACAGTTTTCAATTTTATTATTGCTCTAACATCCCTAAAATATTAGTCAATCATTTACTTTCTTTTTGCATTGACCACATGATTGCTGCTTTTGACTTCGTTTTTGCTGTAAGAACCACAAGTATTCAAAGATCTAGTCAAAACTTGGATTGAATATTAAAAGAAATTCAGGCCTGTGGAGCGACTCAAGATCTTCAGGTCTTTCTAGTGTTATCTCAGATCATACTACCTGGACGAAAGAACGATACCAAAACGACAGAATTTTAGGGCGGTTCAAATTGAAAGGTTTTGCAGACGACAAATTTAAGTGAATAAAACTTTTGATTTTCAGGGTTTTTTTAATGAAAAAACATTGTCCTTGCTTGTCACAAGGAATTTCTTCATTTTCCAAGATGTGTTCCATGGTCATTATATTGTGGGAACTCCAAAAGAGCCATAGTGTGGTAATGGGTTAATGACAAGCTTTTAAGAGATTCGTGACTTATGCATATCTTGTAAAAGATGAGAAGATTTTTTTAAGAAAAAAAATGTATAATCAGCTTACACATGGAACTAGGTAGAGATCTTGACATCAAATAAATCTATGAGTTATAAGGATACTTTTTAGTCCATGGGCCCATAACCGAAACCCTCCCCCCCCCCCGCCCCACTAGTGGGATTTTTGAAGACCTATATTTTCTTGAAGCTTATGATGTATAGTAATGGATTCAGGTTGTTGTTCAATTTAAAACTGCTGGATAAGCAAATGGCGGGTACGTTACCATGGCAACCGTTCATTTTTCTACATTCCAGCGCTTTGATCAATTAATTGCAATAAAATTACTTATTTTTGTCATAAATCTTTCAAAATAGTTTTAAATTATTACCAAGATATTTTTCTCACAATATAGATATTTTTCAGAAAATTTGCTATTTTGCATATTCATGAATATTAATGAGAAAGTAGAAAAATGTGTTTAATTTGCTAAAAACAAGACTTTACTAGTAAACTTAAACCTCCCTATCAGGTAGGATTTTTGAAGATCTATATTTTCTTAAGCTTATGATGTATTTTAATACATACACATTGTTATTTGATTTAAAAATGCTGGATAAGCAAGTAGTTGGCTTGTTACCATGGTAACCACTAATTTTCATTCGTTCCAGCGCTTGGATCAGTTAATTGCAATAAAATTACTTATTTTGGTCAGAAAAAAATGAGGCTAGTTTTAAAATGTTGTCATTACATTTCCCTTCCAACCAAGATACTTTTCAGAAAATTTGCCAATTTGCATATTCATGAATATTAATGAGATTGTGGAAAATATGCGTTTAATTTGCAAAAAGACGGCTTTACTAGTTTACTAGTGAACAGAAACCCTCCCCACCATGTGGGAATTTTTAAGACCTATATTTTCTTGAAGCGCAGGAAACATGTTAATGAATTCAGGTTCTTGTTTGATTTGAAAGTGCTGGATAAGTAAATGACAGGCCTGTTACCATGGCAACTGCTCATTTTCCTACGTTTCAGCACAGATCAATTAATTGCAATAAAATATTTTGAAATACTTATTTAAGATATACACTTATTTTTGTAATGAAACATAAGACTGGTTTTAAAATTTCATGGTTTTAAAATTTCAAATAGACATTTTTTGAAATCATTTTTATTTAGCTAATTTGCATATTCATGAATATTAATGACAAAGTAGAAATATGTGTTTAATTAGCTAAAACATGGCTTTTCTAGGGAATAAATATGCTTAGGCATTTCGTTTTTAAAATACTGTATGTTTCAAATGGATAAGAACACTAATAGATCAATAATAAGTTCATAAATTACTCATCAGCTACACAGAACAAAGGAACATGGGCTTATTCGCATTCACAATTATTTGCATACTTTCTCTCAATGGCAAATAAAATCTCAAATATTCTATAATTATGTTAATGAATTTCAATTTTGCATCTTTTTCCCTAAATTCTGTACTTGTTGTGTTTGAAAATTAAAATTTCATGATATACCAATTAAAAGGGAAAATCGTAACAATAAATATATACTCTGAAAAATTACCGTATAAATGACAATAAAATTCCATTAAGCGCAAATGACATGCTGAAAACTTTAACCTACTTTCTTTTATTTTTTTCTATGTGAAATACAGTTTTCTCTTATACAAGAAACTTTATTTTGTTAAAGTTAAGTACTAAAAAAATGTAAAGCGTTTTTGAATGAATTTCCATTGGAGTACATGTATGGACACCTTTGATTTATACCATTTATGCCTTGTAATGCATGCTTTTTTTTACATTAAAATTTTGCTCTAAGCTTAAACTTAACAATACTATTGGAGACACGCTGTGCAGAAGAGAAATCTTCCCAACCACTTCTATTAATTGGAATGCTATGTTACAAGAACACAGTTTACCAAATATATTCTAATGAGCGATAGTTGAAACTGCATGTGCATTAATTGATGATTTAAAATTGCCTATAATAGCAATTTAATTATTCATTTCTTTATCAAATTGCATTCGAGTGACATCGTTTTACACCTTTATAATAGTACTTATATGTGATAATATAAACAGTTATAAATTGTACATATGTACCTTATTGGATACCAGTACTTCGAAAACACTTGATTTCTGAGGAATCCTCTTATTCGTGTCACAAAATGTTGTTTTGAAAGATTTCGTTTAAATAGCAAACACAATTTGCAATTTCTGTGGATTATGATGAGAGGGAAACACATCATATCCAACTTGTCGTGTTGTAATATGTCGATGGCCGAAAATTTGAAATCCTTTGTTTCGTTATCAGTTTTTAGATATGCTCGTGCATTTCTTAATTCATTCCAAACATCTTCTTCATAAATTAGTTTTTGGAATTTTAACTTTTGTGGTAGACAACAATCTAACCTCAGGATAAGGTCAAATCCATAAAACCCAAGGGCTAACTATGAATAATACATATAAGCAATTTCCAATCAACCAAGGAATCTGCGATTTATATGTTATTATATGTGCACAAAATTGTCTAAATACACGCTAATTAGGAAGCCTTTTCCAAAAAAGGAGTAGCCTGCTATGGTTCGACACTTTTATCAAAACGGGAATGAAGGTAAAACATGCATAATGAGTTTACTGGTCTTCTGTTCCATCTTATTCTCAAGTAAAATATCGTAGTTGGGGGGAGGGGGGTGTTATAACGCGACAGAGAAACTTAAGAAGATGAAGGCAAAGTTGCAACCACTGTCGACGGTATGTGTCATAAATTCACAGACCTGGTATACTTGATGAGCGAATAAAAGTAAGAAATTGTCCATGCATTATCATTTTCAAGATATTGCTTGATCGCAAAAGGATGCACAAACTTACAGACTGTTTGGTCTAAAATTCCTCAACGATTTATAAGCAAATGACAAAGAGATTACCGGTACTTGTTGCATTCTTATGAACGAGAAAATGTCCAGAGTCTTAGGTACGTTGGTGTGGAATCCCAAAGGCCAAGAAAATTATTCAATATTTTACAGAAAAGGTTCAGTATTAAATGTTTTGGGACAATTGGGGGTTGCAATAAAATATTTTGTTGGACATATTACCCAAGAAATGTACAATTAACGAAGCGTGCCAAGTTACTAGACAATCTGAAGCAGACCATGCGTGAGGAAGGTTGCGGCAAACGCTCAAAATGTGACCGCTGCTTGCAACAGGAAATTACATTAGTACACAATTGCCAAAGTACAATGGATGCTGTCGAGAAAAATGGGTATCAATTTGATCACACCCTTCCTATCCACATGACCTTGCTGCTATCGACTTCTTTTCTAAAAGGGATATGAATGGTTGCAATTTTTAGTCTCATGAAAAAAATTATTATTGCAGTTTAGGTGTGGTTCTTTGGAAAGTTCTCGGACTTCTTTACTTCTGGACTGATGTCACATGACCACCTTTAAAGTTGATTAATTTGAGTTTAACTCCTTTTACAACTGCTATGGTCATACTGTTTGGTTAAAGCTCATAGGCCTGGATGGAAAGTATTTCAAGACAGAAAGATTTTGATCTTAACATTAATGTTAGGTCAGTTATTCATTGCCCATGCTCGTATTTGAGCATTTAGGCAGATTACATAGAATAAATGTTATTGTATTGTATTATATGTTATGTAAATTAACAGTGAAGAAGCCATTTTTAGCGTGGCAAAATTGTTGCTATTAATGTTTTGTTTTCAACATATCCACCCCACAAAAAAATAGCTTAAACGCTGTATGACCAAAATTTGCCTTAATGTCTTTATACCCTCTATAACACCTATTATCCAAAGCGTCCTTTGTCCATGTAAGACTTAAAACCTTCATGCAAAATGATGCCAATGGCGTACTCCAATGTGGACTCATTATCAAAGAATCGTGTATATGGTTTCTGTCAAAGAGGCAAAATGCTTATCTCTCCTAGAAAATAATCAATTTGGATTTTCTTCAGTACTTAATTAATGGGAATGGGGATTTATTACCATCTATACGATAATTAGGACCGTTCTGGAAATATATAATTTCAATGTTATGTCATTTATTTACTTATTGAATCATGTAGCTTTAATAAGAAATTGAAATACATTTGAAAATACAATACTAAGTGCAGAAGATTTGCAGAAATGAAAATCATTTACATCATTTTTGCATATTTGAGATTTTGGCGGCCATTTTGAAAATTAAAAGAAATGATAACAAAGCCTAATATAAGCATGGCAACACTCTTTTAGATTTAATATACTCAATTTTACTTAGAAACGATCTCATTTACATACAGAACATGATAACGAATTATAGGGCAGTGATATTTCGATATTTAGTCAAGTGGTCATTTTGCGGCGGCCATCTTGAAAATCATTTGAAATGTCGAGTATATCATAGAAAGTTGATAGTCAACACTTTGATTTTTATTACAAGGCATCTAATAAACACTTTAATATAAATTTTAGCAATCATTCGCTGTGGAAATGATTTCCAAATGCAAAGTAAATATAAACAAAGGGAATATCTATACTATTTTTCTCTTGTTTTACATATTCAAGGGGCATAATTCGTGCTAATTTTGGTGTGAAATCATCTTGTACTATTTAACGATGTGAATTGATAAAATCTATAAGCATTTTGGTCATTTGCACTTAAATTTGGGTTATTTTGGATCCCATGAATGTGTATATGGTGAGTAATAAACAAGTATTTTTTTGTAATTCAAGGGGAGATAATCAATCGTTTCGCATATGCTTATCCAGCACTTATATATCAAACAACAAGTTGCATTTGAAAGGGAATTCATTAAGCTTTGCAATGATATAGGTGTCATAAAATCCCGGTAGGGGGGACCTAGGGTGTAGCCAGCCCACGGACTATTTGGTTGGAAAAATGAATGCTCGTTGACATAAGAGAATAAAACATTACCACATCATAGTTACTGGTGGTGAACTCGGCCAAAGCGCGGGACAACAAGGTACAGATATTTTGCGTTTAAATGTGACTTTAAAGATCTCATTGGATAGTTTTTTAAAAAAAACGAAATTGTTCTAAAAATAGACCGGGTTTACCAATATGTATTGACAAACCGTCGGTGTTGTTGTAAAATCTCGTAACTGCGGCTTTATCGAAGCCGTAGTTACGATATTTCATAACAACACCGACGGAATACAATGATCGCGAAAAAACGTCACACGCTTTGGCCGATTTCACCACCAGTGTAAATGGGGTGCAAAAAAGTCATCCATGACATGATACGTTATGCTCTATATGGCATACATTTAAATATAGTAACAATAAAATGCTTATGAAACTCATAGGATGAAATATTGAAAACTCATTAATATGAAAATGGCATTTCTCACTTGAAATTTATTCTAGACTAGACTAGTTATACCTGCGTTAACTCGTTACCAGACGAAAGCATTTTAGACAGGTCCGAATTCAAAGATGTTGCAGACGACAATTTAAAATGAACGAAATATTGCATATTTTGGTCTTTCTTTGTAGAAAGCATTGAGGTTAATTAAAGTAATTGCTTGCCACAAGCAATCGTTGCATTTTTCAAAATGCTTTTTAAAGCAATGATATTGCGGAGAGTCACAGAATCATTGTGTTTGGAACAGGTTAAAGACTCTAAGCGATATGCTCAATTTAAATATTGATGCTTGACATATTATCTATTCTAATCTATCTTATTTCGAAGTCAATAATAATTTTGTATGGTAGGAACTCGTAAATTTGGGAAAACGAGAAATTGGTTGTATTTAGCAATTCCTTCTTTCCGAAACTAAAACATGCATAAAGTAATTACACTAGTAACTAATCATTTCAGTATGAAATCTACAAACAACAAACGGACAAAAAACAAACTTCAGAATATTTACCACAAGAAAACATTTTAATGAGAAAGCGCCCTATAAATTTATTAAAATGTAAGCCAATAACCCCGGATATAGACATACCAAAATGAACAAACAATAGATGCGGTATTCACCAACCTAATCCGAGTCTTCTCTAATGAAAACTCACTCTTGGATATTTGGATGTCGCTATTTATAAATAGCGACATCCAAATATCAAAGAGCGAATTTTCATCAGAGAAGACTCGGAATAATCCTTTCTCAAACAAGACCCGATTCTGATGTCCCCAGTAAAGATTCATTGGGACAACATTGAAGCAAAAGGAAAAAGTCGATAATCGTCATTTTCTTCTTTTGTCTTAATATTTTCTGCGCTATATTGTACAAAAATTATTTTGTCATCAACATCAATTTTGTCAACCGTAGCAGCTTTTGAATTGGGCCACTTTAAAGTTTTGTCGTTTGGTTGGAAATGTGAGTGTATAATTTTATGGCACTAGAATTCGTCATCGTTTGTGCAGTCATCACCCAATAAACCCGTCTCTCTTACCCTAGTTCTTCTGATGGTATAGAATGACCAAACAAACGCTTGGATGCTGCCCACAACTATCGGGAAGAAACATAAAATGTTAAACATGACACGGTTCAGTGATTCTTGTTGACCGGGATCCAGTGCGCCTCGTTTTGACTTCTCGTAGCCATGGCGATTCAGAATGTTGACAACAAACATGGGCGTCAGTGAGACCGTGGGTTTAACGATGAAGGCGATGGTGCCGTGAATCATGGCCGTTATAGGGTGCCTGGAAAGGAAATTATTAACCCATTGCCAAACGTCAAAATTTTGGACAGATCCAAATTCAAAGAAGTTGAGACGATATTTTCAATGTGATGAAACTTGGAAGTTGTATGACTTTTTGAGTAGAAAACATTGTGGAAAATGAAAAAATTGCTTGTCACAAGCAATTTCTTCATTTTCCACGATGTTTTTCAAAGCCATTTACTTGTGGGGAGTCAAAAGGAGTCACTGTGTGGTAATGGGTTAATATGGAAAGGGTGCATTATACGATAACATTTTTTCCAATCATGTTTACATAATAAATGTCTTCCCTAAATACAGTCTGATCAAATCCATAGGAGTTGATAGAAACTATGAAGAAGCTTCAAGAGAAGTACACAGACCTTAATCTGAATCCATGTTGGTCTCAACTGTAATAAGGGCTCTGTTTCAGATCCTGACACAATCGTTATGTGCTGTCTTTGTTTCTTTTACTTTCTTTCTTTTTTTCTTTTAATTTGTAAAATTCTTATCTAACTGTTCTCAGAAATGTGTTATCCTTGATTCGTGTAGATATGACAACCATTAATACTGTAGTACTCTAAGCTCTCTAGTTGTCGAGAAGACGTTTGATTCGTTAAAATCGAACGATCCTTTACTTTACACAAATCATTTCAATTGAATGTTCAAGCTTATGTTTTAGGAAATAACGATGAAGTGAATTCATTTTGCTTCTCAAAATTATTACAACAAAAGTATCTTTAACTTGGGTGGTAAGAAGGTCTGTGTGTAAGGTCATAGATGAAAATGTAGTGTGAGCATGGAAAACAAAATATCATAAGTTAACCTCAAACTTAAGAACGGTCCAAATGTATATACAGAAATGATTATACAGTTGAATGATAAAATTAAAACGACATTAAGAATTATCAGACTGTCACAAGTCTACGTGTAAATATACTCACCGTCATAAAAAGTAGCTACTTTGCAAATGGCCCTTATTTTTCACAATTCTTACTGTCGTTTTAATTTTACACATTCATTCATTCGTAAACATTCCCAATGGCTCCTTTTCACACCTCAATGGTTAAATGCTTTCAACATGTCCGGAAACATGTTTAGTTGTAATATGGGTTCAAAACAGTATTTTAGGATACTAAGTTCAACTTTGTTTACTAACAGCTGTCATTTTCTGCAACAGTTGACGCTGTTGAAACACAAACATAGGCCCCATTTCAATATTACAGTCAAACATTCCGTTGAAATGATAGAGGTCTATGAAAATTTAGCACTACCAGTATAGCATGTCTCGATATCAAATGTTTGATAATAACCGGAAGTGGTTGGTGGGTAAAGTGAGGGAAAACATTTTCTTAATTTAGAACTTCTTCAAGACAGAACAGAAACAAAAATTCAATGAATAGAACATTTGAGAGGAAATTAGGGGTTGGTTGGTCTAAAACCGGAAACCGTCATTTTGCAAGGGTCTTCGGTGTAATGAAAATCACTTATTAGTCACTAATCAGTTCAAGTAAAAACAGTATCTTAGTGTTCGTCCTAGTTTTTGGACCAATGAAATTGCAGTTTATTTGAAAATAAATTCGGCGCTATATTTCACATAAACGCACTGTCGGTCAATTTATGTCACGGATATACATAGCCACGCCCCCGTTTCCTGTGCAGTTATGAAAAATGATGTTATTTTTGGGAAAATGATGTAATTCTGGGGATAATGATGTAATTCCAGTAAGATCCGCTCGATAGTAGCTCCAGTCGGAGGCATGGTTTGAAGAATGACAGTAGAAGCGTATGTTTTCATTGGTTGACGAGCACTGAGTCGGATAGACTGGTTTCCTGCTCCTAGATCTATCGATCATATTGGTCTGAGTCGACGGAGTACCAGTTTATAAGTCAGATAGAGTCTCTGCCTTTTGAACGTTTATATCGCGTAGAATCTACTATACAGCCTCTAATGCATAAACACACATCCTTATTCATTTTTGGTCCATTTCCGGCCCTATATATATGGCCGTGAATTTCGTAGTGTGTTCAGTATCGGTTACGGATTTCCTGGAATTACCATCAAGCTACCATAGCTAATGGGGTGATTCGACTGTTTTTGATACTCTCGAAAGCGTATTAACTTGCCATGCTTCAATGTTTTGTATCTTATTCGGTACTTTTAAGAATAATCCTAAAATTGTCGACAATTTGCATTAGACAAGTTGCTACTTTCTTATGACGGGGAGTAACTTAAAAGAGTTGTTGGAGAGCGCAGACCGTAAGGCGATATTTAAAGCACATGTATGTAACAACTTACTCTCTATTGTGTATTCTAGCGTCACTATCAGATATGTCCGACAAGGCCAGTCCGTGAAACGCCCCCATTCCGTCTGCCGTGAACCTACAACGTAAACAACCGACCAATTACAAGATGACACGATTGCTTTTGAAAATATGTACAGACGATGTTCATAATAAAGGCATATATCATCAAACAACAATTCTGCTGAGTACAAAATGTGTGATAAGAAATACAAAAGAACTTAGTTATAAAAAAAGGACAACATGGTTTAAATGCACCAAACAACCAAACCGCACACGTCTTTAAATAATTCCAATACGTAAACTTATCTCATTATTTCCATCTCCATATCCATTTCTTTTGGAAATTGTACGATGTGTGAAAATTCCTCTTTTAAAGATTTTGTTCTAGGTAAAGTCATCTTCAAATTTGATGGTTTATACACTACTTATTAAGTTGTTAGTGGTGTACAGTCGCCTAAAATGGGCATAACATATTGCAAGGTATTCTTCCCATCATTACATACCAGAACCGTCGTGGTACTTCCATGTCATCCGTGGCAATGGAGATTGACAAGACAAAAAATCAGATAATCTCGCCAATTTCGATTGTGCAAATGATGCTGAATGTTGACGCGATATTGCGCGAAGTGTTTGGTATCTAATTATGGATGGAATGCGCGTTAACAAATACTTACACGTCTATAAAATAGAAGAAGATAAGGGCCCATGGGCTCATTAGATCCAACATATAGTATACTGTTCCCATGATTACCTTCAGTACATAACCTGTCATGGCGATCTTATAGTAACCATACTGCCGAACTATATTTAAACATAATATAGTGGTCACCTGCAATAAACAAACAAACAGTTTGGCGTCGCTTTTTACCAAACCCTCATAACTTGAGCTTATTTCAAGCTGCAGTTTAGAGGTATTTCGTGAAAAGTAGCGATGAATTAATATAGCCTGGCAGACGTAATCTAATAGTAACACTACCGCCGAACTATGCTTAAACATGCTATAGTTGTGATATAAATGAAACAAGCAGTATGAATTATATAGCATCGTCATGGCGATATTGTTTTCATAAAATAATATTCATGGGATGTCCAAAATACATGATGATAGAATGACAGAACATACTTGTAAGACGTTTTTTTTGCGATGGTATGCCTTAAAGTACATTAGGCCGAGAACTTTCTGAAAATGCATCGTATTCCAGATTCTAATATGACATCTGGTCAGCAGTTTTATCCTTTGTCACCCAATACGTTGTTGAATATGAATTACGTCAAAACCAGGGGCCATATTCTTCAACATTTCTAAATTGATTATATATAGTAACATTACATACAAACTATTTGATTATACGAGGCGTATGCATCGGCCATTAGGATGGATTGCAGTGTAACTTGGGATAAGATTGCTTGGTGAATACAACCTCAGGTCTTACTAGGAAAGGGGTAAACACTGGATTTATAATATTATGTTTGGTATAAAAATGTATCGCTGCTTTTCAACAAAAACCTCGCATCTGCAGCTTGTTTTTGTTGAAAAGCGACGTTCGGTAACAGCTGTCAATATAAAAGGTTGAACCTTGTTGCGTATGTTAAATAAGTCAAAATGCCTTTGACGTGGATTGAACGTGGAAACAGGACATGTGTACACGCACACATAGAAAAGTGCACAATGCAAATGTGTGTTAATATGCTTCCAAATATATGGCAACAAGAGGCCCGAGATGGCCTGAATCGCTCCACTTGCTAAAGTAAAAGAAATATATCATGATTTTTGTAAGCCTCACACTGCCAAATCAAAGTGAATATTTTGCCAAGTTTGGTCTAAATAGGCCCCATAGTTGATTGTGATTTCGCTAAGTCCAATAAGCCCGGCCCTGCCACGCCTGCGTATATAGACCAATCAATATTTTATGAACAATTAAGATTAGGGACCATCCAATGAACATTTCTGCCAAGTTGGTCAAAATGGTCCAATGGTTGATTTTTCAGGATTTATTTCGTGATTTATCCCATTCTGAGAAGCAACGCCCTGTCATGCCCACATTTATTGACCAATCAAATTTTCAAGAACAATTTCAGTTAAGACACACAAGGAACATTTCTGCAAAATGAGGTCTAAATTGACCCGATGTCTGATTTTTAAAGAATATTTCAATATTTCTCCAATTCTGAAAAGCCCCACTCTGCCACGCCCACATTTATGGACAATCACTATTTCACTATCAGTTTAAGTAATGGGCAACCGAATGAACCTTATGGTAACTTAAGTCTAAATTGGCCATTTCTCGAAGTCCGATAATGCCCCACTCTGCCAAGCCAATATTTATAGACAATTCAAGCGTCCATGAAGAATTTGGCAGAGGTTTACCAAAGGTACATTTCTGCCAAGTTTGATTAAGATTGGCCCACTAGTTGATTTTTAAAGGGTTTTTCTTTTCGTGATTTCTCTAAGTCTGCTAAGTCCCACCCTGCCACGCCCACATTTATGGACCAATCAAAATTCTTTGAACAATCTAGGTAAAAAGTCGCCCAAGGGAAATTCTTGCCACATTTGGTCAATATTGGGCCAATGCTTTAAGAGAAGAAGATTTTTAAAGAAAAAGTTAACACACGGACGCACGACGGACACAACCACATGACAATAGCTGGCTGGCCTTCGGCCAGTTGAGTTTAATTTATACATTTGTCAAAGGCGGGGTTGATTACTGAGTCAAAGTAAAAAAGAAAAGCTGGTTATCAGCATTATATACTCTTTCGGTACGACTTTTTCATTAGAACGTCTAAACCATGTCTTGTTTGAAAACTGTTTAAGGTAGAATACCCGTAATGTGGCCATTTTGAGATTCATAAAACATCGGATTTAATTCGATCGGTGCCGTTATGTATCCGAACCTATTCGGGCGAGGTCGTAAACATTCGGCGGTGGAAAGCTCCACCGCCGAATGTTTACGACCGCGGCCGAATAATTCTGATATCGCGCCAATCTCATTACGGGTATTCTACCTAAATTAAACTACATACCTTCGTAACCATGAATACTCCTGAGTAAAAAGCACTGCGAACAAGTTCTGGAATGGCACCTTTGGGAATAAGTTGATCACAGACAATTGCTAGGAAACTGTTGATAGATTTTGCATGGATATGTTGGAGAAATATTACACTAATAAGGCACACCATGTCTCGATTTGTTAGCAGTTGTTTCGTTAATTTAAAAAAAGACCCTGATTCAATGCTCGTTTTTGACGTTTCAGAGCATGTTGTATCACTTTCTCTCATTTGATTTAGCTCCCTTTCTGTAAATGCTCGTTGTGCTCCGTATCTTGTCAATAAACAACTTAAAATGGCAAGAACTACACATGTTGATTGGAATGCTCTAAAGTCCTCCAACCCATTAGAGATATATTGAACTACAAACACTGACGTAGACCCTATAAGGTTTGCTATATGGTTGTAACGACATACGCGTATTCTGGTTTCGTAATCTAAAGCTAGTTCTGCGCTTAAACAGTTTTTTGACAGTCCTATACACGTTGTTACGGTATCCCATGCGCATAGCGTAACAATCAGATGTACACCAATCAACCAAGGTGGTGATGCGTCTACATGTCCCCATGGAAACCAGGGTATCAAGAAGGTTAATGCGAAAAACGGTGACAAGAACAGAATATTAGCCCGCCTACTTTTTGTACATGTGTAGTCAGTATTGTCCTGTAGGTACGCGAATAGTGGATCGTTGACGGTGTTCCAGACCAGGTACACCATCTGAGCTACCTGGAACCAACTCTCCTTTATATGATAATAATTCAGGAAACATTTTACGTAGTAAAATCCGTATATATTACCAATCATGGTACACCCCAGTGTAATACATCCAAGGGCAAGTAACCGTGATTGAACGGACGGCATTTCATCTTTTGTCACCATTTTCAGTGTCTTCACTGTACATCCATATCTTTTCCTCTTTCAATACAGTTCATATCTCGAAAACTATATATTACTCACAATAATGCAACCCTCGTTGCACACTTGACCACCTTTATGCAGCTCGGTCTTTCTATAAATGTGACCCGTCACGCTAAAAGGGACCTTATCCGAATTCCTAAAATCCAAATTTTGACAAATGTGTCAGACTCAGCACAGGTCAACAAGATCCCGTATGCGATAAATGAACATATAGTAAGATAAGGAAAACATTCCAGATTTTAGAAAATTACAAAAAAGTGAAAAATGTCGGCCCTAGTCTGGCTGCGCGGACTGCGCAGACAGGCTAAGGTCGATATTTTTCACACAACCGATAAGGTCCCTTACAGCGTGACGCGTCACAAATGCAGTTCAAGCAGGAATTATGATGTCCCTCTCATTATGTTGGCACTGGACATACGTCTTTAGATTTGTATAGAACAACACTAATCTCGATCAAACCGCGTGTATAAGTAGGCTGACATGGATCCAATTTGTCCTCAATGCCATAATGACCTTTTTCGTAGATCCCAGCTCAAATGAAAATATCGGATAGTTTCTTCAAAGACCTGGTAAAGCAGCAGTCTTCTCAAAAAAAAAACTTAGTACATTCTCAGACTCAAATCTGAGCACCGTACTCAAATCACACGAAGTCCACGTGAACTTCAATCGAATACCCTTTAACGTTGGAGAGTATTCCATTGAAGTTTAGCATGTACTCATGAGTATGTACTTATTTTTTCTTTTCGAGAAACCAGGGCCTGGTTTTGACTTCCTTGATAGATGAGTCATGGGATAAGATTTTGGCAAAAGAAGAAAATGGTGATAATTAGCACTTTCTCCTTTTGCCTCAATATTTTCAGACTTATATTTTACAATAATCAAAACTTGAATAACATCCATATTGTCATCTGCTGCAGCTTTTCAATGGGTCCAACCTAAAATGTTGCCGCTTTGGAAAAGTTTAACCCTTTCCCAAACAAGAACTGATTTTGACGTCCCTAATAGAAAATGCTTGGGAAACATTGAGACAAAAGAAGAAACTGCTGATAACCAGAAGTTTCTCCTTTTGTCTCAATATTTTCTATACCATATTTTACACAAATCTTAGTTTTAATAACATCCATTTTGCCATTTGTAGCAGTTTTTTTTAACTGGATCACCCTAAAAAGTTGCCGTTCGGGAAAGGGTTAATACAAATTAAATGATGTGTAAACTATTGCAATCCATAAACATTTGTTACTATGATTTTATTGGGTTGTTCGTATTAGCTATTCTGACATCATTTGAATATTCAAGTAATGTTTCACATTCATCCTTTCCCAAACAAAATGTTGTTCTGGCATGCCAAGCAGAGAATGCGTTGGGAAAACATTGGGAGAAAAGAAGAAAATTACGGAAATGCAAGTAGCTTTTATATTGGCGCTAGTGTAGTCATTTTGTAGAATGCATCAATCATTGAATCGTGCGTTGATTCTTTTTTTTTTTTTTTTTTTTTTTTTTTTTTTAATATGTTAAAATTGCATTGATTTGATATGTAGGCCTACATTGAACTATTTCAGTTTGGGATATAAAGAGTTTAAGTGTACGATTTAAAGGAAAGTCTTTTACAGAGGTTTGTTCCTTTAAAGTAAAGTTGTCTAACCTTCATTGCCAGAAACATAATATTATATGATTATATATATATCATATTTCATGGATAAGAACAAAATTTGGAGGGTCTGAGTTTGCGTATTTGCGTGGTACATGCATTGTGTTATCTATGGTTAAAGAAAGAACATAGTATACTATTTCAACTTGTAGCGAGGATAAGTTTCCTATGTATTTCATTAACTCATTACCAAACAGCAAAATTTAGAGTTGTATAAATTCAAATATAGCACAGACAACAATTTCAAATGAAAATAATTCATTTTTTTGTGTCTTTTGGGGTAGAAAACACTGTGGGAAATGAAGAAATTGCTTGTCACAAGCAATTTCTTCATTTTCCACGATGTTTTTCAAAGCCAATATCTTGTAGGGAGTTAAAAAGAGTTATTGTGTGGTGATGGGTTAAAAATTAAAATGAGGTAGACTAAACATATACAGAATCAATTTTTATGGACTTATGACCTTGATTTGATTTTTTGTAAACAAAAAAATATCTGCCCATACAGATTTGACCAATTCGTACGTTATATCTTTGAAAATATATTTTACCTGTCTGTGTGTTCGACACACAAGCATGGCTGCCTTTAAATCATTAAGGTGAAAACGTACTTGTTGTTTGGGAGTTTGTGTCGGCGCACGGACTGTCTCTAATATTGGCTTTGTGTAGTAGCTTACCCAATTCCGCTCATTCGCCATTTTTGACTCCCTAAAAGACCAGGGACTCGTTTTACTAACAAACTTACGAACATTTTTGAAACAACAACAAATATGATTGGCCGAATAATTACTGTTATTATTTCTCTTTCAATCAGATGTGTTGTTACAAGGTTTTTGCAAAAATCGATGTTAGTAAAACGCGGCCCAGGGCTTTGTAAAACATTATAAAAATGAAGACATTGTTTATGGCAAGCTTTGGCGTCTTTTCTCACAATGTTTTGACGTAACGTCAAAAGTTGTGGACCAACGTTGTAACACGCATATCGACCGTTTTCCGACGTTAACGTTACGCGAAGGTGTAAAGAAAGTTATAACTTTCCCCAAAACATGAGAAATGACAAATTTTCAATGTTGGCCAAAAGAAAACATTTTCACAATAATACCAATACATGCATACATGAAAATAGCACCGTACAAAATTAATAATCTCAACTATCAATAAATAAACAACAGAATTATTTCGTAAGTATTGAAAAATCAAGCTCTAATGAATATTGAAAGTGAATATTTTACACCTGTAGGTACGGAAGTTTAAACTGACCCCCTTAAATATTTCATATAACTCTAAAAATACATGGAGTTATAAGAAATATAAATACTAAAATTGATTAAGTTATATATATAGACATTTATATAAGTATACATTATTTGTTGCTTTGTATTTTATCAAAATATATAATTGTTTGTTTTTTTGTGTAATCCTAACAATTTAACTGATCCATTATTCATACAAGAGGGCAACGATGGCCCTGCATCGCTCACATGAGAGGACTTTGAGACAAACAACTTGCAAACTTCAAACTTGCATGACCCACTTTTTACATGACCTAGATATCGTCAAGATAAACATTCTGAACAATTTTCACAATGATGAGTAAATATTGAGGTTCTTAGAGCAAAAACAAGATTTGACCTTTTGACCTAGTTTTTGACCTAACATTAGCCACTTTCTACATGACCCATTTATCATCAAGATAAGCAATTCTGAACTATTTTCGCAATGATGAATAAAAATTTGACCTAGGTTTTGACCTCCCATGACCCACCTTATACATGCCCCAAGTATCTTCAAGATAAATATTCTGAACAATTTTCACAAAGATAAAGTAAATATTTTGGTTCTTTGAGCAAAAACAAGATTTGACCTAGTGACCTAGTTTTAGACCTCAAATGACCTGCTATTCATATCACCAAGATATCATCAAGATAAACATTCTAAATTTCCACAGTGATTGAGTAAATATTTTGGTTTCTAGAGGAAAAACAAGATTTGACCTAGTTTCTGACCTCACATGACCCACTTTTAAAATGACACAGATTTCGTCAAGGTTAACATTCTGAACAATTTTCACAATCATTAAGTATATATTTCCGTTCGTAAAGCAAAACCAAGATTAGACCCAATGGCCTAGTTTTTTACCTTACATGACCCTCACTTTGTACATAACCTAGATATCAAGATAAGTATTAAGGATAGTTTTGACAAAGTTTTGGGCACAATTGGCATCTCTAAAGCAAAAGGAAGGATTCTGAAATATTTGACCTTGTGACCTACTTTTTGACCTTGCATGACCCACCATTAATCATGACCAAGATATCACCAAGATAAACATCAAGGGCAATTTTGACAAAGTTTGGACCAAAATTGGCACTTCCAGGGCAAAAGGGAGGATTCTTCAAGATTTGGCCTCGTGACCTAGTTTATGACCTGGCATGATCCACTTCTTGACATGACCTAGATATCATCATGATAAATATTTAGGAAAATTTTGAAAAAAAAAATGGGCCAAAACTGGCATGTCCAGAACAAAATGAATGATTCTAAAAGATTTGACCTTGTGACCTAATTTTTGACCAGGTATGACCCACTTTTGATCATTCCATAAATATAATCAAGATAAACATTTTTACCTTACATGACCCTCACTTTGTACATAATCTAGATATCAAGATAAGTATTAAGGATAGTTTTGACAAAGTTTTGGGGCACAATTGGCATCTCTAAAGCAAAAGGAAGGATTCTGAAATATTTGACCTTGTGACCTACTTTTTGACCTTGCATGACCCACCATTAATCATGACCAAGATATCACCAAGATAAACATTAAGGGCAATTTTGACAAAGTTTGGACCAAAATTGGCACTTCCAGGGCAAAAGGGAGGATTCTTCAAGATTTGGCCTCGTGACATAGTTTATGACCTGGCATGATCCACTTCTTGACATGACCTAGATATCATCATGATAAATATTTAGGAAAATTTTGAAAAAAAATGGGCCAAAACTGGCATGTCCAGAACAAAATGAATGATTCTAAAAGATTTGACCTTGTGACCTAATTTTTGACCAGGTATGACCCACTTTTGATCATTCCATAAATATAATCAAGATAAACATTTTTACCTTACATGACCCTCACTTTGTACATAATCTAGATATCAAGATAAGTATTAAGGATAGTTTTGACAAAGTTTTGGGGCACAATTGGCATCTCTAAAGCAAAAGGAAGGATTCTGAAATATTTGACCTTGTGACCTACTTTTTGACCTTGCATGACCCACCATTAATCATGACCAAGATATCACCAAGATAAACATTAAGGGCAATTTTGACAAAGTTTGGACCAAAATTGGCACTTCCAGGGCAAAAGGGAGGATTCTTCAAGATTTGGCCTCGTGACATAGTTTATGACCTGGCATGATCCACTTCTTGACATGACCTAGATATCATCATGATAAATATTTAGGAAAATTTTGAAAAAAAATGGGCCAAAACTGGCATGTCCAGAACAAAATGAATGATTCTAAAAGATTTGACCTTGTGACCTAATTTTTGCCCAGGTATGACCCACTTTTGATCATTCCATGAATATAATCAAGATAAACATTTTACCTTACATGACCCTCACTTTGTACATAACCTAGATATCAAGATAAGTATTAAGGATAGTTTTGACAAAGTTTTGGGGCACAATTGGCATCTCTAAAGCAAAAGGAAGGATTCTGAAATATTTGACCTTGTGACCTACTTTTTGACCTTGCATGACCCACCATTAATCATGACCAAGATATCACCAAGATAAACATCAAGGACAATTTTGACAAAGTTTGGACAAGAATTGGCACTTCCAGAGCAAAAGAAATGGTTTTGTAAGATTTGACCTCTTGGCCTAGTTCATGACCTAGCATGACCCACTTCTTATCTTGACCTTGATATCATCAAAATAAACATTCATGACAATTTCTACAAAGTTTGGACCAAAATTGACACTTCCAGTGTAAAAAGATGGATTTTACAATATTTGGCCTAGTGACCTAGTTTATGACCTGGCTTGACCTATTTCTTATCATGACCTAAATACCATCAAGACAAATATTCTGATCAATTTTTACAATGATTGAGCAACAAATGTGGCCCCTAGAGCAGAAAGAAGATTTGACCTAGTGACCTACTTTTTCACCCCATTATGGCCCCGATTCAAATTCTTTGAAGTATTTTGAAAAAACGAAGATCATATGTGTGAAATATGGTTGAAATCTGCCAATTACTTTAGGAGGAGAATATTTTTTTGTAAAAAGTCTACAGACGGACAGATAGACAGATAGACAGACACCGGACAACAGGCCGATCACAATACCTCACCTCGAGCACTACGTGCTCAGGTGAGCTAAAAAATGGAAATAGTTAATTTATATAAACTGTGTACAAAAATAATTGAATTATAAATAAATGGTATATATAACACCAAATAAACAATTATTTATATACATTCCATATTTGTAAATGAAATAAAAATCGGATTTATATATATTTTCTTTATTTAAGTCATTGTAAAATTTCAACTTATCTATCTGAGATATACATAAATCTATGAATTAATCGAGATAATTTGACAAATAAGGGGGTCAGTTTAATTTCCGTATGTAGGAGAAATGGAGCCGTTTCATACGCTAAATATAACTTGTCAAGTATGCATATTTTTGTTATTAAGATATTTCTACTTGCGCACATGTAAAAAAAATGATAAAAATAAATAAACAAATAAAAATAAAAAAAATGTGAAAATACTTACTAAATAATCGTCTTCAAGTTTACTCGTTAGCAGACAAAAGATAGAATATTCTTTTAAATGGGGTCTACAACAAATGCATTATATGTAGGAAAAATGAAACTCCGAGACTAAATGCTGTAACATATTAGATGAAATCAATGAAATGCTTTACTTAAAAAATGTCTTCTATTATCTCAACGGTTGCTTATGCCTTGGTCAATGCTTTTCTTTCTTTTTTCTGTTACGGGTCTCAAATTTTAACCTTAAGTTGCGTAGACCACAAATAGCAAGATAGTCAAACAAACAACAATAAAACAAGTGGATCTAGAGCATCTATACATGATCGTAAAACGCCATGAATAGTTCTTGACAAATCAACATGACGTCAAATCGTCAAAAACGCGTTTTGTGACATTTTTAAGACGCTACATCACACTCTATATCTTCGCTAATTGAAGTGATATTGACAAATGCATTTATTTTTTCAAATTTTATCCGAGATGTATGTCAAAAATCAATTCAAATTCAAAATATTTTGATTTTCTTAGAAAAAAGCTATATATGAAAAAATCACCCTTGCATTTGGGACCGTTTTAGTGAAAATGTGACATTTTTAAGACGCTACTAACACAATAAAATAATGATTTTCTTCAACTCCAATCAAGACAAAAAATTAACTACAAAAACTAGAGCTCAGATGTATGTCCCAATTTTTTTATATTGATTTCTAATCGCTATTGGAAAAATAAATTAGATTTAAAAATTAGACATACCGAAAAAATCAACATGACGTCAAATCGTCAAAAACGCGTTTTTGTGACATTTTTAAGACGCTACATCACACTCTATATCTTCGCTAGTTGAAGAGATATTGACAAATGCATTTATTTTTTCAAATTTTATCCGAGATGTATGTCGAAAATCAATTCAAATTCAAAATATTTTGATTTTCTTAGAAAAAAAGCTATATATGAAAAAATCACCCTTGCATTTGGGGCCGTTTTAGTGAAAATGTGACATTTTTAAGACGCTACAAACACAATAAAATAATGATTTTCTTCAACTCCAATCAAGACAAAAAATTAACTACAAAAACTAGAGCTCAGATGTATGTCCCAAAATTTTTTATATTGATTTCTAATCGCTATTGGAAAAATGAATTAGATTTAAAAATTAGACATACCGAAAAAATGACGTTTTTTTAACAGCGTGACGCTACTTATCTCTTTCTTTCCATTCCTCCATAGTTTGTTTACACCATCCAACTGCTGTAAGATTTACGCTATATCTTCTGTGACATCACTGACGTAATTTGCCAAAGTTTGTGCGCTTTAAAAAGTCTTACTTTTTATTCTATTGGGATTCTCGCGAGTTTGTTTGGTAATTTCTGTTACACGTGACGACGTCATTTTCTGCGTCAGAGTTTATTTATTTTGTTTATCAAATTGTCTGTATTCAAACAATGTTGAAATTCGACATATATTAATAAATTACAATTCAATATATTTTATATGATACCAAATACATGTGTGTTTCTCAAATAAAAATAATAAATATGCGGTTTTAAACAGAAGTGCATAGCCAATTTTGGCTTGGTCCGCAACTTTTGACGTTACGTCTTTATATTCAAAACGGACAAACATTTTTTTTTTAAATTAGTTCCTCATTTACTTGAAATCGTCTTATCAAGCATCTCTGAACTTAAACAAGTCTAAAAAAATGCAGTCTGGTAATGAGTTAAATGGACCAAATGCTAATTAGTCGGACATACCAAAAGGTAGTAGTATTTTCAAAAGTACATTGTATGGATCGGTCAACGACTCAACGTGTAAGAGTGTAATCATTTCTGTCTTGGGAAAATTCGAAACAAGTTAATTTCGTCCGTCTAAATCAAGCCTGTACATGATGTAACTTTTCCTACCCGCATAGTTTACTTTGAATAATATTCATAGGATATTGATGGCAAAGAAATCCTGTAGCAGAGGCTCACAATACTAGTAGATGACTTTGGACAGCATCACTTACCAAAAGCTAGAGATGCTCTGCCAGGTCATTTATCGTGAGTTATACCAGGGCTAAAATTCCTTTCCATTTATATAACATAGATAATGCGATGCCCGACACAACGGTTACTATGCAAAGTCCTTCTGTTCCCATGTTGTTTTGATGCATGAACTATCCAGTAATGCCCCTTTAATGGCAATCTGCATCCTGCTTTGGTCGTCTTAACGTTGCCTAAAAATTCCATAAATTTGCCTTTGGTTTTGACTGCTCTGGCCAAGAAAGCACTGGAGAGCATTGAAGGACATTTCTGAGAAAAGATGTTACTGATAATTATCATCGATTTCTCATTTACTCTCAATATTTACCATGCTATGAAATGCACACATGTCAACGTTGATGTTGTTACCTGTTCAATCTATCAAAGTGAGGCCGTTTAAATTGTTGTCTAGTGGGAAAGGTTTTTCAGCAAAATAGTCCAGTAAATGTTTAGGAAAAAGGAGAATTTGCTGATTTCCCATCCCTTTTCCTAAGAGGAACGTCAAACCCAGGTCCTGATTGGAAAAGGGATATACGTAAACATGTAAACACACGCATTTCTTTGGTGTTATTAAAAAACCTCATAACTCCAGCTTTATTAAAGCTGGAGTTGCGAGGTTTTGCAATAACACCGACGATATATACAATGTATACGATGCATAATTTACTATACAAATCAATGAATACATTTATATTATATCCACAGGCCTTGTATCCCTTACCCAGCATTGACAATGTACCTTTTCAAACTTGATAGCTTCCATAGCAAACACGTTGGACGTTTAGAAAGATTGGACTTATGTACAATATAGCAAGGCTAATGTTAAGGCAAACAGAGAATAGAAAAAATATGGTTGAACAGCTAGTCATGTGGTATTTCTATTAGGGACGCCAAAACAAGGTCTTGCTCGTGAAAGTGTTAATTATATTTATTGTTAACTTTAAAATCCTACACCGTGTCTTGATCCATTTACATCCTATACCAACTCTCAAATTTATCAAAATACCAGTTTCAATAAAATGTGTATGAAATCGCCAGAATTTCTTCTTTTTACCTCATTATGTTTCTTTGCTATACCGATATATCACATATTCTGTCCTTTTTTGTGTGTGCAGCAGTATTGAATTTGAATCAACCTCATCACTTAGCGTTGGGAAAATTGAGCTCGTGACCATTCGATAAATTTTAGACTGGTTAAAATTCAAAGATGTTGCAGATGTCATTTTCAAGTGAATGCAATTTTGCGATTTGTTTTGTCTTTTGTGGCAGAAAACATAATGGAAAATGAACAAACAAATTGCTTGTCACAAACAGCTCTTTTATTTTCTATGATATTTTCTATGAATATTCTATTTTGTGGGACGTAAAGATGCGTAAATGTTTGGCAAATGGTTAAAGTATGAGAGACCGCCGTGACTCCAAATCAATTTATATCCAAGTACAATCTAATGCGGACACAGCTTACTCACGTTCGTGTATTTTATACATAAATAAAGCCCCGATAAGACTCGTGTATTTGATGTCTGATCTTTTACGATATTCAAAAAAGAAAATCCATACACAAGCTCTAACATTCCATAGACATAAGCTGGGAGCTGGAAAGCGGTCCTTGTGGCAGTTGACACCAAAATGGACCCATGCCAGAAAGTGACAACATGCAGTTTGATCAAAATCAGTTTGTGCTCTAATAACTATTTCGTGACATGTACCGAACCTGAAGCGACATTTCATTCTCAATTCAATTTTTAAAGTATGACTTGATGCTAAAATTGGTTATTCTAATGTGCATAAATGCAATCAGATTTTTTAAGTTGTCGCTGATAAGCGAAAAACATGCCTATAAAGTTGAGATAGATATGATAAATTCCGTAAACATCTGAACTGCTGTCTACATCATTTTGTTAAATTCTAACACGACAATACATTTCTCGTAAGCGGGGACACTATTTTGGCTCGCAAGTTTCGGAATCTTCATAGGGTAATGTGCTGTTGCAGATAAAAATAAAAGTAACATTTATGCAAAAATGTCTGTGAAATATCACTTAAAGAGGGCAACTTTAATCTTGATCACACTGCAAGTATAAACAGGCTGATCTAGATCTAGATATGTGTTGGTCGCAAATACCAAAATGACACGTTTCAATAAATCCAACACATATTCAATATTAAACACAGTAACTTCCGCATGTTATATAGTGTATCAAACATGTTTCACTTCTACTCACTCATACAATCAAAATATCTGATGCGAGTCAATCGTTTCATATAATCCTCAACCGTTTTATGGTAAAATACGCTTGTCAAAATGATGAAAGGATCGCATTGATGTTATACTCTAATACAGATGTATATATCAATTTTGCCATCAAATATAACTTACGATGAATGACATGGCAGAGCATCTTTAGCTATTCGCTAGGGTTGCTCTGCCATGCCATTTACCGTGAGCTATACGTGACCTCTTTTTAGCCTGACAGTTTGTTTCTTCTTTATTTATGTAGATAATTTGTTTTACTTTTATTCTCTTGACGAGACTAATGCTATACTTCTAAATTAAGTGACAGAATGGAGGACAGCTCATCCTCGTGTAATTAATTATTTCCAGATAAACCCTGATAACGTATTATAATAATAATAAATAGATGTACATCGCCATAAACTAATTTAGAAATAGGGGCCTACATAAAAAGGACACACTATACAAAATACAAGTATTAACAAAATGTTTCATAAGTAATGAGGGATACAATGTATGGAAACTGATGCATGCTAGATTTGTTGGGTGCACTGGAGTCAAATCCAAAATGGTGGACAGGATTTCTTTACAATGTAGATCTAGGTGCCATGTATTTTTGGTCTCAAAATATTGAATATGCATTGTCATACAACTTGATGGATATCAGCGTGAAAACAGTCGATTGGAGAACCAATGAATTTAGCCCACTTTTTATGAAGTTGCGTCGTTTAAGTTGGACTGTTTAAGCGTTCTGTGTAACTGATTTTCAAAAAATGAGTTTTACATAGAACTTTACCTACAAGGTTTTCAATGGTCTTTTACAAATGTACTAACCTTTTCCCCAAACAAAACAACTTTAGGTTGGTCAAGCTTGAAAGCTGCACAATGGGTGTTGATTAATATAATTTTTATAATTATTATTATTATTATTATTATTTTTTTTTTTTTTTTTTTTTTGTATTTTACAAAATGAAACATATTGAGGTAAAAGGAAAATGGGTATGCCAAACATGGTATTGTTTAAGAAAGGGTTATGTCTGGTACATTGAGACGGAAAGGATCAACTATGACTGTGCTAGGCGACGTAACTCTGTAAATGGGCATCTGCAAGTGAATTAGAGTAATGTCCCTTGGTAAAATCGCGCAATATACTTTTTGTAACAGCAGCTCTGATTTGTCAAATGCTTATATCGATTTTATTTTCTGTACGTCGAGCCGTTTCATGGTCCATTGAATAACCAGTCACAGGACATGGTGCGTAAGGTCGTTCTTGATTCGAACACTTCAAACCAAATCAAGTGCCAACAAAAATACTTTTTGATTACTCCGAGTGCTTTGACACCTAACGAACAGGAACGTTACGTCATCAACATGGTTTCCGATAGATGACGATATTAAAATAGGCCCTAGTTTAAAAAAAAACTTTCATATACACTTAAAGACACTTCTACAACACCTACATTTTTAGAAATAACTTGAAATTATTAATTCATTTTTTATCAAATTTTCAATATATCTAAAATGTATAAGAAAGACAAAATTACAACCGAAAAGACATTATATTTTACTGAAGAAACTAAACAAACATCTTTGAAATGTTCTTTGGCAATTTTGTGATGGGGCATTTATTATTAAATGCAATGATTAGGCCCCCTATTTTGTTTTATACTCAAACACACTTGATTGGACTGCATAGTTTAGAGGGAACGGAGTAAATCCAACCGAATGTGACCTAATAATGGACATACAACGGGGTACCAGTTAACCCTTTCCCAAACGACAGAGTTTTAAGGTGGCCGAATTTGAAAGATGCTCAAGACGACAACATAAATCAAAATAAAGTCATATCTTATGTTCAATATAGCATAGAAACTACTGAGGCAAAAGGAGAAAATGCTGGTTATCAGCATTTTCTTCTTTGTCTCAATGCTTTCCCAAGCGACGTCAAAACTAGGCATTGTTTTGGAAAAGGTTAAACCCTCTCCACCTCGCTAGAATCGCGTAGGGGAAATATTCAACCTTTTCGTTCAGTAATTCTATTACGAACAATTTCAGTTTCAAATTGATGGAATGATATTGTAAACTTGGTTCTGTCTTTATATACTGAGAGGCAAAAGAAAATATACACTTTTTGTTTGTCAATATCTCTCGTAATTGTCATCATTTTGACTCAAAATTCTGTACATAATTCATTTCTACCCATAAACCAATGATACACATAATTGTTGATAAGTTTCACTAAAAATTGCTTGACTATCCATACTCTTGCTACTCTTGATTTGGCAATCTTTGCACGCACGACTTAATTAGTGGAGCATCAGATATTGCTGCTAATCCATATTTGATTTCACTATTCTTTATCACAACAAATCACAATCTCAAATTTTCTCTAACATGATAACACACTTCTGGGTGGCTGGTAGAAATCGGTCAATGACACAGAATAATATGAAAGAAACGTGACACTGTAAACACTTAGTAAGATGACTAGAAACATTCTGTGCAAATTTGATCAAAACCCGTCAAAATTTTAGAAGGAGTTATGTCAGATAACTTGTTTACGTCAATTCACCTTTTGCTATGACGCATAATTATATGGCAAAGCACTAACAATTTATGCATGGTCCTTAGTGACTAGGCACTTTCTATGAACATCCGTTCATAAATGTAACGACATGACTGCTTGCATGAATTGATTTATTAGTCCCTTTTTTCGATGGCGCTACTTCACAACGAAAGGAAGGGCAGACAAACGGATAGACAGAGAATGTTACATCAATAAACGACCAGCTTCGGTGGCTTTTAAAATCGTATATAGTCTAAAAGTCGTTTCCTCAGAAAATGTTGAAGAACCATGGTGTATACTTATTTGTGCCTCTCAGTATATATTTATACAACGTTTCTTAGCTTTTTTTATACCTGTAAACTAATCTGTATTATAGATGTCCCTAAGTCTGTTTTAAAAGACATGTTTAAATCAATTTACATGGTGGGAAAAGTCAGATTTTAAATAATCCTACACTTTATAATATTTTTTTTTCAAAATTTATTTTACGAATTATTTACCACATAATATCGTGTTACTTCATTTCATTGTCTTCTTATCGCTGAAGACAAAATATTGTTAGTAAAACGTTTTATAAATTAACTCTAGACTTTGTTCTTATATGCGATATATTTCTGCCTAACTATATATGACACAGCTCGTATTTATAAGGACCCATGCTAGATATTTCAGACATTAAAACAACTTCGCGGACAATAAAGGTCTGCGTAGTTGTATATTTATGTTGTGCACTGGATTATCTATACGGCCGACAAGAAAGGCAATATCTACCGATAGAGGTCGTTAAAATCTATTACCATCTATCTGGTTTGGGCATTCATTCTGGAATAACTACTTTCAAGATGGCAACATCCTTAAAAGGCATACATGTGGTGCATACTGTCATGCGGCACATTTGCTTCACATGATTACATCAAGGAAAATGAGGGGATTTAAATTAATATTTTTACTCGATAAATTTGAAACTAAAAGTAAACTTCATTCTATTGCATTTTTTCCTGCTTGCTACTTTTGGCGACACTGCAGGCCCGTAGGAACATGGGGTATAGGTGGGGCTAAGCCAACAAAAGTTTGCCAAAAATGCCAAATTTTCCTTTTTTCACACTGAAAATTTGGGAAAATCCAAATTAGCCCCCCCCCCCCCCCCCCCAATATTCACACAATGAGGCTTTAGCCCCCCCCCCCATATGAAATTGCTTCCTACGGGCCTGGACAGGATTTTGGAGTTATGCGCACTGCATAGTGGTCACAAGACACTGGACTGGATACAAAAAATAGCCTGGCGGCGAGTCAATGTCAAGAAAGGAGTTTTAGCATTTTATCAAGTTGTGCACTTTGCACTAAATATCAATTTCCGATAAACGTTACTATAAACGAAACATTCGGATAAGTATAGAACGAAACAGACTTAAAGGGACCCACCTAGGTTGCCGGACATGGAAATTAATTTGTAATAATATATTCAAGAATTATCGTTAGGAATTGCGAACCTGTATAGCTATATTATTTCTGTCACCGAAAATTTCAAATAAAATTCATTTGGTCCTTCTAAATCAAGTCTGTATATAATTAGCCTACCCGCACTTTATATTTGTGGTAAGATTTATGGGAAACTGGACCTTGTTAGATAGTGAAAAACTTGGTCCCAGTGCTATAATTTCTTTACTTTTGGCCCTAGATATGCAATGCACCACAAAACAATGCAAACTCTGACCGTCCCAATGATGCTATTATCCCTGAAGAACCTAGCATGCGCCCTTCAATTTAGAAGGACTCTATGCAATTAGTGCGAATTTTCGATGGAAGTTGACCCAAACAAGTAAGAAATTAAGTTTTAAAAACTTTTGTCAGGATATGGCAATCTGTATGGGTAGGTGGTTTCTGTTGGGGTAAAATTTGAATCAAAATCAAATTATTGGCTTAATTTATGAACCTTACTCTTACTTATCTGAAGTTACCTCAACTAGATTGCACGAGTTTCTTACATTTTATCGTGCAGCCAGCGCGATGTTTTTATTAGATTTCGCGCTTGAGGACAGGCTGGTATTCAGAGACATAAGGAGGGTTCGAGGCGACTAAACTAAGTTTGGATTTCTCGAGGCAAGAAGGTCGGACCTTGAGATAAACTCATATTTATTTTCTCCAACATTTTACAGATTTTTAAAAGAAAATTTGCTGGAATTTATTCTTTTGAAACATATTCTTCCATTTGATAAAGTTTTTGTGATATAAAAGTATTTTTTCAGTTTTTGAAAATGCCAAACGCTTCTTCTTTTGTCACTTTTATAAGTTGTAATTTAATTGTTTAATTTCATACAAGTCCTGTTTCAAATGTCACGGTGGATAATCACATGACTCAGATCTGAAAATCTTCAATATTTTTGTTAATACTTGAATAATTTCAATTCGGTTTGAAGCAGAGAATGTGGGAAAATGCCAGAAATAAGCTGAATGTGGTAAATTTTGAAAAATCAACTGATAAAAAAGTTATTGAAGATAAACTAAAACTTTGGTTTGTCTTCAATAACTTTTTTATCTGTTGATTTTTAAAAAAAAACACAACATCCATCTAATGCGTGACGTCTGTCCACTTTCTCTGCTTCAAACCGAATTGAAATCGGTCCCGTATTAACAAAGTTATTAAAGATTTTCTGAAATTGTTGTATCACGTGATTACCCACCGTGAATGTGCGGCAACTAACATCATGAATGAGGTAATTTTTTTTAAAAGAAAATAGGGGAAATTGTTGATAATCCTCTGTTTATCCTTTCCCTCGATATTTTCTATGCTGTAACCTAATCTTTTTCTATTTAATGCATCAAATATTTTGTCTTCTGTTACAACTATCAAAATTCAATTGATATATTCCAACTTAATTAGTGGAGCTGTGATCGGTTATTTTGTGAAAATATTATAAGAAAAGATGGGTATTTTAAATCCACAATAATAATTCTTTTCCAACGAAGTTTTCAGAAGCATTGTTCTTTGTCAGGGAATTAAAATTTTGTATTTTGTCGAACGGATTTATCTATGATGACATGAATAACCTTTCGTAAAAAATAGTTTAACTATGACAATCACTGTCAAGCAAAGTCTCGACGAAATGGGTATAAAGGGTTGCAAAAGATTATATCAAATTAAGAAAGGGGTTAAGAATCATTTCCTCTACAAAGAAAAGAAAGATTTTGACTGTGAATATGACTTTGTTACCGAGTCTTTCTGGTCCGGGGATCCCGTGCTAACGGCGTAATCAGTAACTTCAGGCGTCCTTTGTTGAATGTGACTGAAGTTTGAGTCAAGGAAATGTTCATGAATTAAGCCATAATGTCCTTCTATATCAAGCATTTATCTTATTTTACCTAAACGTATTTTTAATTTCTTAAAATATTCATTATAAGAAACTGGTCCTCGATAGAAAGTTAAAGTGACATTTCAGAATTTTTTCTCATAAATTTCACTTTCATTTTTATCATAAAGAGCATATTTTCTTATGAAAATTCTGAAAATTTCAAGCCAAAATATTGCGCCGTTTACGAGAAATATATATTTTTGTGTTAAAATTGAACAAATTGTTGTCCAAAACAGTTCAGATGTATATAGAATTTGTCGTTTCTGTCTCAACTTTGAAGGCGTGTGTATCGCCTATCAACAACTTCAAAAAACTGATACCATTTATACCCATTAGAATAATCAATCTTGGCATCAAGACATACTTTAAGAAATCAAAATGAGGATGAAATGCCCCTTTAAAGACTTTGTATCAGCGCTAAAAATTCCTTTCTTTGTTGCCTTGGATAATGCGATGCACCCAAAAAATACGCAAACTCTGTCCCCATGTAGTTTTGGTATCAGGATTATCAAATATTGGCCCCTTTAAGAATGGTGGTCTAGATCTAAATCTGCTTTACAATGCAACAAACAATTATTTACAATCGTTATGTAGGACTATCCATTTTCACGTAACACGCCAAATATCTAAATGTCTTTCTCTTGCACCTCCGCTGTTTATCCGTCATATTTGCGAAAATCACAGAAGCCGCAGTTCCAGTAACTGAAAAAGAACAAAGATATTAAATAATTAACAGAAAACAAAGTATAATCCTTAAAACATTCTCAATGAAGACCTAAATTTAAATCTGGTTACGAGATTTTATAACAACAAATACGAAATACAATTGTTTGTCCGAAATATACGTCACGGTCAACTGGATAAAATCGTTCCCTATCGTCAATTCTCTTTATGGTAGTTACAATACATCAGTAGAATATTCAACGTTGTTCAGTATTACTATTTATAATAAAACACCAGTCCCATTCCTACCTCTTTTTCTTAGCTCCAATTTTCTTCTGCCTTGATTTTTTATTTTCTCTGTCCAAATTCTGTTTGAGAAGTGGTATCAATTCTGCATCATCGTTTACGCCTCTTTCTACATTGTTTGTATCTATCAAACGATCAGTCTGCTCGGTATCTAGAAACAGTTGTTTTTGTAAGTGTTCTATCGTACTGTCTATACTGTTAATTCGCTTGTCCTTCCTCTTGTTCGTTTGTCCGCTTATAGCAATAGCTGAAGATAGATAAGTGATAATCTATGTCTACTACAATAGAGAACGATTTTATCCAGTTAGCCGTGACGTAATTTCGGACAAACCATATTATTTTCGAAGGTGTTGTTATAAAATCTCGTAACTACGGCTAGATTCAAGCCGTAGTTTCGAGATTTTGAAACAACACCGACGGTTTATCAAAACATAACAATGAACCTAGTCTATCTTAATTAGCACATGGCGTTTGGATTTGAAATAACAAATTTATAATGCTTTTATTCCCGATCACCTGTTGCTCTGGTGTTTAAACGGTTGCATTTTTTGATATTCCCAATTACAACAAGTCGCATAATACGAAAAAAGTATTATTGAACACATTATACTATATTTTTGCATAAAATGTGCGTTTTCAGTCCATTATTAGCATTGAATAACGGGAAAAATTCGGTCCGATATCGTGAAAACCGGTCGTTATTCGGTAATTTCTCGTGCGATATCGGATTGGTTTTGCACTCAAATATCATCGATCGAGGATTTGGTGTGAGTGATTCAGAAAATGGAAAATAAAGCCGTTCGAATTTTGTCTTTTGCCTTAATTCCGCGATGTAAAATCTTGGAAGACCACCTTTACACCCTAATCAATAACAAACTAGTTATCTCCCAGTGCAATCATATCCGATGACGTAATATGGGCCTAGTGACCTAGTTTTCTTGGAATCAAAAAGTAAACAGAAGGGCAGTTGACATATTTTAAACTGTACTAAAAGTGGATTTCGTTGACGAGGAAGAATAGAGATCTACCTTGGAAGTTTCGATTTTTTTTTTTTTTTTTTTTTTTTTTTTTTTTTTTTTTTCATTTTTTGCTCTGAAATGAACGTTAGGATATCCAGAGTATGTTTCCAAAAGAAAACGTGTTGTCACAATTTCGTCAACTAAACTGAAGATTATGTCAGTAAAATTGCGATAAAACTTGACTACATAGCTACACAATGAAAAGCTAACGTCCCGCATAATGGAGATCGTACACACGCGATATATGTCAAGTCGATTGCCGGGAAAATGCTTCACTCTCAGGCGATAACGCATTTTTGGGCCTCTGAGAACGTTAACGACCCCAAAAAACGTGAATTAACCCTATAAAATTAATTATTTTCTCTAGAATATTTTCAACTACATGTATTTAGTTTGTCTAAAGAAATAACGACAAGGAACATTTATTTAGTGGAAACGATAGATAAACAATTAAAATCTGACTTACATGTAACAACGATAAATATCAGGATACAAGATTTTACCGTCATCTTAAAGGTGGATTCGGATAGAATGTGATTTTCAACTAACGTGTATTTTGATTAAAATCTTTATAGAAAGTTGGTCATCCAGAATAAATTGACGAGTATATCAGAAAATGAGAATGTTTGTTGTGTTTATGTTTTTTGGGTGGGTTTTGTAACATGGATGTGTCATGTAGCCTATTTAACCATTTTCAAGCAAAACTCAGGTTTACCAAGGCAATGAACATGTCGCTGCTTTTCAACGAAAACCTCGTAACTGCAGCTTAAAACAAAACAAGCTGCAGTTACGAGTTTTTCGTTGAAAAGCGGCAATGTGGAAGGTCAGAAAACTATGAAGAAAGAGAAGTAAGTATAGAAATGATACTCAAATTACGGACATTTTTAATGTGGACAATAAAACATACAAAAAAATGTTGATGTAGATCGTTACCATTCAAGCGGGACCGTTACGGATGTCAACCTTTTATTTGGTGAAATGTTGACCTTTTCCAAGTTACACAATTCATGGTCTGTTTAATCCATCAACACAATTGTGGACGATAAGTATGTTTTATCCAATTGACTTGAAACTATGTGTTATCAAAAGTAGATAATTTGAATAAAATAGCATAGAAAACATTAAGTGAATAGGAAAACAAAATCTCGCAGTCAGGTCATCATTTTCTCTATATTATGACATGGATACTGTTCTCTTACAAGGTCAGTTGCTGAATCAAGGACATGTTCGGAAATGTGTAGCGTAACCGGTTGATGTAGACTAATATTATTCACCAATTATATATACTGAGTCAAAAAAGAAAGTGTGCATACTTCTACTTCATATATCTACGTAACCGCTGCAATTAACTTCACCAAATTTCTACACAGAGTTAAGCTATCAACTTTCTCATGTCTTTTGACATGGGAAGCGACTTTAGATGATTAAATTGTCTGGCATATCACCAGACTCTGTTATCACCTTTTTAGCACTTGGTTATCAAAACAAACGTTTCATAATAAACTTTACTGTCTAAAATCTGTATTCAATGTGTATTTAAGCTAAATCAAACATAAAAATTAAAAATGCTGAAGAGCCAAATATTCTACGTCTTAGTAAACACGACAGATTTCACACGTTAGCTTTGCTAGTGCCTTGAACCAGTGTAAAATGTGCCGTTGTCGTTCAAATGTCATCGTTCTGAATTTAGGCTTTTGCAATCATGTTTCCAAAAGAAAGGAAACATTTTTGATAGGCTTCGGTCTGCTATCCCGAACGCATGAATGACTAGACAAGATCGTTACATGACGTTGACGCCCTTACGTCAACGTTTCAAAACTACACCATTTATGGCGATTCGGTAAAGCAAGCATATGTAAGCAACATTGGAAATAGACGAATGCAGACGGACGGCTCAAAAGAGATTTGAGACCTAATGTTTGTAACGTTATCGTGATGCCTAAATCTTACGTTACGTCTGCATTAGGCACATCGTCATCGACACGAGACGCGTGAAAATAAATCATGAATGTGGCGTAAGGCCAAACATATCTTCTGCCTGAGTTTCGCAAAATTTAGGGCCCAGTTAAAGAATTTGCAGGACGTGGAATACGTCTTGCAATATGAACGTAATGAAATTCCAAACGATGAAATGAACCGTTGTGTTCGATCAGTGAGACCACAAATGTTTGCCGTCATTCATGTAAGACATGTCACAATAGAAATTGAAGCAGGAATCCCAAGAAATGTGCATTATTTAATCTCCTCATATTCGTCAGAAAGGTCTGTGAATTTCGAAATTGACCCCTATCTCAAATATCCTAAGAAAACACAAGATAAAATCCATTTCAAACAATTTGAAAAGACGCCTACTTAAAGGCCATTGAATTATCTTTAATTTGATACCAATATCATAATATCAATATTCAAAATGACGATAGAAATTTGAGTTATTCTCTGTGCACACTTTCTTTTTTGACTCAGCATACTTAGTACATTTTAAAATGCAGAGTGTTCAAAGCCTTAAAGAGACATTTCAGAATTTTTTGTCATAAATTTTACTTTTATTTTTATCTGAAAGAGCGTATTTACTTATGAAAATTCTGAAAATTACAAGCCAAAATATTGCGCCGTTTACGAGAAATTTATATTTTAGTGTTAAAATTGAACAAATTGTTGTGGACAACAGTTCGGATTTATATGCAATTTATCGATTATGTCTCAACTTTAAATGCGTGTTTCTCGCTTATTGGCAACAACTTAAAAAAACTAATAGTATTTATACTCATTAGAATAACCTATCTTTGCATCAAGACATACTTTACAAAATTGAAATTGGAATGAAATGTCCCTTTAAATCAAGATGTTATGAGGTGTCAAAAGAAATGAAAATATGTGTTATAAATCTCCCACAAGTTTTGAAACGTGAAAAGAAAAGATTAAAGTTTATAATTCTGGAAAATATTACGACATCATAGCCAAAGCGTTGAACACGTTGTCGTAGCACAAAGTTGATGCACGTGAAATTTGAGTTGAACTTCAAAATGTTTAAAAAGTTTGCTTACAGGGACACTATAAAAACAAGTATTATCGAAAGACTCCCAATATTATCAGTATGTCTTGATGTGAAGAACCAAGGTATTGGAGCGAATTTGCTTGTTTTTTTTCAAAGTTGGGCATTTCACGGAGCGTAAGATGCCACCAAGACCAGTGACATTATGGTTAAGCCACATACTGTGGTTACACACTACTGGCCTGTATTGTCTTCTGATATGTACCCCATAGAACATGTTTGACATGGCCTGAAGAGACGAGTCTATTCACGTACCCCACCACCCAAAACGTTGCAACAACTTCATATTGTTGTTATTAAAACGTGGAACGAAATGCCACAAGAGGTCGAATTGCGAGAAAAGTTCTTTTTGTGCGACGAAGATGTCAGGCTATAATTCAAGCTTTAGGTTGGCACATTCGTTATCAATTTATTTGATCCCTCCAAATCTGAAATAATCCAATTCTATTCCGATGTGCATTTAAAATATTTTCTACTTTTTGAATTTGATGGAATTTGATAAATTAACGAAAATGAATTCGCATTACATAACCTTTGCTTGTTATTTCTATCCTATCATCGAACGAAGTACCTCTACGGAATTAAATGTACTGAGTATATATAATTGAAATTCCTCGCTTAAAATCGTGATGTTTTCAAAATATTGACTCATTCTTACCTCCTTATTCACGGTGGGGATTCACATGACACAACATAACTTCATTTATCAATAATTCTGTTAAAGCTCATGTAGACGTTTGCTGAACCTTGCAGAACATGAAATGGTAGCATATCAAAGGATTGGATACAACAAAACAGAGTTATTTTGTGTATTTATTAATTAAAAAATTGCCTAGTAAAAGTCTAACATATGAATATAATTATGTAAACTGCTCTGAGTATAATATATTATGTGTATAAATACAGCATATTCTACTGCCTTACATACAGGGTTCCTTAATTAGGAAATCGGTAGTAGATTGCAAGTAAGGCACACGCGGTAGGCCTACTC
This sequence comes from Fragum sueziense, assembly GCA_963680895.1. Taxonomy (NCBI): domain Eukaryota; kingdom Metazoa; phylum Mollusca; class Bivalvia; order Cardiida; family Cardiidae; genus Fragum; species Fragum sueziense. The sequence continues at coordinate 46,511,873 of OY804603.1, forward strand.
GGTCAAAGCAAATTATCGACCATTTTGGGTGCGTTCCATTGGGCTGTCCATTACTGTTCCCAATGTTCTGTCAAAGTCGTGCCGAATGGAATGCTCTCGGAATGAAAATGTGGGGGAAGGTCTAAAACACAGATCAAACTCTGCAGGCCAGACTAAATATAAACTTTGACACCTGCTGGGTATTTTGTATTGGCCATATATGGTCTTAAAATGTATGATTCACCAATATTTGCTGAAATGTGATTTTTAATACAGTTTGATTAGAAACGTTCATTTATTTCAACACACCACATTTGTAATCGAAGGTTACCATGCTAGTGACGTCATTGTTCTGCTTGCACCACCTATTCTACGGAAACAAACAGAATACGTTCACAAAACTGTTCTGTGTCGTTCCATTGAGTACCGAACTGTTCGGTATACTCAGAACAGCCAATGGAACACACCCTTAATTATGTACGCGTGACTGCATGAAACCGCCTAATATATAAAACGTTCTTAGAGACATGCTTAGAGACATGCTGTAAATTATTTGTTTCCCTAAATCGCCGTTATGGGGTGTTGGCAATTTTCATGTGACCGAGCATTCACTAGAACATATCAAAATTCAAGAATAGATGTGATTCCTGTTTTCCGGTGTTTTTTTTTTTTTTCGATTTAAGTAAGGTTTAAGCTTGAAGCAGAGACTGCGGACATATGTCAACGATTTGCTGGGTTTAAAGAATCATAAAATTCAGCTTTTTTATCAGCAGGTCTTTAAAAATGTACCACATCCAGCAAATTCCTGAAGTTTTTCCATCGTCTATGCTTTAATGTATTACCTTGGTAATGCACTTTTGATATAATCGGTAGGATATATTTCCATTTATTCTGTGACGTCCGTAAGTCCGAGCATTTTGAAAGTACCGTTAGATGAAATATTGTCTGTTTTCGTAACAACGGAAATAATTAAACGTGCTCATATTTCCGGGGAATGTTCTAAACGTTTTTTTGTGAAAATGTTTCTAAATTGTATGAAGAGTTGGCAAAAACCCCAACAAAAGTCAAAATTTCAAATTTGAGAGCAATGAAAACTACTTCTATTGAAATCGTATATTCGTACCATACAGAATTCGTTCCATAACCGGTCACATAGCCCATTACCCAGGTCTTACCTTTAAGCCCCGTTCCCACTGTCACGGTGTTGGTCCCGGACACCCACGGTACCTCCCGGTGGGGAAAGAGCCGGTATTCCGGGATGATCCGGGATCTTTTCTCTAAAAAATGATTCATATTCCCATATTCCCGACATTGCCCCGGTGTACCCCCGGTTTATTACTAGCAGGATCTTCCCGTTTTACCCCGGACTATCCCGATTTGTTCCCGGTTTGCCACGGTGTATTTACGGTGCAGGGGCAGGCGTGATCCCGGTTGATCCCGGTACGACCCGGTGTAACCCCGGTCGTCGCCGGTAGCGCACCGGTAGCCGCCGGTATCGCCCTTTCATATCACGGTTGTGCGCCGGTGACAAGCCGGTGTTTCCCGCTGGTCACTCGTGGATCAGCATCAGTTCTCTTTCGTCTCTTGAAGTTCTGGTGTATGAGTTCATCTTGTTTGCTTGTGCTTGCATCAGAAAATGAAACTACATTGATTAAGCTGAAAATGTCCACGGATAACCAGGGACTATCACGGTTGAGCAAGGGTAAAGAACCGGACTTGACCCGGAATATGCCGGTGTTTCCCCGGATAAAGCCGATTCTTGACATCCTCCTGGTGAGTCCCGGTGACTGCCGGTTGTATTAAACATTTAAAAACATCCGGGGTCGGTTGTCGGATCAACAAGGTTCATCCCGGATGGTCCAGGATGTTCACGTTGCCGCAACGGTTGTACTCCCGGTTTGTTACGGTTTCCCCCGGACCACTCATCCGGAACTAACCGGGGGTCCAAACCGTGACAGTGGGAACGGGGCTTTAACTAAATTATAATCGGTCATGCATTAATCATTTCCAAAGCAACATCTGGTTTTGACGTCCCTATTAGAAAAGGCTTGGGAAAACATTTAAAAAAAAGAAGAAACTGATGATAATCAGCATTTTCTTCTTTTGTCTCAATATTTTCTATGCCATATTTTACACAAAATGTATCTTCAATAATTTCAATTTTGTCATTTTTGACAGTTTTTGACGTGGATCACACTAAAACTTTATCGTTTGGGAAAGGGTTTACAGAATTATTGGCGATATTTTGCATTTGTCTTATACGTGATTTCATGTCGTGAATATTTTGCGAAGTTCGCCTTGTTCTCCAGCTGACAATTATGGACAATAAATGAATCTAAAACTCAATGGGGGATTACTTGTGGCTGTATTTATGTATTTGTTGAGGTTCTTGTTTCCCTTTGCTGTTTAGAATTTGAGTAATCGAACCAGGGGCCAGTTTCACCAAAACATTAAGAGGAATTTTTGTCTTACAGATGGCTTAAGACAAGTTTAGAGCAAGAAACGCGCATCGCCGATCTATCAGGACCTGGGTTATGCGATTGTTGTCTAAGTAGCTTTTTAAGACATCGGTAAGACAAAAATACGTCTGAAACAGGCCCCTTATATCTTTGGTAAATTATCTCTCAAACCGGAACAAATTTCAATTCCATAACACATCATTTTGGAGATAAAAACGTTGAGACAAAAGATAGTCGGCATTTTCGCCTTTTGTCTCAATATGCCATTTTCTATATAATATACACTGATTCTGTTTTCGTTTGCAGCAGATGGAAGATTGGAAGAGTGTAATTTTTTAACGTTTTAGAAAATTATGAAGAATGTCTTTGGTACAAGCCAAGGCCGCATTGCAAGACAGAAGAAGATGGAGGGATTTGAAAACGGCTCTACGCTCCACTAGGAGTGAAGAGGTTTAATTGACCCTTTCCCAAACGACAAAGTTTTTGGGTGATTCAACTTGAAAGATACAACAAGAATAAAGATGTTAAAGACAAAATTTGAGTATAAAACAGCGCAGAAAAAATTGAGACAAAAGGAGAAACTGCTGGTTATCAGCAGTTTCTTCTTTTGTCTCAATGTTTTCTCAAGCTATGTGTATTAGGGACGTCAAAACCAGGTCTTGTTTGGGAAAGGGTTAATTAAGTAAGTTCGTTGTGTCCAATTCATATAGATCTGTACAAAATTCAGACTTGTTTTCCTAAAATTTGTTTTTTTGTAAAAAGGTTAACGAAAAAGTTTGAAAATATAATCGGGCGTTGACGTGGTATTTGGCGTAAAATGTTATTTTATCATCAAGCATTCACAGACATCATGTCTGTATTAAGATAATCCCAAACATACAGTTTACGTAAGGCATTTACATGTAAACAAGTTTCATCTCAAAACTATTGTAAAATGCATATAAATGATATTTAATTACGATAGTATTGAACTAACCTTTTCATAAACGAACTAAAGACAACAAAATATGGTTTTATTATAGTGTTCGCGATTGAGATTTCGTAGAGAGGATAGATCTATACGTAAAATCAATGGCAATGAATTTCGTGTTAAAAATAGACTGGGTTATCGCATTGTAGTGGTAAACTTCCGCTGTTGCTATAAAATCTCGCAACTACGGCTTGAATCAAGCCGTAGTTACGAGATTTTTTAACATCGCATTCGAAATAATATTGTTTGTCTGAAATTACGTACACATCTGTCGATCTGGGCAGTTTTTATCACCATTCTTTTATTTGATTATCTGAATCAAAATTACATTAAAATCCACCCGATTGAACGAGATGTATTTCTCGGCCAATCGGATTGTCTGTTATGTAATTCGAATGTAAAACTATTATAAAATTGTTTAATGTATCCTTCAAATACATCAATGGTCACTTTCGTAAATGTCGTAAATACAACTTAAATAAAATATAGTTACAAGATATTTTAACATAAATGACGATACAATGTAGTCGTCTATTCGAAAGAAACGCACTATAATGAACCTTTTCATAGCGGCATTGATTTGAAAACCTTCCCCATGCGAAAAAGAAAATCTGACTGTTCCAATACGAATGCTTTTACATAAGGCACTTTTAGTAATTGAAAAAGATGGACCTCGTGTACAAAAAGGGCGGTATCTGTAAAGGCTTATAGGTGGATTGCAGATTGTAAGCCTTTTCTATAGCTTGTTCTTTTTAGGGTGTGAAAATCGGGTTTTGTTTGGAAAAGTGTTAATGAAGTACGTACGATATAATTCAAATGACACTCGATCGCTTTATCAAAATTCTAAAGGTTTTTTATTTCCAATTTCTGAACTGCATTGAAAATGACTTCCGCTTGCGTAGATAACCATTAATTTGATTTGTGGCGTTAATTTGAAAAATCGACTGTCCATTTATTTTTGTCAATCGACGATCTATAGTTCGATCTGATTATAAACCTGTGTTAACTTACGTCTGACAATTATTTGTAGGGGTCGTCTTCAAAGACATTTCCTTCTGACCAATCAAATAAACGTTGAACTAAATTCAGAAAGCGATTAAAACAGTATTCCATGTGTCATGAAAATCATATGTAAAAAGTTATTTGACTTATTAGTGCCTGTCAAATATTACTATAGGGTAAATTCACGTTTTTGAGGTCGTTAACATTAACAAAAAAAATAACGCCTGAGTGCGAAGCACAAGGGTCGTTTTCGTATTTTGCGGTCCTCTGCGAATGTTAACGAGCGAAAAATACGTGAATTGACGATATTGTGTACGTTAGCACCAGCTTTTAATCATATTGCCTTTAGTTCTACATTTCATTATACCCTTTCTAACATGCGTGTACATTTTTCCGAATTGTCGTTATTTTGAGAAGGGGCCTGATTGTCCAAGCTTTTTTATAATTATCCCACATTTCTCTATATAATCATTTTGTCCGTCTGCAGCAGCTTTCGATGTGGACAGGTCCAAATCTGACCACGTGTACCTTTGTCCATTGTACATTGTCCGTATTCGTCCTACAGCATAAATTATGTCGAATATACAGGTGTCTGAAGGGAACTCATTGATTTGTTAATCAATGTTCTTCAAGTAAATAGCCTGTATTCGTAACACAGACCTTTCTTAATTCCAAGGTGCTGCCAGAAATAAAATTAACATTAATAGGCCTATCTGGGAAACACCGTATTTTGAAGGAGAGGAATTTAAATCGGTGCGAGTCTTTCGCGTGATCTTGCATTTTTCATTTTATTTTATTTATTTTTTTATTTTTGCGCCAACGCTTTCCAAAAACTTCTACTCTGAAGGCGTCAAAAACACTCGTTGTTTCGTAAACGGTTTGTCGTTTACCAAGCAAACCTTGTTGTAAAAGTCCGATATCAAGACGGGTTACCCGATTTTAGCATCTTATTTCAGTACTTGTCATGAAATGACACATTCACATGTTAACCACAAAATCATTTTCGTCTGCACCACCTTATGTCACATTCAAATGTATCGTGAGAAAGGGTTAAAGTGACACACACCCGGTGTAGCATTTTCTAACACCGCAGCTGTATTTTATGGCATTCCTATTTTAACCTATTTGAACTTTGAGCTACCCTTTAATCTAACAAATGTTGAAAAAATGGATTATTAGGGGATCAACGTTATAAGTAGGGTATTAACCCTTTCACGGACGACAAAATTTTAGGGTTCACCAAAAGTAATGAATTTTGTGCTAAAAATAGACTTTGTTTACCGTTATGCATTGATAAAAGGTCGGTGTTGTTATAAAATCTCGTAACTACGGCTAATCCGAGTCTTCTCTGATGTAAATACGCTCTTTGATATTTTGACTTTTCGCTATTTACAAATAGCAAATAGTAAATAGCAAAAAACCAAAATATCAAAGAGCGTATTTACATCAGAGAAGACTCTGATTAAACTACGGCTTGAACCGATCCGGAGTTAAGAGATGTTCTGTGGTACTATACAAAACTTCATCTTAGTAATGTTCATTTTGTCTAGGTAACGATCTTTAGCTTTGGATCACCATACAAAATCGTGTTTGAGGTAGACTTAACCCATTGACAAAATACTTGGTTTTGTGGTGGTTTTGATATAAAGAGAGCAATATATGCGGTATTTAGAACCGTTTGAATCTCTTTATGTATGAACAGTGTGTGTATGTACATCTACGGAAGAGTTCACTCTTCCCAAAACAAGCCCTGGTTCTGACGACCAAAATTACAGAAAACTCCAGCAGAAAATTTTATAAAAAAGAAGAATACCTTTTATTTAGCCATTTTCCCTTAACATGTACATCCCGATTTATTTTAGTGGTATTTCTATTAACATGAATTTGTAAGGAAAGGCTGATTTTTCTCATTTCCCAACAACATATTTTTGCGTACAGAATTTGAGCATGAATCTGGATAAAGAAACCCTATGGCATTTCTAAAAGTTTTTCTATGACTTAAAGCATAATGTCAGTTATAAGCAATGGTCCTGATTAGACAGACTTTATCCAGAGACTGGTGTAGAAACATGCTTGTCCCAAACGCTGTAAAGGACTTTTTTTTCCGAATCCGACTTATTTTTGAAACATGTATTTTGTCGTCTACAACAGTTTTCAATTAAGGGGATCGAATCCAACCCCCGGTTTCTCAAAAAAAAAAAACTTAAGTACGTTCTCATGCTCAAATCTGAGCACCATGCTCAAATCGCACGAAATCCACGAATACCCTTCAACGTTGGAGAGTATCCCTTTGAAGTTGAGCATGTTCTCATGAGAATATACTTAGGTTTTTTAGAAAACCGGGGCCAAGACCTCATGGGTGAGTCCGATAACTGCGCTATGACCGCGGCTTTAACACATTTAAGATAACGACTCGGTATCAGCAGCAAGAATAGAAGTGATTATTACTTTTGGCAACATTTCTGCGTATAAATATCGATGCTTTTCAACAAAAACCTCGTAACTGCAGCTTATTTAAGCTGCAGTTACGGGATTTTTATTGTTAAGCGTTGGTAAGCTCGTCACTGGCATATTCATTTGTTATCACAACGTCTATCAAAGACAATTTTCTTGGGATCTTATAAATGTTCTTACATGTGCACACCGTTGCACGGCTTACTACAAATTAGTTTAGCTAAAATGAAATTAACTTTTGATATAGCAAAGGGTGTTATATTAAATAGATTGTCGTATGTAAATTTGAATTGTATCGGGTAGAGTATAGTTCTCTATAGAGAAAGGAAGGGTACATTAGGAACAAGTTGTATATCAATATTTTTACGCTGTAAACAGTCATTAAAATGTATTCATTCACAGGTTAGGTCTTGTTTGGATGAAATTCAAATTGGATACGATCTAACACAGTAAGTGCCAAAAACGCATGTAAAAATTAAATACATGCATTCTAAGTTTGATAAAGTATATACATCTAGTTTTATTGAGATTGTGTCTTATTTGTACTTAATTAATGTATATCGTCGCTTTTCAACAAAACTATCGTAACTGTGGCTTAAAACAGGCTGCAGTTACGAGGTTTTTGTTGAAAAGCGACGATATATCGTATTTGAGTCGCGTATACTTTTTTCATGTCGATTTTCTGTGATAGATTCATCAATAGAAAATGGCATTTTGATAAATCAATTGATTGATTGATTAACTAATTGGTTGCTGGTTTACTTGCTCACTTGATGAATTGAAATGATTGTGATAAAGAAAAAGAGATGATAGTATAACCCTTTACCAAACGGCAAATTTTTAGACTAGCCCAAAATCAAAGATCATGCAGACGACAATTTGAAGTGAATGAAATTTTTACTTTCGGAGGGGGCGGGGGTGATTGAAAACATTGCGGGAAATGGCGAAATTGCTTGTTACAAGCAATTTCTTCATTTTCCATGATGTTTTCCATTGCCATGATTTTGTAGGGAGTCAAAACAGTAATTGTGTGGTAATGGGTTAAACTAATTGAAGAAAGTAAATAGAATTTGATCTTCTTCTTAAAGCTAAATGAGTTAAGATTATCTTTCATTTTAGTTGTTCAATCAAATGATTTCTAGTGAAACACTTTCTCGAACAAGACCTAGTATTGATCTGCACTTAAAGGGACATTTCATTCCAATTTCAATTTTTTAAAGTATGTCTTGATGCCAAGATTGGTTATTCTAATGAGTATAGATACTATTAGTTTTTTTCAGTAGTTGCCAATAAGCGAGAAAAACGCATTCAAAGTTGAGACATAATCGATGAATTGCATATAAATCCGAACTGTTGTCCACAACAATTTGTTCAATTTTAACACAAAAATATAAATTTCTCATAAACGGCGCAATATTTTGGCTTGAAATTTTCGGAATTGTCATAAGGAAATATGCTCTTTCAGATAAAAATAAAAGTAAAATTTATGACAAAAAATTCTGAAATGTCACTTTAAGGAAAGATACGGGAAATCATTGGAATAAAAGATAACAAGTCTATATTATTCCAAAACACTGATTCCCTTTGAAGCGCATTTCAGTTACTGCTTGTCTATTTTTTTGTTATTTGAATAAAGTGTTAATAAATGACTTAATTTGATCGCACTTATTTCAGATATGCAGGCATTATCACATTAGGGAATATCAAAATTCTATACGTTACACAGCAAGGTCTAATCATTTATCAATATGATCGTTTATTTTAGAAGATCATTATCACTATATCGGCTTTGATTGATCACAAAAGATCGATACACAATATTGTCAAAAACAGCATTTAGGACATCTGACGCTTGACATAGGCATATTGTAAATTACTCCTTGGATTGAATAAAGTTTTTGATGTAGCATTTCTGATATTTGACAAAAATTTAAATTTTGCATCTCATAAACGGACACATTGTTTATACTATTCATCTACAAGGGACGAGTTGCTGACAGGCGTGGGGAGTACATCGCTGCTTTTTAACGAAAACCCCGCAACTGCAGCTTAAACCAAGCTGCAGTTACGAGGTTTTCGTTGAAAAGAAACGGCATGCATTGATGGGGAATGCTAAGAAACATGGATGTGAACCAGTAACGGCAAAATAACTGAGCCATATGTGAACTAAAGAATTACATAGTCGTTAGCACTTTCAACAAAATGTATTTTACTGAGATCATTCTGGCTTAAGGTAGAACCGAATACTTTTAAAACTTTAAGCTACGATCATAAATTTGATATCTTTGGAAACTAGAAGCTATTTCTGGTTCAAATCCGATTTTCATTTCCTCGTTCATGTCGTGACGACGTTACCACGACGACGTCAACATAGGCACCTCGCACGTTTTTTACGTCGAATTTCTATAGCCCGGAAATGCACAAAATTGCGTTTTAGTCGGGTAATTTCAACGTCACAACAATGAAAATTATATTGATGGAAAAGTCTCTTCAAACGTAATAAGATGATACAAAAATCAATCATTTCGGACTGACGATGCAGAAATAAACGACGAACTTTCATATTTTTTCTACATGAGATTTCGAGGAAAATCTAACTTTAGAGCAAAATTTCGTAAAATTGGCCAGAACGATTTTTGCCATTTTTCATTATTTTATTGCACGGCCATAATGTAAGCATTTGGCAAGAAATCAGAAAAATTCACCGTACCGATTTGTAATAAAACATACTAAAATATTGTTGGTATGCGTCAAAGTTATGCAGTCGTGTGTCGGCAAATTTCGACTAAAAATCACTTTATGAAGAAATTTCGTGAAATTGGCCACCGCGATTTTATCTTATTTTATTTTGCATCCATATTGCAGGTGAAATGCAAAAACTCAGAAAAATTTATTGTATAGTTTTTTTAATACAACGTGTGTGAATGTTTTAGGTATAAATCAAAATTTACACAGTCGGATGTCGACGTCGAAACTACGTACGTTGATGAGCAACAAGGATGAACATACGCCGGGAATTAAAACTGCTCCACGAGAAAAAAAACTTATGCAAATACATTTATTTGGAATTCGTGTATTTTATTCCATAAAAATATTGAAATAAAAAAGAGAAATTTTGACTGTCGCTATTTTCTTCTTTTCTCTAAACGTTTCCTCAATCAATTTTGGTCGGAACGTCAAAATCACATCGTAATTAGATAATGGTCAATTGTAACATTTGGGTTGAAGTAAAAACATTTATAAATTCTGACTGTGGAGTTTTTGTCTATTTTTCATCGCTGACAACGTTTTAACGAGATATTAAACAAGCTGCATTTACTACTGCGATTTTGATATTAGAAAGGAAACAAAAAGTATCCGATAGAAATTGATGCAATACGATAGACATTATTCTTTTATATTGCGATGTTATGTATATTCGCATTAATTTTTATTTATTTTATTATTTTTACATTTTCTATTTTGCTACATCATGCGAACAAAAGTGGTTTAATTATTCTATGACATTTTTTACTGTCGGTTACCAATATTTTCCGCATATTCTTTTTCGAAAGTATCATTTCAATCCCGCTTTCGTTGTCCCCTCGAAAAGGCTTTCGTGAACGTGTCGACTGTTATCCCGATTCTGTACTTCTTACTAAGTACTAACTTAGACAATAGAGATATACTTTCGCTGTCCGGCTAATTGAGTACACAAATGTGGCCTCCTTGAGCAGTTTGAAAACCCCGGCGCGTCTACATCCTTGTTGCTCGTCAACGTACGTAGTTTCACAATCGACGTCGACGTCCGACTGTGCAAATTTTGATTGATTACTAATATATTCAAACACGTTTTATGGTAAACTTTTCTGATTTTTTTGCATAACACCTACAATGTGAATGTAAAATGAAATAATGGATGGTCCTTCGAGCCAATTTTACAAAAATCCGTCGTAAAGTGCTTTTTCGTCGAAATTTGCCGACGCCCGACTGCATAACTTTGACGCATACCAACAATATTTAAATATGTTTTATTAAAAATCGGTACGGTGAATTTTTCTGATTTCTTGCCAAATGCTTAAAATATGAGCATACAATATAATAATGAAAAATGGCAAAAATCGTTCTTGCCAATTTTACGAAATTTTGCTCTAAAGTTAGTTTTTCCTCGAAATCTGACGTGGAAAAAATATGAAAGTTCGTCGTTTATTTCTGCATCGTCAGTCCGAAATGATTGATTTTTGTATCATCTTATTACGTTTGAAAAGATTTTCCATCGATGTTATTTTCATTGTCGTGACGTTGAAATTGCCCGACTGAAACGTCATTTTGTGCATTTCCTTGCGATAGAAATTCGACGTAAAAAACGTGCGAGGTGCCTATGTTGACGTCGTCGTGGTAACGTCGTCACGACATGAACAAGAAAATGAATATCGGATTTGAACCAGAAATAGCTTCTAGTTTCCAAATATATCAAATTTATGACCGTAGCTTAAAGTTTTAAAAGTATCCGGTTCTACCTTAAATCAGAATCAGATTTTAGAAATATGGGAGAAAAACATTATACAGTCTACACTCGCTGTCAGAGGGGCCGTCAAAATACATCGACATATCAGGACTTCGACTCATCCGATCTTGTTCATTTCGTTTTGAATGACATTTTACCTTTTTCGTGTTGTTGTTCATCAAATACGTTCATAATTGATATGTAGTAGAAAGAAAGAAATTGCTCGGGAAGAATAATTCTATCATTTTCCTGCTATATTTCAATGGCTCTATTTATTTCGAAATGATACCGCCTGAATATCCATGGATGAGAACGGGACCAGACTTTCACTTCGAGCAAGGCAGAAATTCTACTCATCCGATATTGACATAAAGAGTGTTTTCACTTTACAAACACCATTCCTCAAATATGATGAAGAAATCGATCACTTGACTTACCTTAATGTCAATAGGCATAATTGTAACCTGAATGTAGAATAGGCACCTGAGATTGTCCAGTCAGAGAGTGTCTAATTGCAGTCTGATCATGGTCTATACTGCTATCTAACAATAGCTTAACAATTCATCGCGAAGTTATTTTTTAAAATTAAACAGCGTCTAAAACTTCCTGGGGATTTGACTTAAGACTTTAGCCTGGTGTCAGGCTCCGCATATTTATGTTATGTCTCTGAAAATCAAGGGACACAACTGTGGCAAATCTTCAGAATTATAATAGATTATGTTTCCTTTATCCGAATATACAGATAAATCAGAGAATCAGAAATTTGAAATTTGATTTAACGTCATTGTTTTGAAAACTCTATCTAAAAGACTGGCACAAGTCTACTAGGACCTGTAGTTTTATGCTTCTGCCAATGCAAAGTATGTTCCGCCTGGTAAAAATAGAAGCCTCTATAATTGAAACGAATGCTTTAATGATTTCATTGTAAGTGGAAAGAATTTATCACAACAAAGATTATACTCATTTGTGATCTAAAATATTTAATATCAAAATATTTTAACTTGTTATTTTCTAAGAGTCGTTTCATCGGTATCGTTGCAAAACCTAGTAACTCTAGCTTTAATTAAGCTGAAGTTACGAGGTTTTGCGATAACACCGACGATTTGTATCTAAGGTCAAAATAACAACGTTAGCAAGTGACTAATGAGCAATGGATTAGTGAGCCTTTAACAAAATGTTGCTTTGTGATGTACGTAAGTGTTACAAAAATATGCCAGAAAATGAAAAAAATATATTGCTTATCGCTTTTGTTTCCTCTTTTTTTCGAAATTATTTTCATTTGGTAAAGTTCCATTCTGACTGTCAGATCAATTTTGTCTCCTGTACCTCCTTTTAACCCTTTCCAAAACGGCAATGTTTTAGGGTAATCCACTTCAAAAACTGTAACCAATGACAAAATGGATGTTATCAAAGACATGAGTTGTGTTCAATATGGCATAGAAAATATTGAGACAAAAGGAGAAACTGCTGGTTATCAGCAGTTTCTTCTTTTGTTTCAATGTTTTCCAAAACCTTTTCTATTATGGACGTCAAAACCAGGTCTTGTTTGAGAGAGGGTTAACTTGAACTATCCGAAAAGAATATTTTTTTTACATTCTATATTTCAAAACAAAAATTTCTTATTATTTGTCGGCATTCGACGGTGTTGCGGATTACGAAACGTTGTTACGAAAAACTGATAATTCAAAAGTGAAGGTACAGAAGACATCTATGTAAAGGGATAAATTATCGGTACTATAATTTTCTCCTCTTTCCTCGATATTTTCTTAAGCCTTGTGTCTTTTAACAACGTCGTTTTTAGACAAGGTAGCTTCCAGTTTTCTTTTCTCAAATGGTAAAATGCTGAAATGAGTGTAGCATAAATCATTCCTAGCTACTAACATAGCCATAACAAGTTAACGTGGTTTGTTTGCATTATTGTTAACATTCAAATATGTTTTTGCTTTACAGAGAAAACATTACGTCCTTGTAACAATTGGCTTTTTGAACAAGTAATGGCGCAATTTTAACACTAGCCTACTCGGTAACTGTTCAAATTCAAAAGGTGCTTTAGAGTTGAACTTAATGAAATTAAGAGCTAAAAATGTGTATGCCAACGTGTAAAGAAATCGACGGCATTTTCTTCTTCCTCTCAATGATTGCCATAGAATTTTGTTGTATTTGACATCAGAACCAGAGCTTGTTCGGGAAAGGGTTAATGAAAGGTAACATATGTTAATAAACATCCAATATTTACCAATTCTGATTAAACTCAAATAACCTTTGCTTGTCCAAACGAAAAAACGTTTATTTAACTATTCTTCGTTACAAGTTTTGAAAAAAAATATGTCTTTTCTGATTTTAAAAAAATAGAAATAGAAATATTTGTGCAAAGAGCTAGGTTCACTAACTCAATCATATATATTATGCATCTATTGTTAGGATAGATATCGATTATATGCTACAGAACAATTGTGTTTTCATCAATTGTAAGAAGCGTAAATGTTTTTGAAGCAATAAATATCTGCATTTCACTCATATAATTTATCTGTCATTTCAAACAAATAGATAGTCGAGTTTCACACGTACTTGCGTCCTTTTAAGGTAGAATACCCGTAATGTGGCCATTTTGAGATTTATAAAATATCGGATTTTTTCGAGCGTCGTCATGATGTGTCCAAACTTATTCGGGCTCTATCGTAAACATTCGAATTTCCACCGCCGAATGTTTTCGACGTCGCCCGAATGACTCCGACGTCGCACGAGTCTCAATAGGGGTAGACTACCTTAAACGCAGCGAACTCGTTCCGAAAAAAAGATCTGGTGGTGACATGCCCCAGATAAAAAGACTCGAGAAAACTTTGAGACAAAAAAGTATGTTACTGGGGACTTTTTTTCTCCTTTTGCCTCTATATCTTCCATGCTTTACTGTAAGCAAACTCTTTTCTGATCAGTACCCATCTTGTCGCCTGTAAATCTTCTCAATTAGGACAGTCTAAACGTTCACCGTTCGGGAAAGTGTTATATGCATTGAACGCGCTTCTACAGGGGTAAAGTAAACAACTTATGACAAATCCTGATTGTCTTTTGAAATGTTGTAACAATATAAATGCACCTGCAATCAGTGTTTGTTCTTGTCGTTTAAAGCTTTCCCAAAACAACACTTGGGACCAGTTTCCTCAAAGTATATTTTTCGTACCCTTTTCCTTCAGATATCTTACGAAAAGACAAAAACATATGTATAACATCGTGATCGTTTTCAGCGCCAAGATTGACGGTGAAGTTGCACGAAGTCTTCATTATCTATTGATGGGTTGAATACAGACATTTCCTTTTAAATGATCGTGTAGATTTTGTAATTTCAAGGTTTTGTTACTGCATATTTTCAGATCTAACCAGGCATGTATCACACGTACAAGAGACTCAGTATTTCTAACGGGTATGTAAAGAGAGCAGTTATTTATTGTTTCTCTTCTTCTCATCTCTTATTCCATTTTCTTCTTCATCCTAACACTTACTAAACTGACATAGGAGCAATACAAAACAGACGTTCCCGACTTTTCAAAATGCAAAATATTCTTCCGTGTTCATCAAACCATTTTCTGTGGACAAACCCATCTGACCTCCTTTGTTGTAAATGACGGCCTGTATTACTATTCATACAATGAAAACACTTTTGTCTTTTGATCCATTTTAAGGAATGAACTTTATTTACACGCACATGTATACTGTAGTAAAGAGTGATGTAATATTCAAAAGCGAAAGTCTATCCATGTTCTGCACTATGTATTTGCTTCTTAGTGTTCGACCTAATTTTTTACCAGTAAAATTGCAGTGTATTTTAGAATTTCACAGCCATATTCCGCACAATCGAGACTGCCGGCTAGTTTATGTGACGTCTATACATAGCCACGCCCCCGTCTCCGATGAAACGCGAACACTAAGTCAAATAGAGTCTGCATAGAAGACTACGCGATATAATCATTCAATGCGTTGTGTGCATTTGAATGTTTATTTCGCGTAGAATCTACTATACAGCCTCTATATAATACTGCTTGGGAAAATGAAATAAGTGATCTCCAAATCCTCAAAACAATGTCCTAAACGTCAGAAAACTAAAAATAAACGTTCACAAAAGACGCACGCATCATTAGCCATATTTTAGATTAATGGACTAATCCGGTCAAATGTGTTTTAATTGGATTAATGTCAAGCTCAAGTACGTAAACGAACGATTAAGATTACATAGTCTAGCAAGTTAAGTGGCAAAAATTTGGTGCAACGCAAGGTGTTCAACATCTAATAAAGTGCTTTTTAGAAAGCAGCAATCACTAGTACGTACCACTGCTCTACTGTCCTCCATATATCTATACAAATTCCGATACGACAAAAATAGGAATGTTGCTGTAGACTACTAAATCAATGTTCTAAACGCATTTCTATCGGGGTGCCATGACCAAGCCCCGGTTTCTCGAAAAAAAAAACTTAAGTACATTCTCATGAGAACATGCTCAACTTCAAAGGAATACTATCCAACGTTGAAGGGTATTCGATTGAAGTTCACGGGGATTTCGTGCGATTTGAGCACGGTGCTCTGATTTGAGCATGAGAACGTACTTAAGTTTTTTCGAGAAAACCGGGACAAGGTCTCCAATGCGGAATTGTTATTGAAAGAGGGGTTATTGTCGTAATCATTTTGTCCAGAAGATAATATTTTTTTCGAGAAACTCTTTATAGTTTATAGGCCTACGATAGCAGAATCCATATCGTATATAAAATAAGTGCAACAAAAAAAAAAAAAAAAAAAAAAAAAAAAAATCAAATTGACCGTTCACACAATATTAATCTGTTCAAAGACAATCGTAACGTTATATGTTTAAAACAGGATTGCACCAAAGGTCAAATTGCCACTTTGATGTTGGATTATCGTCACACATAACGGTAGTTTAGGCTTTGAGTAGTCTACCAAGTTAAGTGGATTAAATACATTTAATCACTAATAAATAACCGAAAGACCTGGGAAAAACATGATTATTTTGCAACCGACTGAATGCAGGAAACTAAATAATAACAATTTGTCCATGCCGATTAATTTGTGGCACACGGCAATATAACATCATGTGGTCTAATAGCAAAGGAGTTGCAGTCGACACAATGTATATTAAAACAAAGAAGAATACATAAGATTACAAGTACAAAATTGCTGCATGATGCAGCATAAGATGAAGCACGGCCTAAATAAATTTGTGCCCCGAACTTTTCCACATTATGGTTACATTCCAAGGGATCAAACAATAGTTTTTCTTTAAATTCTGTGAATTGGTAGGGTTACAGTCATATCTCTATTCTGTGTAAAAAAAGGGAGGGCTTGTTTTTGGAGATAATGGCTAACAAAGTTAGTAGGGTGAATTGGCATGAGAAACAATTTTTTTTCTTTGAAGTACATGTATAATTTTACAAACTGACTCTGCTGGTTCTCTACTCTACAGTAAAGGTAAGAGAATTTAAGACTATCAACATTACTACTATACTTTATCCCCTTTCAACCAGCGTCATGTGTCTTCCCCATTCCTAAAAAGCATTAAGTGCTTATCTAAATTGTGAAAGGACAGACCGTTTAACAATAAGTGACCATAGTAGGTTCCACTGAACACAAGGGCGGATCCTGGATTTTTTTCCAGGGGGGGAGGGGCGTCAAAGCTCAAATGGCAGCTTTTAATAAGAAGTTATATTATCAAAATTCAATTTTCGGCAAATTCCAGGAGGGTCATGACAATTTTGCCAAATTCAAGGGCAGATAACTCAGAATTTGCATTTTCAATCTGGACAAAAATCTCACTCACCTAAGACGTTATACATGCAAACATTTTTATTTGGCTTTACATTTGATTGGGCAATATTTCTATGTATTATGCCAAAATTGTCAAAAATAGCATTTTTTGACATTCAAAGGCACATAACGCAGCACTTTCTACAGATTTCTACAAAATCAATCTTACACAAGGGGTTATGACCGTACACATTTTGACAAAGTTTGGAGAAGATCGAATGATATTTGTGTAAACCTGATATTGTAGACGAGCAGACAGATGGGCGAAAAACAGACAAACCTGGCCGCAATAGCTTATTTGTAGTACTTTCTGCTGAGGCCAGCTAAATTTTAAGCTAAGTAATCAATTATGCCTTTCTGTGCGAAGGAAATCCAGAAAAAATGTATTTGGTAATTTATTCCACAATTTGTCATGGGGTTTTAGCTCAACTGGGCACAAAGTGCTCAAAGTGAGCTATTGTGATCACTTTTTGTCTGTCGTCCGTCCGTATATCTGTCTGTCCGTCCGTCCGTCTGTCAACAATTTGACAGATATAAGGCAATCTTGACCAAACTTGGTCAAAATTTGTATGACCATTCGCTCTCAGATGAGTTCTATTTTGGGTCAGATCGGACCAGAAAGTCTGGAATTATCTGCGCTTGCATGTAAAAAGTAGCTACTTTTGAAATTTTTTACACTCTAGCATCTATAAATATTGGCCAATCAATACAAAAGCTGGACACAATATTTGTGACAATACGATCTCGAATAAGTATGATTTTTGGTTTGATCGGACCAAAATGTATTGAGTTATTTGCCCTTGATTTTGACAAAATTGTCGTTTTTGACTGTGTTCGACTTTGTTTACACTATAACATCTACAATTATTGACCAATCAAGACAAAACTTGGACGCAATGTTAGTGACCATTAGATCTTGGATGAAATTTATTTTTGGTTTGATCGGACTAGAAAGTCAGGAGTTATCTGCTCTAGAATTTGACAAAATTGCTGCTTTTGACTTTGTTTACTCTCTAGCATCTACAATCATTGACCACTCAAGACAAAACTTTGCCACAATGTTAAGGACAATAAGATGTCAGATGAGTTTGATTTTCAGGTTAATCGGTTAAAAAATTATTATTTATATGCCGTTGAATTTGGCAAAATTGCTGTTTCGACTGTTTTTGCCTTTGTTTACACTGTAGCATCTACAATTAGAGACCAATCAAGACAGAATTTGTATAAAATGTTGATGACCGTTAGATCCTGGATGACTTTGAATTTTAGTATGATTGGAAGAGAAAGTCGTGAGTTATATGCCCTTGAATTTGCCAAAAGTTTTGTTATCCACTGTTTTTCGACTTTGTTTACTCTCTGGCCTCAACAATTATTGACCAATCAAGACTTACAAATAATGTTGGTGACCATAAGATCTTAGATGACTTTGAATTTCAGTCTGATTGGATGAAAAAGTAGTGAGTTATATTTATACTTGAATTTGATGAAAGTGCTGTTTTTGACTTTGTTTTTACTCTAGCAATCACAAATGGTGACCAATCAAGACAAAACTTGGATCTTGGATTTAAAGTGACATTTCACATTTATTTCAATTTTTAACAGTATGTCTTGATACAAAGATTGTTTATTCTAAAGCGAAGAAATGCTATCAGTTTTTTGAAATTGTTATTTATCAGCGAAAAATATGCCTTTAAAGTTCAGACAGAATTGACAAATTCTATATAAATCTGAACTGTAGTCCACAACAATTTGCTTAATTCTAGCACAAAAATGTATATTTCTCGTAAACGGTTCAATATTTAGGCTTGAAATTTTCAGAATTTTCATAAGAAAATATGCTCTTTCAGATGAAATAAAAGTAAAATTTATGTAAATAATATTGTGAAATGTCACTTTAAAAGTTGATTACCATAAGATCATGGATGAGTTTGAACTTCAGCACAATTAGACAAACAGTTGCTGAGTTATCTGCCCTTGAATTTGACAAAAATTCTCGTTTTTGACTTTGTTTTCACTCTTCGCAACCAGATATGTTGACCTATGAGGATAAAATACAGACATAATGTTGATGACCATAAGTTTGTTTCCAGTCTTAAAGTCACAAATATTAATTGATTCAAACATAACTGTGTCTCATGTCATCTTGGTTCAGGTGAACGATTTCGGACCATCATGGTCCTCTTGTCGTGTATTCAAGGGCCCGTGACTCGTTTTCCTGACTAGCTATCAAAATTCCTAATAACTTTGCGCTGACAAATTATTTTAGTACTGGCCTAAAATATTATTCCAATATGTCGCTTTAATATAGAAACGTGTTGACATTTTCCCCAAAGTTGGGATATGAAAATATACCAAAAATTGAAAGATTGCATAAATTACAAATTATTTTAATATTGATCATAAGCAAGCAAATGGACCTTATGTCGTGTTAACATGGGCTCATATACAAATTATTTTGTCTTAAAAATTTCGCCAATTATTTACATATAGATAGAAAATTAATGAATATGAACCTTGGGTAGCGCCGGAATAGAATTACACAACCCACTTTCAATATACATGTACAATATACACCAAACTAAATGTCCGTTTGATTCAGACCTTGTCCCTTTATATATCTATTTATACTAAGAATATTATTGGAAAACTTAGGTCCCAAGAACCCCCCCCCCCCCCCCCATTTAACACTTTCCCAAACGACAAAATTTTAGGGTGATCCTCTCCAAAAACTGTCACAAAAGACATAATGGATGTGAGTAAAAACAGGATATGTGTACAATATAGCACAGAAAATATTGAGACAAAAGGAAAAACTGCTGGTTATCAGCAGTTTCTTCTTTTGTTTCAATGTATTCCCAAACATTTTCCATTAGGGACGTCAAAACCAGGTCTTGTTTGGAAAAGGGTTGTTTATTTTTACCATTTCCCACCCACATATTGTGAAGTAAACTGGTTCTAGAACCAGTACTAGAACATTGAGTTCTAAAACTGCATTTAACGTTCAAGAACTGGTTCTTGAACTAATTATTGAATCAGCTCTAGAACTTTTGAGTTTTAGAAATGCCATTTAACGTTCAAGAACTGGTTCTAGAACTAGTTCAAAACTGAGCTGTAGAACATTAAGTGACAGTTCTAGAACTTCAGTTCAAGAACTTGGGTTCAAGAACTGATTCTAGAACTGGTTCTAGAATCCAAGTTCTAGAAGTGCCATTTAACGTTCTAGAACGTTCCAAAGCTGATGTTTTAGAACATTCTAGAACAGTTCATGGACTTTTTTGCAGGGTTATGTCTTTACCCTTTATTGTTTGTTACTTTCCGTATAGTGTTAATGAAAATTTGTAAAAGGATTTACGAATACTTTAGACTGGTAGGCCTAGTTGACGTGACTATCGAAATAACTAAAGCTTCTTCTCTTTTAATCTTATCTAAAAAAAATCCTATCATGAACAATACATGGTGTTGACGTTCCTAATGGAAACGGATTAGTTGACAAAACATCGCGGCAAAAGAAGTAAATGCACACTATCATTATTTCCCTCTTTGTCTCAATATTTTCTGTGCTGCATTATACACCAATCCTTTCTTTTTTAAAAGAAACTGAAGTTTCATTGTTTGTCAAAGGATTAACAGGGACATAGACACAATGTTATGTTTGAGAAAGAGTTAAACTAAAACTACATCTGGAGCTCTGGATTAACTGGTCACGCTAGGTCACCTGATTGTCCTACATAGCTTATCACTCACACTGTGCAATCCTTTTCCAAAAAGCGAACTTTTGTTTACTCATTACTGATCACAGTGCTGCTCTAATTCCAAAATTGTTGCAGACGACAAAATAATTAAAGCTTTAACCCTTCTCATAATTTACATGACATTCCTGCTGTGACCAAAGCTACGAAAGATGATATAGATTAAGATCAGTCTACTCAGCTATGCAATCTGATCTTAGTCTACGTAAGGCTGCTTTCCGCTTGATGATGTGATGAAAACTTGAGAAAAACAATAAAATCAGTAGGGCAAAGGTTAAACAACAAATAATTGCGTACTATGCTTTACAGCACAAACGGGATACATTCTGAACGCCCCTCAAAGCTGTTAATGCGATAGGTAAAAGATAAAACGGAATTTATGTGACAGGCTAGAAATAGAAGGGAATTTTCATTTTCGAAACACACAAAAAACTCAACAGAAAGATCCTTTAACAAACTTTTGTGATAAACATCCTTTCTTTGCTATCACTTATAGAAATATCTTTGCCTTTCAAATGAATATGGCCATTGATTATGGAGATAACAATTCATCGAGAACCGAAAGGATTATATTAGCTTACATCCGACACCCACTGACATCCCCACTACAACCTTAATATGCACGGCCTGAGGGCCGTGCAATGATAAATATGGCTGCAAAGACTTCATGAAAATAAAGAATGTAAAAAATGATACTTTGTCAAAAATCTATTGACCAGCAGAAAAAGAATTATATATGAATGGTAAACAGGGTATACAACGAAGGTGGACAAAGAGATGAACTTATCTATCAACCCTTTCTCAGACGACAAACATCATTAGTATTCCAATTTTAAAGCAACTAGACAATCAAATGGCCATAAAGACAGATAGATTTCGTTGAAATATGGCCCATAAGATATTGAGACAAAAGAAGTTGGGAGAAGAAAAGTTGGGAATCAGATACTCTTCTTTTGCCTCAATGTTTCTCATGCTTTCCTACTTTGAACATCACCAGGGTGTTTATGGGAAAGGGTGAATGAATATATAAATATATCATTAATTTGATATTAGTGCCCAGTTGACCTTAGTCTTGGTGATAAAAGCTACATGAAAGAATTTAAGGTAAAATTAACTACAGTGAATAAACTAGCATAAGATATCAAATTTATATCATCTGCCGGTCGATACGACCTTTTATATGACGTTTGAAGTTTAACCTACTAAATGGCAATGAATTTTGTGCTAAAAGTAGACTGGGTTTACCGTTATGTTTTGATAAACCGTCGTAGTTGTTATAAAATCTCGTAACTACGGCTTGAATCAAGCCGTAGTTGCGAGATTTTATAACAACACCTACGAACTACTCTTGTTTGTCCGAAATTACGTCAGGACTAGCTGGATAAAATCGTTCCCTATTCCGAGTCATTTTGATGCTTTCTAGAACATCGCTGCTCTGAGGGCCACAATGTTCTGTAGCAGCTTTCGAAATGGGAAAGTTTAAAATCCTAATATGAAACAATTCTAGAAAACAAAACAAAAAAAGAATCTTGCAAGTAGATCTACATTATCGTTTATATTTTTATCATTTGTCTGTCTTTCCGATTCTCTGTTCTCTTTCATTGTCTCTGTCTGTCTTTTTGTAAGAAAACTTCCAGGGGTTTTGCCAAACGCATCATTTATGATATAATATGTTTATACTTTTTCATTTTACAATACACTGTGAATTATTTCAGTGTAATCAATCACTCTCTTGTTTTGTTATTTGGGTTTTCCTCTCGTTTTTTTTTTCTGGTTGATTTAAAGATCTGTGTAATGGAAAATGTGTGTGCTGATAGTTTTATTTTTTTCCGAATTCTCATTCAGAACCGGAGAATCATGCGATATCCCACCTACAGAAGAAGCAATCAAAGCTTCAAAACTATTTATAGAAAGTATCCGGAAAAAGGAACCACCCGAAAAGGCGTTCCGACACCTGGGTAAGACGACCAACTTTGACGTCATGAGATGGGTGGATGAGAATGACCTTGACCTGTTACATCACATGATCATCATAAACAGTCCGGAATCTGTGGAGTTTCTACTGAAACGTGGATACTTCCAGGTAACCATCCAGTCTTGTGTTAGACCAGATAGAGTAAGACTAATCCGTCCATTCAAATGTCCTTCCATCACGAAGTAAAATATTGATTAGAAAGAAAAAAACAGTAATTTGGCATTCAATAACTTAATCAAACTTGGAATCTAATAGGTCTTGTTTTTCCGTTTATCTCTCTGTCTTTATAAGATGAATAGGCTGAAAATGCTACGTTGTGTTTTTTCGAGTTACAGTTGTGAGCTTTAATTTAATTTTCATTAAAATGTACAGTTTGCAAGGACAGCAATCCAATTCGTATGAATGAACAAATGTTCATTTTTTCTTCTTATTTGTTATTTGTAAAATTGCAAATATATATTTTTTTATAATTGATCTGAATATTTAGCACCATTAAGGTGTAGGATATTACACTTAGATGACAAAAACATATTAATGCCTTTGTGGTTGACTTATTTTGGTGAGATGTCGTTAATTAAAGTTGTTACATATTTTAGTCGATTTATCATTTTAGGCGCCATTCGAGCCAAAGACTAACTTATACGCCCATCTAGCATGTGTACTTGGCCACAGAACAGCATTGAACATTATTCTACAGTATAGAAAAGATGACAATCGTGCCAGCAAGAAAATTACATATAACCCAAACAATAATGGAATGACAGAGCGACATAGAGAGGTAGGGGTCATAAGTAATTGTGACCCGTCACGCTAAAGGGAACTTAAAGGAAGTGTGAATACATATCGACCCTAGTCAGTCTGCGCAGTCCGCACAGCCAGACTAGGGCCGACACTTTTCACTTTTATGTAATTTTCTACACCCGGAATGTTTCACCTATCTTACTATATGTTCATTTTCCGCATGCGGGATCTGGTTGACCGTCGCTGAGTCTGACAAGTTTGTAAACATTTGATTTTTGGAGTTCGGATAAGGTCCCTTTTAGCGTGACGGATCACACTTATTTTGTAGAATATAAAGTACGCCAGTTACGTTTCCAAACGTATCCAACAATGATATTTAAAACTGTCAAATTACTGCACGGACATTTGTCTTTGCATTTGTAACCAAGGTGGTATCATAATGTCACAAAAACAATGTAATGTAACGTCCTAATTTGTTTGTCATGAAATGCCGAATGGTTTAGTTTCCGTTTAACTGAAATGCATTTGATTAATTCACTCCTTTTCAAAGCAACATCATTTTGGTCTGACTGCATTAATAACAGTGAATTCTGACAATAGAAAAATACATTTGTTAAAAATCAATCCTTGAATGAAACGATAAAACGCATTTTCTTTTCTCTCATTAATTTCTAATGTAACATACAGTGGGGTCGAAGAAGACATCGCTTGTTTGGTAACTTACTACTCCACTTCTAGATCACTCCACTAGATGTCGCCGCTGAAGCTGGTCATCTTAACTGTGTCAAACAACTTCTAGATCAATGTGTCATCAAAGATCATCCCGACTTAGCCAAATATCCATATGTCGCTCTGGCCTGTATACCTGGGTCATACTCCGCTCTGCAGCTCATTATCAAGAAAGACAAACCAAAAGTAGATGACAAGAAAAAAGCAATAGAAATAGCACTTCAATTTGCCAACGCTAGATGCCTCGATAGTCTACTGGAGGAGAAGATTAAGACTGACGACATGTTTGGTAAAAAGAACTTCTTCCACATGTTATACACGTTCAGCCAAACTCAGTCATTCGGTACGGACGGGTATCGACGTTTACCGGATGTAACGCAGATATTGGTCAAGCGGAAGTTCAATGTCACGGTCAAAAGCCCGCCAAATACATATCCCCTGTACAGCCTGATTAAGAACTCGTTGTGTATACACGATTATGTCAACACAAGGCATTACATCATGTGTATGCGGATCCTTATTGACGCCGGGGCTGATCCGAACTTTGACGAGGTTGAAAATGAGAAGAAGCTTAACCAAAAAGGTATAAAAACCGAACACGGTCGTCATGCATACAGTTCAGCAATGCATTGTCTCTTGGAAACCGTGGAAAGTTTCTCAGAGTATCTAGAATCGAAAGCTCTCGGAGTCCGGTTCATAATCCAGATGGCGGAGGTCCTTCTACAGAACAAAGCACGGATCAACAGTATAGGACGTCTAGGAGACAAAACTAGCAATAAATTCGGGACAGTTCTTCACCAGTTTGCCAAAAGTAGCGTAAAGCTTGGAGTTGACGCCGATGTGTTTAAGTATCTGTTGCGTCAGGGAGCCGATCCAAATGCCAAAGTAGATGGTAAATATGTTATCAATACATTCTTTGACACTCTGTTTGCTGGTTTGAAAGAGTTCAAGGCGTATTCCACACCACCGGATCATACAGAGGACTCACAAAACATGCTGGCCCTCGCTTTTTACATGGACAGAAACTGCATCAAGGATACTCTCAAAATAATGAAAAATGACTATTCAAGGAATCCTCCACAACATATAAAGAAATATTTAACCGTGGCAATAAAGGAACTAGAAAATAAGATCCATGAAGTTTGGCCCCTAAAAAGGCTGTGCAGGACTCTGATCTGGGATCTGTGTGGAAGAGACGCTTCAGTGGTTACTAAACTCCCCACTGATATAGAGTCTAGATCATTCATTCTACCTAGTATATAAGTCTATGTATATAGAGAAAGGTGTATACTCTTCCCTTTCGGCGTAGCTTACCCCGGAATTCTCTGAAGAGACGCTTGAAAATAGGGGGACCAGATCCGCTTCTGAATCCCCGCTTGATCGCCTGGCTACTAAAGCAACGTATCTACAACTGTAACAAACTCTAGTTAAGATATTTTGCCATACAAAACGTACAAGTAGAAGTATTCAAAGAAAATGTATTTACATTAATAGGGCACGACTAAGTAATAGATCACCAATTATTGGTAATGAAGACTGAAGAAAGACAAACAGTCGGGGATATGTAGGAAAATATTAATGAAACAACATACATTTTTACTATTATAATATTTTATACGAAAATACTGATTAGTTTAAAGCTGTTTACAAAACAAATATACATTACATTACAACTTTTCATTGTTATTTTATGCATAGGCCTACGTTTTCGGTTTTATGCACATGATAACATGCCCATGCTATACATAACAACCTTTACCAAGCAAACCTTACTTGTGATGTCCTGAATAGAAAATGCCTGGGAAAACACAGTGAACATGAGACAATGCTAGTTCGTCGGTTGACAGGCTGTGCAACCGACGGACTAGCATTATCTAATGTTCTCTGTGTTTTCCCAGGCATTTTCTATTCAGTACGTCACAAGTAAGTTTTGCTTGGTAAAGGTTAAATTTATAACCCGTCATCTAGAAACGGCAAATCGTAGTGATAATGCTGGTGGGCCAATTAATCTTTGGGCGTTGGTACATTTTTTTGCCTCAGGGAATCAATCAGGGGCTCTTAACCCACTACCAGATTTGTCCAAATTAAAAGATGTTTCAGACGAAAATTTCAAGTTTGCGAAACTTTATAATTTTAGTCTTTCTGTGTAGAAAACATTGTTGGAAAGAAAAATATGCTTGTTAGAAGCATTTTTTATGTCCCACAATGTTTTCAAAACCTTAACCTTTTTGTGCGTCAAAAAGCGCCGGGTGAACAGGTTGTAGGAAAATATATCTCGTTACTACAGCTTCCAACAAGATGTAGGTAGGATGTTGTTATTTAAATGAAAATCGACAATATGCATGACAAAGTCACAATCAGAAGTCTCCCCCACCCCCGCCGCCACCACATCCTCCCCCGCCGCACCCTCCTCCTCCACAACTCGCCCCACCAGAATCACCCACACTGCTATCCACGCCTCCGCCAGAATATCCCCCGCCCCAGGATACACCCGTATCAAAATCAGACCCGCCCCCTCCCATAGCCCCGCCTCCGCTGGTCCATCCAGCAATATTAGCATCATTGGCCTCGTAATCCGCGAGTCCGAAGAAATCCAAATCTACTGTATTAAACGATCTATCTGAATCAATACCAGTAATCCCCTTGTCGGTATCTACTGTGACAGAACCATCAACTTTAGCATTGGTTTGGCTTGAATTAATATTGTCTTGGTCGACTGTGCCGTTTTCTCGGTCGTTCTGAATTGTTTCAGCATAGTCCTGAAAATCGCTGCCTCCAAAACTCGCCACGGACTCAGTGTCGAGGGGGACAATATTAGTATCGTGTACGTCGAGGTTTCTGCCTATCTCAAAGTCTCCGTATCCCCATCCATAGTTAGGGTGATAATCCCAACACCAACTCCAGCCCCATTCCCAGGGTTTGTTGTAGCCGTATCCGATACCACCATCACCCCAGAAATCTGCAAGTGAATAGCAATGAATTGTGTGCTAGAAATAGACTAGGTTTATCGTTATATTTTGATAAGTCATCGGTGTTGTTATCAAATCTCGTAACTACCGCTTGAATCAAGCCGTACTTACGATATTTTATAAGAACACCTACGAAATATCATTGTTTTTCCGAAATCACATCTCGGTTTACTGGATAAAATCGTTCCCTATTATCTTTCATCCATTATTTTATCTATGAGTACATGCTGCATATATCCAAACAAGACATGGAGTCGTGTTCACCAACATTTCTGAATTGATTTTCTAGAACAAAATTACATTACAAGCTATCTCACGGGTGGTAAACAGAGAAACTACCTCCAAAAAGAGTCAACAGTATTTCGTTTCCTCGTGACATCCGGCCTCTACCGAGGTAGTTGCATAGAGCGAAAATATTTGTAAACAAAGGTAGGTCACGAACACATTTTTTCTACAATTATTTCTTTCACAAAGAGTTTTTGAAAAATCCGGCGATGCTGTAATATGAAGAAACGGTCGAAGTGTGTTGTGCACGAGAAAATACGGTGTTAGTGAGCAGAGTTTGAATACAATCATTGAAAAAACATTTCAAGATCGAAAGTAAAAACGTCTTTACTTTCGATTTTGAAATGTTTTTCAACGATTGTATTAAAACCCTGCTACTAATACCGTATACTCTCGTGCACAACAAACTTCGACCATTTCTTCATATTACAGCATCGCCGGATTTCTCAAAAACTCGCTTTAAAAGAAATAATTTTAGAAAATGTGTTCGTGACCTACAAATTTTCGCTCTATGCAACTACCTCTTTTTGGAGCTAGTTTCTCTGTTTACCACCCGTGTATCTGGTTGGACGAGACATATGTTTCGACCAATCGGATGGATTACATGTATACGCCAAAAACGACGCGACGCTGAAATCTCTCCAACACAAGTATTAATTTGGTACCAGTTTAACTAGAATACATTGAATATAACTTTCCAAGGTAATATATATGCTATAGTCTCCTTCCACCTTACAGTTCACCATTCTCGGATACCCCGAGGACTGGAACCAATGAAACGGCGGCATTTGGTAAAAGGGCAATTCAACATTTTACTAGCCAATTGCCCCAGGGTTCATGTAGCATAGCAGACCCCTGGGTATCCGAGGATGCACTTTTACTGCCCTTGCGAGAAGATCATTTAAGTTCAAGAACTGTTCTAGAACGTTAACTGGCACTTCTAGAACTGTTCTAGAACAGTTCTAGAAGTACAATTTAACATTCTAGAACGTTCTAGAACAGTTCTAGAACTATAAATGCGTTCTTGAATTTTTTTCACAGGGGAAAGTCCTACCTGATTTTCCTTTGTTGGTCGGTACCATAACTAGTTGTTTGCCCTTCTCCAACGCTTTAGATGGAATAGTTTTCGGAATCGGTCCAAGCTGAAAGAAATTTAATCAGGATCTATAGACCTACTACGTTAACCCTTTCCCAAACAAAACCTGGTTTTGACGTCCCTAATACATATGGTTTGGGAAAACATTGAGACAAAAGAAGAAACTGCTGATAACCAGCAGTTTCTCCTTTTGTCTCAATATTTTCTGTGCTAAAATATACACAAATCATGTGTTTATCCACAACCATTTTGTCGTTTGCAGGGGCTCTCAAATTGTACCTCCTTAAAATTTGTCGTTTGGGAAAGGGTTAAATATAAACTTTAAAAAAATAAGATCATAACGAATATAAATTACATGTTTGTTTTTTACAAGGTTATACATCCTTTTCATTGAAATATGCGTTTAAATAAAAGAAACTGTGAACTTTCACCTATGGCGACGACATTCACGTAAAATTAATTTTTGAAATATAAGTTTCATATTGGCGCTAAAGGTTCGCTTTGGACAATAAAATAAATTCAGGGTAATAAGGTAATAAAGCAATACGTGAACTCTTGTCGTTAAAAATGGTTTTCATACTCTATAGAAAGGAATATATATCTCAAAATCGTTCACAGCTAAAAACCAGCATTTTGCACATTTTCCTATTAAATGATCTGACATGCCTTTTGGAAAATTTGCGGGCTGTATTATATTAATTTTATTTTGTTGTCTGTCATACCTATCATTTCCAACTGTTTTGTAGTTTGAAAGTAGGAAAGCAAGAAACTTGATATTTTCAACGTAAAAACCCTTTTCCAAACAAGACATGAATTTGAAGTACCCAATAGAACAAGGCTTTGGAAAACATCTAAGGCAAAAGTAAAGTGCTTAAGCTATGGTCACACATAGCTGGTTTTACGATACGGGTCCACACGGAATCAAAACCGTGTCGACCCGTGTCGACCCGTTTCAACCCGCATTGACCCGTATCCCCACCCGTTTAGATTCCGTGTGCGGTTTGTGAGAACGATACGGCAGCGATCATGTTTTGACTTTGTGTGCGGCAACCCGGTTTATACCGCATCGACCCTTTTCAACCCGTATCTACCCCTATCGTATACCGTATCTCATTCTTGTACCGAATAATGACCTCGTGTCTAGCGGTACAATGCACGTGAACTGCATGGAGTCCCACACACACTCCATTGCGCCGGCAGTACGGTGCGGACCGGTTTTTGGTAATATTGACGAGATACGTCGTCGATATATCGACGCATCGGCCGACGTAAAAGCGATCTTTGCGTGACTAACAGGTTTTGGTAACATCGGGAAAATTTTTGGCAATAAGTTAAGCAGACATTGGTGATTGATCGACGACTTTGCCGACGAAAGTAGTATTTTTGTATGATCCGTGAGGTGTCAGCCTTTCAAGTTACAATCAACCGATCAATCGGCGGCTTTCTCACGTTTGAAGATGTCGGTAAAGTGTCGATGATTACTCGACTTTTAGTCGAAGTGTTTCGACTCATTTACCCTGTCAGAAATTGTGTCGTAGACATCTCGCAGAGCCTTATTCGATATACTGCATAGTGTTCCCTGTCGGGTCTCGTTCGACGACGTGCATACCACCTGCTTACTCGCGGATACAAAGAAATGATCTACGCTTCTGCAAAGGCATCATTTTTATGTGACTGATTGACAAACAGTTTGATTTGAAATATTCCGACGGAGGAAATGCGGAATCGTCGACATTTTGACAATTTTTAGCTTGTTGCACAATCTTATATCGATGTTTTCTCGACAGACAAGGTATCTGCCACAACACGCTGTCGCTTCACTGGCATAGCAACGTCTTAACATCAAATTGTATTTAGTGATAAAATGCTGTAAATCACCGACAGAAAAATAGCCAGGATCAATGCTTCTCTTTTGGTTGCCGCTTGACACAAATATCCCTCGGACAAAATAATATCGACAGTGGTCTACTCGTCATCGCAAAAAAAAGGGAAAAAAAAAAGAAAAAAAATAGGAATAGATCTAATAATAATAATAATAATAATAATAATAATAATAATAAGACGAAGAAGAAGAAGAAGAAGAAGAAGAAGAAGAAGAAGAAGAAGAAGAAGAAGAAGAAGAAGAAGAAGAAGAAGAAGAAGAAGAAGAAGAAGAAGAAGAAGAAGAACATCAATAATAATAATAATAATAATAATAATAATAATAATAATAATAATAATAATAATAATAATAATAATAATAATAATAATAATAATAATAATAATAATAATAATGATAACAATAATAATAATAATGGTATCAAAGGCAATACTACACACGATAATGGTATATACGGCTTTTGTTTCTAGCTGAAAGGGGTCCGTGCGGGTCAATACGGTGAGACACGGGTCCACACGGGCGGTGATACGGTTTCGAAATCCGTTTAGATTTTTGAACAAGACCAAAAATTTTATGAAACCGTATCATCGCCACGAAATTCACACGGAATTGATACGGGTTACGATACGGGTCAATAAGGGTTGAAACGGGTCGAGACGGTTTTTGATTCCGTGTGGACCCGTGTCGAAAACCGGCTGTGTGTGAGTGCGATTTTCATGATTTTGCCAGCACGTTGATTTCAATATCCGTCACATTCCGTGTCGACCCGTGTCGACCCGTGTACCTAATCCGTATCGACCCTTATTGACCCGCAGCTGCACATATCTATAATATTCAGTCCTACCCGTGTCGACCCGTATCGACCCTTGCCAACCCGTACCTTGCTTTCTGAAATCCGTATTGAAAAACCTTATCTTGTCGTATCAACCCGTCGAGTATGCAAATCACCCCAAATTCCGTAGCAAAACCGTATACGGTTCATGAGAACTAAAACCGGTTCGTCACCCGGCTATGTGTGACCATAGCATTATAACCAGCATTTTCTCAATTAACTTCAACAATTGTGTGTTATATCACACACAATTTCTATCTTATTTTGTCGCATTCGGTAACTTTCAAATATGAGCAGTCTAATACTATGTGGTTTGGAAAAGTGTTAAAAGGGTTTATTAAATACTTACTGTAGCTGTAATAGACGTCAGCCACTCTCTACAAATACAGAAACACATCTGATTAAAGTGACATTTCATGGTCATTTTTTTAAATGTTGCTTTTATCTTTATCTGAAAGACCACATTTCCTTACGAAAATTCTGAAAATTTCAAGCCAATATATTGCGCCGTTTACGAGAAATATACATTTTTGCGTTAAAATTAAACAAATTGTTGTGGACAACAGTTCAAATGTATATAGAATTTGACATATCTATCTCAACTGTAAATGTGTGTTTTTCGCTTATCAGCAACAACTTCAAAAAACTGATTACATTTATGTTCATAAGAATAACATAAGAATAAAATCCGATGTTAACTTTCCAGTTACACCTGACCGGCAGCGATCGCACCGACTGGCTCCATATTTTACGGACTTCCTAGAAGGTCTCTGTATGACGAGTCACAATTATACAATTAATTAATTTGAGTTGTGTTTTAAACCCTTTCAGTTACAGTGCAATTTTAGACTGCACCAATTTGAAAGACACGCTGATTTATGTCAAAAGTAGAAATAACAAGTACATGTGGTAGAAACTGTAAATGTCATATAGAATAGAAAATATTGTTGGAAATGAAAATTGCTGATAACCAGCATAACATTTTTGCACATTCTGCGTAAATAGCATCTCACTTGTTTACAACAAAGCTCATGACATATTTCCACACAAAAACTCTTATATTGAGAAGATAAAAGCTTGTGAAAACAAAGTGAAAATGCAGATATGGCTTGTTAAAAGCAATTTCTTCATTTACCGCAATGTTTTCAACCTAGGAAAGCAAAATGGAAAAAATCCAATGCAATTAAAACTGCAACATCTTTGAATTTGGACTAGTCTGATTATGTGCAATCTGGTAATGGGCTAGCTCTTCCCAGATGAAATTGTCCCATAAACAGTTATCAGGTTCATGGCTCGTATTTTCATATGATATAGCCGAGTTGAAAAAGATATGAAGCAGGGACGCGGGAAACCGCAAGGGTTTTGCAGAATTGCTGATTCCTTAAAGTGATAAAAAGTAGCCAATAAGTCATTAAAAACTTTTTCATCAGATGACTTTAAAATATCTACCACATCCAGTTAACCCATTACCAGACGGCAAAACTTTCGACTATTCCGTTTTGAAAGGTGTTGCAGACGACAATTTCGAGTTGATAAAATTTTAAAAACTTGTCAATTTTCGTTTAGAAAACATTGTGGACAATGCAGAAATTGCTTCATTTTCCACAATGTTGCCAAGCCTTTTCTTGTGGGGGAGTCAAAAGGCGTCACTATGTAGTAATGGGTATTTTATAAAATTATATTTTATTATGTGTTTTTCCACCTTCTCTGATTCAAATCGAATTCAACTTTTTCAAGTATTAACAAACCTATTGATGATTGTCTGATATTGCTGCGTCACGTCGTGTAACGTGATTCCCCGGTGTGGTAATACTCACCCAAACAATTTTCCGTTCGGACACAAAAAGTAGTATATAGTGCGTAGAGCATTCGGCATAAGTTCGTATACAACTTCCCGAGGAAAGGCAAACATGAAGTCATAACTAAGCTTCTTTGGTACACTACGTGGATTCCAGTGCATGTTATAGCAAACCGGTCCCACTAACATCATACTGCAAACTGACTGGAAAATAGAAAAGGGAGATAAACAACAAAAATCATCAATGCAAATCAGAGAAATATCTGATGTCTAGTGAGTTAAAATGACCATTTTATTCACCAGATTGCGTAGATTCAAGTTTATAGTACTGAATTACTATAGGCATAGCAACCCGCTCGCAAAAACGCAACTGTGTACGCATCGCAATTTCTTTTTAAAAAATAAGGATATTTGTTCCTTGAAAGAAACACCTGAATCGCCATAAAATACATACCAAATACCCGCCAGGAGCCACGAATGACTATTGTCATTCGTGGCTCCAGGTGGGTATTTGGTAAGTATTTCTTTTTCAAAAATTTTCTGGGAGATGCCCGCAAGACGAACCCCAGCAGTATGGGGCCCGCCATCAAACCACCCCTGATACATGAGCCATGCGTTTTTTGCACACTTTATTTTCGGCTAGCTAAGCGATAGAAAAGGGTCCGCCTCAATAAAAGGGAACTTCTGGAGAGTTTCGACCCTAGTCAGTATGTTCAATCTAACACTCTTTATACTCCTTAAATATTGACATGAATCTGTTGAATATGTAATGAGAAATTGTGATGCGAAATAACCGCTCTCCGACGTATATTGACACGAGGAACACGTGCAGAATACAAAGTCCCAATGCTTATGGAAACTATCGACACTGCTCGACAGTGAGGATTGCTGGCAAATATTGGTTATTCCGTGTCACAATTACTCATTGCATATTCGTCGGGTTCAGGTCAATATTTACAGACTATACTATAAGATACCGGTAATTTTCGAGATCTGGCCCCGGTTTCTCGAAAAAACTTAAGTATACTCTCATGAGAACATGCTCAACTTCAAAGGGATACTCTCCAACGTTGAAGGGTATTCGATTGAAGTCTACGTGGATTTCGTGCGATTTGAGCACGGTGCTCAGATTTGAGCATGAGAAAGTACTTAAGTTTTTTCGAGAAACCGGGCCCTGGTTTTGGCTTTGTTTTACGGACTCCTCATGTGGTCTCATTACGGACTGACAGGACATACATGTACTTGTTGAATGCAATTTCGAAACTCCGGGCTGCGCAAAAAAGCAAATGCATGACTGCTTTTACAAAAAAAAATGACAAAGACACAATTGGCAATTTTGTCAAATGCAAGTGCACATAACTCTATCAAGCTTAGGCCATGAAACTAAAGATCTTCATTTCACCAACATGTTATTAAAGTTTTGACATCATTGATAATTATTTGTTGATGAAAAGAGGGTGAAAACAATGTCGAGAACATTTATTTTGTCAAATTCAATGGCACTTTACTCTGGATTTACGATTCAGATCAAGCTGAAAATTACAAGTATGTAAGATCGTATGGTCAGTAAGATTCTGTTAAAGTTTTGTATTGATTGGTTTAGATTTAGGGTTGTTAGAGTGAAAATAAAGCCGAAAATAGCAATTGTGTAAAAACCAGGATACAATCTTTCCCTATTGTATACCTTAAGTTTTACACTCTGTATGGGTTCCATCCGCTTTGGTCGCATGAACCAGGCTAGCGTGGAGTCCTCGAACAGAACTACGAACACTCTCTTCCATTTTCCTGTTTCTTTCGTGTAGTATAACAAATATCCCGATTTACAAGGCTTAGCCGGGGCTGGAAGAGAAATTATGAAATTTAGATCATCCTGTGTATACAGGCAGTCTGATTTGGATCCTTGTTTCTCTCTTTTAGCTTTTTCATGGCCCATAGCGAGTTAATCCGAGCTTTCTCTGATGAAATTTGCTCTTTGATATGTTGATGTCGCTCATTTAAAGGAGCGACACCAACATATCAAAGAGCGAATTTCATCAGAGAAAACTCGGATTAGTAGCGAGTGTAAGAGAGTTAATTGTATGATACTGATCAGTCTGTAATTAAGCACAAGATTATCTAAAACTAATCATGATCATGGCCAGTTCCTGGACCTATGATGATCTTGATTGTTAGATCGTCCGCCTAAGCCTAATTAGTCCGTTTCTAAACAAGACCTTCTTTTGGCGTCAAGAGCTGAAATAACTTGCGAAAATATGAAAATACTGCGACAAAAGAACACATTACTGATCAGTTGCGTTTTCTAGGTTTCCGTCAATAACGTAGCCTACAAAATCGCTTTAACGTACAATATTTTCCGTATCCAGTGTCGTCAATCTCTGTTCTTAAACTTTGAAGAACTTATAACTTATAAAAGTCCAAATTTTCGCCATTTGAGAAAGGACAAACTACATGGTTACCAAATGTTCCTATTGCTTATAGATCTAATATTTTGTTTATAATTTCTATATATACACTGTTTCAAAATCAAACTAATCATGTGTTAATGCATTTTCCTACTCTCCAAAGCCGAGGTCTATTGGTTTTTTTCGTACTAACTTCGTGGGCGATCAGGCTACTAGTAATTGGACAACTAATCCGAGTCTTCTCTGATGTAAATACGCTCTTTGATATTTTGATTTTTCGCTATTTAAATAGCGAAAAATCAAAATATCAAAGAGCGTATTTACATCAGAGAAGACTCGGTTTTTTTTTGACAACCAACCTCTTTCAAACATAAAATATTATTATATAATACTAATAAATCCTATCAAACAATTAATATAGCTCTTTTCTTCTTGATATAAGACGAATAATCAAAGGGAAGCAACCAAACACATTAAATTCGTGCTTCATTAGAGATTGTCTCCCTTTCACTGCTCATAGACGTAGCTATAAACCCTTTCACAAACATTGGTGCTTTTTATGGACCTAATAGAGCTTGGGAAATCATTCAGACTAAAAAAGAAAATGCAGATAGCAAGCAATGTTCCCTTTGACAAAATTCTCTATTTCTTCTTACACGAAATTTCTCTTTTCATCAATTTGCATTTTGTCGTCTGCAACATTTTTGAATAGGGAACGATTTTATCCAGTTAATCGTGACGTAAATTCGGACAAACAAAATAGTATCTCGTCGGTGTTGTTATAAAATCTCGTAACTACGGCTTGATTTAAGCCGTAGTTACGAGATTTTATAACAACACCGACGGTTTATCAAAACATAAGGGAAACCTAGTCTATTGTTAGCACAAAATTATTTGCCATTCGCACCGAATAGTTTGTTGTTTGGAAAGGATTATAATATTCACGACAGCAAACGTCGAACACAAGCTGATTGGTCTTTTTTCATTATTCTAAACCCCGAATGATTTCAAAATTTAGAAACAATATCCGTACAAGACAAATTTTTGATGCATAGCATCCAAAGTAGCCCAGAATCTTTTGGCCAGCAATAATTCAAAAAGTTTCTGCATGGTGTCTACCTGAAAATGATGGGAACAGGCACTAATTACCGACGTTTAGGTCAGATCGAATAAGAACTATGTGTGTAGAATGGGTAAAAGAAATCTTTAAAATTAAGTTTCTGTGATACCAATGTTTAGTCGTGATATGGCCTTGATTTATGCATTCGATTTGGCGTACCAGTATGCTATTACAAACGTTGAGACTTTGATAGGTTCAGATCAAATTGGCAGTGGTAATAATGTTTGTTTGTTTGACTAAATTGTGGGCTAAATCATTTAGCAAGTGGCAAGAATCCGACAGTTTCAATTTCAATGTTCACGACAAAGACAATCCATGTCAAAAGTGTATGTCATAGTATACAAATATTAGTAGAAAATAAAACATTTCTGAATATATCTGGATTTCTCATATCCCACATATTTTCTCACTATCATTATAGCCCTTATTTTACTTGTTAGGGGTGTCAAGACGCGATCTATCTTGTTTTGGACATGGTACATTCTGTAACCATAGCTTGAGCAAGACGAAGTAAATAAGTATAGGTCATGCATAAACACTGTTTTTTATACATTGTCTGCATTGTCTGCTATATATTTTATATTTATATTTTACATCAGTTATATTCTTGATGTACCCGGTAGCAAAACAAATTGGCGTGGCAAATGATTTTAAAACATGAAAAAAACGACATTCTGTCAGTTTGAATCTACTACATATTGTGAAGAAGCTTTGAGAGCCAATCATGGGTGTTGATCAGACGGTATGTATGCACTAGCCGATGAGAATTCATATTTGACTATTTGCTTGCTAATAATGTCAACCATATGGTAAATCGAGTCATTTTTCCCTAAAGTTCACAATGAGACTTATTTAGCTATATCGGAGATATGGAGCTGATGGCGCCGAAATGGAGATTGTCATTACAATAACTTGGTGGTCGTATTATGAATTCACATTTATCTAACGTCAATATCAAATACTTGTAAACGCAGCAAATATTTTGAAAAAAAAAACAAGAGGACCATGATGGTCCTATATCGCTCACCTGAACCAAAATGATATGAGCAACACTTTTGTTCAATTCAATTAATATTTATTACTTTAAGACTGAAAAAGAACTAATGGTCAATAAGGTTGTGAAAATCTAACTCATCCGAGATCTAAATTATGGTGCCAAACATTGTATCCAAGTTTTGTCTTGATTGATAAATAATTGTAGATTCTAGAGTATAAACAAGGTCGAAAACAGCCGAAAACAGCAATCTTATCAAATTCAAGGGCACATAACTCTCGATTTTCTGACCAAATAAGACTGAAAATCAAACTTATCCCAGATCTTATGGTCCCTAATATTGTGTCCAAGTTTTGTCTTGATTGATCCATAATTGTAGATTCCAGAGTGTAAACAAGGTCGAAAACAGCAGAAAACAGAAATTTTGTCAAATTCAAGGGCACATAACGCTCGACTTTCTGATCAGATCAGACTGAAAATCAAACTCGTATGAGATCTTATGGTCCCCAACATTGTGTCCAAGTTTTATATAGATTGATCAATAATTGTAAATTCTAGAATGTAAACAAGGTCGAAACCAGCCGAAAATGGCAATTTTGTCAAATTCAAGGGCACATAACTCTCGACATTCTCATCAGATCAGACTAAAAATCGAACTCATCCAAGATCTTATGATCCCCAATATTGTGTTCAAGTTTTGTCTTGATTGATAAATAATTGTAGATTCTAGAGTATAAGCAAGGTCGAAAACAACCATTAACAGCAATTTTATCAAATTCAAGGGAACATAACTCTTGACTCTCTGATCAGATCAACCTGAAAATCAAATTCATTTGAGATCTTATAGTCTCCAACATTGTGTCCAAGATTTGTCTTGATTGGTCAATAATTGTAGAGTCTAGTGTGTAAACAAAATCGAAAACAGTAAAAAAAACGGCAATTTTGTCATAACTCTTGACTTTCTGATCAGATCAGACTGAAAATCAAACTCATCGGAGATCTTATAGTCCCCAACATTGTTTCCCAGTTTTGTCTTGATTGATTAACCCTTTCCCACACATTGACGCTTTTGGAGACCCCACAAAATAAAAGCTTTGGAAAACATTGTGGAAAATGAAGTAGCAAGCAATTTCTTCATTACCCACAATGTTTCCTACCAAGAAAGACCAAAAAATGTTAAATTTTGTTCAATGGAACTTGTCGACTGCAGCACCTATGACTTTGGACTAGGCTAAAATTTTGTTCTTTGTTAATGGGTTAATAATTGTAGACAGTAGAGTGTAAATCTATTTATATCCTCTATCAAACAACAGGGCTACAGATAAGTGGGGTGAAGACATTCTAACTTTGTTATTTCAATTCCAAACCCTATGTTGTGGGTACTCATTTGTATCGTCTCGACAAGATAATACACATGAGTACCCACAATAAAGGGTTTGATGAACAATTACAGAATTATTGCAGTTTAAAAATTCATCACTCCCACTTATCTGGAGCTCTGAAACAAGATAACTCTACTTATACTAAAGGAAAGTAGTGTCAAGAGTGACTTCCCTTAGATTAATACAAGATTGAAAACAGAAAAAATTGGCAAGTTAGCCCAATTCAAGGGCACATAACTCTCATCTTTCAGGTCAGATCTGACTGAAAATTTAGCTCATCCAAGATCTTATGGTCTCCAACATTATGTCCAAGTTTTGTCTTGATTGATCAATAATTGAAGATGCTAGAGTGAAAAAAAAGCTTAAAAACAGCATTTTTTGACATTCAAGGGCATATAACTCCGCACTTTCTGGTCCGATCAGGCCCATAATCGAACTTGTCCGAGAACTTATGACCATACTTGTTTTGGCCAAGTTTGATCAAGATCGCCTAACTTTTGTGGATGCTAGAGTGTAAACACCCCAAATGTTGACGGACGGACGGACGGACGGACGGACGGACGGACGGACGCCGGACAAAAAGTGACCACAATAACTCACCTCGAGCACTTCGTGCTCAGGTGAGCTAAAAAAGAATTTCAAGCACGGCCAAAAGCAATTTCCATGTCGCTACCGCGACTGCAAAGGCGTCATTCCGCGTTTTATCTTGTCGCGTGACCCTTTGAAGCATTCTGGTTTAAACTGATATAATCATTTCCCAAATAGCAAAATTTAAGTTAATTTGAATTGATAAAGATGTTCAACATACCATGGAAATATTTTGGCAAACAGAAAAAAATGCAGGGGTCCGTATTATCAACGATCGTACGATTTGTTTTTGCGTAATTAATTGAAACAGAAAACCTGATTGGCCCAATCTGATTTCTCGTGCAATCAGATGTTTTATTACACAGTTTACACAAATCGTGGTCGTAAGATCGTTGACAATACGGGCCCCTGGTTACCAGCATTTTTTCTTTCGCCTCTATGTTGTCCAAGCCTTTTCCTTTATGAAGCTTAAAATCCAAAGCTTGTTTAGAAAAATCTTAAAGGGCTTACATTCACTGACTTTAGTATAAAATAATCATACCATAGCATTCGATAAAATACAAAATCTAAGTTTACAGAAACAGATAAAATACAAAATTTAAGTTTACAGAAACAATCATGTTTTGAATGCTCAATGAATTACTCATGATCAGCAGCTGAACTAAAACAATGAAAAAAATTATGTAAAAAAATATGAAAAAAAATCGAGCGCTAGCGAGACTTGACCTCATGACATACGAGCTCGTATAAGCTATGATGAACTCTTTGTCCGGTGTCGTGACCACTGTACCAC
Organism: Fragum sueziense; assembly: GCA_963680895.1. Classification (NCBI taxonomy): domain Eukaryota; kingdom Metazoa; phylum Mollusca; class Bivalvia; order Cardiida; family Cardiidae; genus Fragum; species Fragum sueziense. The sequence goes on from OY804603.1 coordinate 46,552,364, forward strand.
TCAAGCTTTTACATATTATGAAGCTTATAAAAGTTTAAAGTATTTACGCAATTTGGATTTGTCCCTATCGAAATTGAAGGATATGAAACAATAAACAAATTCATATTTTATGCAGTATATTTCCTCGTGAATGTCTGAACATGTCAAAAAAATATGCTTTTAATTTAATAATTCTTATCGACATACATTTCAACCATTTTCAACAAATAGGTCGAACATTTTGTACAATGGTCGCCTAACAAACTCTACACGGGTATATCTCATAGCTCATGGCTCGGCTGCCAATAAAAAAGTAAAACGTATTTGAAGAATTCATGAAAACTTTCTTATTGATTTAAAAATATACAAAAAAGGGAAAAAAAAGAAAGAAACTAGCGTGAGTGGGTCTCGAACCTATGGAACAAAAGTGTCCAGGCTTTGGTATGCCATGCCTAGCACTCTATCCATTAGACCACAGCGGCACTTGTGTCATATTTAACTAAAACAAAATTGAAATGTAGTAGTATTTATCAGATTAGATTGGTTATCGCCCCTGAGTTGGTCCATAGAAATAACGAAACACATTAGTAAATACCGAAACACATTTACAGTATCGATTTTAGAATGGATCAGTTCATAGCGAATATATATTACCGTTATTTATTCAAAACTTCATACAAAATTCTCTTCTTTTTGTTATTAAGCAAAAACAACAATAGTTAACATGATGTGTTATAGTTCTTCGTGTGTTTCGGTATTTCTATGGACCGATCCGGTCACATGATTAAGCGGTTAGTAATTCGCATCTGTGGGAAATTAAAAAAGTACACAAATGCAAATTTTATGCATTGTATTTCCTAGTAAATGGCGTAAGCATATAAAACAAACATGTTGTTAATATAACAATCATTATCAACGTACAATTTAACCAGTTTCAACAAATATGTCTAACAATTCTTACAATAATCGCCTCCCTACCTCTGCATGTTAATATTTTAAAAGCGTTACAAAGGTAGCCCAGCTCAAGGCTGGGCTACCAATTAAGTTCAGGTACATTTACCTGTAATATTTTACTACACACTGCGACATATAAAATCTATAAATATGGTAAAAATACCTGACTGTGTAATATTTTAATAGCAATGAATATTTTACAAAAAATAGACTAGGTTACCGTTGTGGAGTTTTGCGTTTAACAACCCTAAGCTGTTGGTTACCTGCTTTTCAGTGGCTCAATTGATTGCGTATCTTGCTTGTTTTGATGCATCATGCACAAAATGTGGCGAGGAGCGCATTCATATTAGTCTCACTGAACACATTTTAATGAATTGTAGTAAGACAATTTCTTGCAGACTCAATTTTATGGAGAAATTAAGGTTTACATTAGGCGAGAGAATGATAAACATATTTAATAACATGTCAAATTACGAGATTCTTTGTACATTATTTGGTATTAACTCAGCATTCCGTAGCGTTTTTGGGTCAAACACTGAACAATTCTACTTTTTAGCAATACAATATTTGCATAATTCATGGACCCTTTATATTAAGAAGGAGTAATCTATAAAAAAAATGATGCTCTGAAATCTTAATATTTGTAATGAAGCAATTATTTATTGCATTGCCTTTGAATGCTATAATGATTCACGCAGCTTTGTGCTGTTGAAAGATAACCCTTTTCAATACAACACTGAGTTTCGTTGATCCAAGAATAGGTTGAGATGACGCTGTGGGATTGATAAAATTGCTGATTATCAGCAAATTCTCCCTTCCCCCAGTGTCTTCTACGATTTAAATTGCACATTAGTATCTGTTCATATCGATAATAATTTTGCTCTTCAAGTTCAGTTGTTGTGATGAAAAGGGCTGTGTTAGCTGTTCTAGAAATATGTTTCCGTAGACGCCAATGTCTGTAGCTATTCTTTTCGTTTCGGATTAGTTACAGAATCATATTGGTAGTCTGATCCTCTATTGGAATTGTTTCCCTTGCACTTGGTCCGAAAAGGAGATAAGATCAAGGGGAACAACTCTAATTTCCATTTAAATGTATATTTGATATCATTTTCCTTTCTTGTATATTTATTTTGTATTGCATTATATGATCTTCAATATTTGGAGGAAATAAAGATAAAGAAGAAGAAGAAGAAGGCTTAAACCAAGCCGTAGTTACGAGATTTTATAACAATACATGCGAAATCCGAAATTACGCCACGATTAACTGGGTAAAAATCGTTCCCTATTCATAGCTGCATAGATAGACAAACTAGGCTTAATATCGGTTGAGTCCGAACATAAATAAAACGCAAAATATTCAGGATACCATGTAGATCATAACTATCAATTATTTAGCCAATCAAATTTTTAAAAGCTTAAGTTACTCCTCACAATATTTCCATCTAGGCTGTTTTAATGATTAGGTCTACCCACAATGTAGGTCTACATGTACTATTGGTCCATATCAACATCATATGACAAAGTTACAAAAGTTACTTACGTCTAAATGGCTTATATTTGCGGGTTTTCCTTTCATTATGTTCCCTTAATCGTTTTGAATGCGTACTTTCCCAACACCCCATTGTTAACTAAATATTTGTATAACTCATCGGCTATAACTGTAGACTTGTATACAAACACTTTACTTCGTGTTGTTGATAAATGGCCCAACACAAACACTTCCTCTTTTGGGAATAAAAGAAATAGGACATTGATTCGCTCGTATAGCTCACGATAAATGGTTTGGTTAATGTTAAAACTATTTATTTGTATTTTAGTGTTTGTATACAAGTCTACAGTTATAACCGACAGACTATATAAAATGACCATATTTCACATTTATTCCATTATGCGTGAATGAGTAAAACTGCGTATTTAAGAAGTTTTTTAAAGGCACTAATTAAACCAGCACATTTCAAAATGTGAAGCATTTCGACGCACGTTGGTGTTAAGAGCTTGGAAAACATCGAGGAAAAAGAAGAAAATGCCCATGAATGCTGATAATCAGCATTTTCTCCTATTGTCTCATTGTTTTCTATATGCTACTTTGTACAAAAGGTCAACCTTTAAGTTATCAAAACTACATCTATGTTGTGCTTTAATTTGGACCAATCTATTTTTTGTCGTTATTGGAAATGTTTAAAGACATTTAAGACATTCAAATCATAGCCCAATACCCAAACGACGTATTGTTTTGAATGTACATAGCTCTGCGGCAGTGATTAGAACAACGTTTGAAAAATATTGGCCATATTCAGCTAAAAAGAAGGAAATCGTCGTTGTAAATACAAAACCTCGTATCTCGTTTTCGGAAAATTTTAAAGGGGAGGGAATAAAATGTAATAACTTTTCCCAAACTGAACTGTTTTACTTGAAATTTGGAAATATTGTTCATAAATAATGTATCATTGATACTGATCGGTAACAAGAGGACCCTGAGGGCCCTAAATCGCTCACCTGAGTAATGTTTTAATAATGCCAAATAACTTTGCATATGTTACGCATTGTAGTCCCAGAGAAGAATTTGGCCATGTAGTTTAGGAGGAGATGTTGTTTACAGAAATTGATGAGCTTTCATGACATTTCCCATTTTCTGATGCAACAGCAACCAGAGTTTTTCATGGATTTCAATTCTTTTAGCAATTTTTATAAGGGAGCACCCAGGGAACATTTCTGGTTGATTTTAATCCAGAAGTTAAGGAGGAGATCATCGAGATGTCGTTTAAAGAAACTTTTAAGAATTAAAGAAATTCCCCATTTTCCGTTGCCACGGCAACCAGAGTTTTTCATGGATTTCAATTATTTTAGCAATTTTAATAAGGGACCACCAAGGGAACATTTCTGCAAAGTTACATTGATTTTGACTCTGTAGTTTAGGAGTAGATGTCGTTTAAAGACATTGTTGAGATTTAAAATAATTACCCATTTTCTGATGCCACGGCAACTAGAGATTTTCATGGATTTCAAATTCTTTTAGCAATTTCGATAAAGGACCACCCAAGAAATATTTCTGCCAAGTTTGGTTGATTTCAACCCAGAAGTTTAGGAGATGTCGTTTAAAGAAATTGTTGAGCTTTTGCGAAATTTCCCATTTTCAGATGCCACGGCAACCAGAGTTTTTCATGGATTTCAATGCTTTTAGCAATTTTAATAAGAGACCACCAAAGGAACATTTCTGTCAAGTTTGGTTGATTTTAACCCAGAAGTTAAGAAGGAGATGTCGTTTAAAGAAATAATTGAGCTTTTGTGAAATTTCCCATTTTCCGATGCCATGGCAACCAGAGTTTTTCATGGATTTCCATTCTTTTAGCAATTTCTATAAGGGACTACCCAAGGAACATTTCTGCCAAGTTTGGTTGATTTTGACCCAGAAGTTAAAGAGGAGATGTCGTTTAAAGAAATTATTGAGCTTTTGTGAAATTTCCCATTTTCCGATGCCACGGCAACCAGTGTTTTCCAAGGATTTCCATTCTTTTAGCAATTTTTATAAGGGACTACCCAAGGAACATTTCTGCCAAGTTTGGTTGATTTTGACCCAGAAGTTAAGGAGGAGATGTCGTTTAAAGATATTGTTGAACTTTTGTGAAATTTCCCATTTTCCGATGCCACGGCGACCAGAGTTTTTCATGGATTTCAATTTTTTAGCAATTTTTATAAAGGACCACCCAAGGAACATTTCTGCCAAGTTTGGTTGATTTTGACCCAGTAGTTTAGGAGGAGATGTCGTTTAAAGAAATTGTTGACGCCGTGACGGACAGACGGACAGATGGACGCCGGACATTGATCGATCACAATACCTCACCTTGAGCACTTCGTGCTCAGGTGAGCTAAAAATATCTCAAAACCTGCAAGAGTTGTCTAAATTAGACACACAAGTTTGTACTTTGAACATCGCTAGAACCGACATACGAGGTTTTGCATTTACACCGACAAAATGCTGGTTACTTGTCGGTATTTTCTCCTTTTCCATCCTTGGCTTATATTTCTTCAATAACATACGTATTTTTCATTTGAAGAAACATTCAGATTGTCTTCTGCATCATTCTTGTAATTTGACCAGTGTAGAATTCTGCCGTATGAAATAGGTTTAAATCTTTCCAAAACAAGACCTGGCTTTGGCGTCCCCAATGGAAATGGCTTGGGAGAACTGTGAGGTAACAGAAGAAATTGCTGATAATCAGCATTTTTTCCTTTTGTCTCAACATTTTCTGGATTATATTGTAAATGTATTTTATCTGCTTCAACATCCATTTTATCGTCTGCAGCATTCAAGTCAGATGACCCTTAAATATTGCTCATGAAATGGGATTAAATATATTTCAGTCAAATTGATGGTCACTTTTTTAATTCTCAAAACTTTCCTAAACAAGACTGTTCTGACGTCACAAATAGATAAAATGAAAGAGAAAACATACATGTAAAAGAAGAACAAAAATACTGATATCCGGCATTTTCTCTCTTTGCCTCGATATTTTTTTTTTTTTTTTTTTTTTTTTTTTTTGCTATATTGTCTTAATCAACACCCATTTTGTAACATGCAGTAGTTTTCAACTGAAAACAGCCAAAGCATTTGTCTTATTGGAAAGAGTTAATCAATCGAAATTATTTTCCGAGATGTTGACCCCCCCCCCCCCCAGGACGACCTTTAAAATCTGATGCAGAAGGCCATATGGACTGGTCCAACTTGAAAGCTGCTATATATACAACAAAATAGGTTTAAATCAATAAGAAATTCATTTATATAAAACCAGGTCTTGTTTGGGAAAGGGTTAAACCTTTTCTAAAGCTGCTGCAGAGGACAAAATGGGTGTCGATAAAGATGGATATGATTTGGGTGGAAAACAGCACAGAAAATATTGAGATAAAAGGAATAAATGAATCCCACAACGTAACGTGGCGTCTAAATACAAACGTAGGTGGCTTGGTTAAACCTTGACTAGCGAGTGTGTGTACCTTTACCAAAACAAGAGGGCCAAGATGGCCCTGTATCGCTCCACTGGCTTTTAGACAATTAGACTACGAAATTCTTCAAGGAATACAACAGAGGTCTATCCAAAGAAGATTCATGCTACACCAGAATGAAATCCAATAAATGATTAAGGAGCGGAAATGTTTTTAAAATTTTCTTAAAATTACACTATGTTTCATATAGCAAAAATAAAGCCTAGCCCACAGTGGCCAAGCTTTTCATCCAATCGTGAAGGAATTTGGAAGAGATTCATGCGAAGTTTGGTAGAAATTGGTCCTGCAGTTTTGGAGAAGGAGATTGTTTAACAATTTTTCGAAAATTTAATTTAATTAAATGAATCAAAATTTAAGTTCTACACAGATTTTTTTTACGTATTTAGAGGAGATTCATGCAAGGAATATTCGTGTGAAGTTCAGTTAAAATTGGTCCAGTAGTTTTGGAAAAGAAGATTTTTCAAAAATTTAATTTAATTTAATTAATCAAAATTAAAGTTCTACACAGAATTTATTTTTTTGAAGGAATTAAGAAGAGATTCATGCAAGGATCATTTCTGTAAAGTTTGGTTGAAATAGGTCCAATAGTTTTGGAGAAGAAGAATCTTTAAAGATTTTTCGAAACTTTAATTTAATTAAATCAATTAAAATTTAAGTTATACACAGAATTTATATTTTTGAAGGAATTTGGTAGAGATTCATACAAGGAAGATTTCTGTGAAGTTTGGTTGAAATTGGTCCAGTAGTTTTAGAGAAGAAGAATTTTAAAGATTTTTTCGAAAATTTAACTCAATTAAATTAAAATTCAAGTTCTGCACGGATTTTATTCTTTTGAAGGAATTTGGTAGAGATTCATGCAAGGAAGATTTCTGTGAAGTTTGGTTGAAATTGGTCCAGTAGATTTGGAGAAGAAATTTTTTTAAAGATTTTTCGAAAATCTAAATCAGTTAATTTAATAACAAGAGGGCCATTGGCCCTGAAGCGCTCACCTGATATAATAACTTTTTTTTGTAAACCAATTTTCAGGTTGATTGGACAAAGAATGTGACCTCTAGGGTGCACACAAGGTTTATCTAAGATTTGACCTCGTGACCTAGAATTGATCAAGACAATCATTCTGATCAATTTTCAGGTTGATTGGGCAAAAAATGTGGCCTCTAGAGCGCACACAAGGTTTTACAAAGATTTTACCTCATGACCTAGTTTATGACCCCAGATGACCCAATTTCAATCTTGTCTGAAAATTGATCAAGACAATCATTCTGATCAATTTTCAGGGTGATTGGGTAAAAAATGTGGCCTCTAGAGTGCACACAAGGTTTTTCTAAGATTTGACCCCGTGACCTAGTTTTTGACTCCAGATGACCCAATTTCAAACTTGTTCGAGATTTCACCAAGACAATCATTCTGATCAATTTTCAGGTTGATTGGGCAACAAATGTGGCCTCTAGAGTGCACACAAGGTTTTTCTAAGATTTGACCCCATGACCTAGTTTTTGACCCCGTATGACCCAATTTCAAAATTGTGCGAGATTTTATCAAGCCAATCATTCTGAGCAATTTTCAGGTTGATTGGGCAAAAAATGTGGCCTCTAGAGTGCACACCAGGTTTTTCTAAGATTTGACCCTGTGACCTAGTTTTAGACCCAAGATGACCCAATTTCAAACTTGTGCGAGATTTTATCAAGTCAATCATTCTGAGCAATTTTCAGGTTGATTGGGCAAAAAATGTGGCCTCTAGAGTGCACACAAGGTTTTTCTAAGATTTGACCCCGTGACCTAGTTTTTGACCCCAGATGACCCAATTTCAAACTTGTCCGAGCTTTCATCAAGACAATCATTCTGAGCAAATTTCAGGTTGATTGGGCAAAAGATGGGGCCTCTAGAGTGCACACAAGGTTTTTCTAAGATTTGACCCCGTGACCTAGTTTTTGACCCCAGATGACCCAATTTCAAACTTGTCCGAGATTTTATCCAGACAATAATTCTGATCAATTTTCAGGTTGATTGGGCAAAAAATGTGGCCTCTAGAGTGCACACAAGGTTTTTCTAAGATTTGACCCCGTGACCTAGTTTTTGACCCCAGATGACCCAATTTCAAACTTGTACAAGATTCCACCAAAACAATCATTCTGAGCAAATTTCAGGTTGATTGGGCAAAAAATGTGACCTCTATAGTGCACACAAGGTTTTTCTAAGATTTGACCCAGTGACCTAGTTTTTGACCCAAGATGACCCAATTTCGAACTTGTCCGAGATTTTATCAAGACAATTATTCTGACCAAATTTTAAGTTGATTGGGCAAAAAATGTGGCCTCTAGAGTGCACACAAGGTTTTTCTAAGATTTGACCCCGTGACCTAGTTTTTGACCCCAGATGACCCAATTTCAAACTTGTCCGAGATTTCATCAAGACAATCATTCTGAGCAAATTTCAGGTTGATTGGGCAAAAAATGTGACCTCTATAGTGCACACAAGGTTTTTCTAAGATTTGACCCCGTGACCTAGTTTTTGACCCCAGATGACCCAATTTCAAACTTGTCCGAGATTTTATCAAGACAATCATTCTGAGCAAATTTCAGGTTGATTGGGCAAAAAATGTGCCCTCTAGAGTGCACACAAGGTTTTTCTAAGATTTGACCCCGTGACCTAGTTTTTGACCCCAGATGACCCAATTTCGAACTTGTCCCAGATTTCATCAAGACAATCATTCTGAGCAAATTTCAGGTTGATTGGGCAAAAAATGTGGCCTCTAGAGTGCACACAAGGCAAAGTTTGACGGACGACGGACGACGGACGACGGACACCGGACGCCGGACGACGGACGCCGGACACAGCGGTATCACAATAGCTCACCATGAGCACATTCGTGCTCAGGTGAGCTAAAAATTCAAGTTCTAAACGGAATTTAATTTTTTGGAGGAATTTGGAAAAGGTTCATGCAAGAAAGATTCCTGTGAAGTTTGGTTGAAATTGGTCCAGTAGTTTTGGAGAAGAAGATTTTTAAAAGATTTTTCGAAAATTTAATTTAATTAATTTAATTAAAATTCAAGTTCTACACGGAATTTAATTTTTTGAAGGAATTTGGAAAAGGTTCATGCAAGGAAGATTCCTGTGAAGTTTGGTTGAAATTGGTCCAGTAGTTTTGGAGAAGAAGATGTTTAAAGAAAAAGTTGACGCACAGACGCACGGACGGACGCACGACGGACACAGGGCCATGACATAAGCCCCGCTGGCCTTCGGCCAGTGGAGCTAACAAGACCTCGTTTTATTATAGGATTTGGAAGATATCGAGACAAACGGAGATACTGAAGATTAGCATTTTGTTGTTTTCTGTGCAGCATGTACATCAGTTACAAATTTTACCCTTTGTAAAATATGAACATTTGGTCATCTTCAGCAGCTTCAAAATTGGGCCATCTTTAAGTTTTTAAGTCCATCCTAAAGTCTTCGAATAGTGTCACCCTTACTATCGGTACGTTGTGACTCAACCATTTCGCAGACAGCAATTTCAACTAGTCCAATCTAAAACCTGCTGTAGATGACAAATGGACGTTAGTAAAGATAGAGTTTGTGTACAATATAGGGCAGAAAATATTGATGTCTAAGAGAAAATACTGATAATATCAGCATTTTCTTCTTTTGTCTCAATGCTTTCTCGAGCCTTTTCGATAAGGGACGTGGAAATCAGGTCTTGCTTGGGGTCTGGCAATGACAGACCTGTGTGACTCGAGGTAACACTGTGATGGTTGTTGAGTGGTATAGCAGGCCAACGTTTAACAATTGACCAAACGCCAATCGACAGATCGCTCCGCCCAACATAGAATTTAATACAAACAATGGACATGTGTTCGTTTATAGGGAACGATTTTACCCAGTTAGTCATGAAGTAAATTCGGACAAACAAAATAGTATTTCGTAGGTGTTGTTATAAAATTTCGTAACTACGGCTTAATATAAGCCGTAGTTACGAGATTTTATAACAACACCGACGATTTATCAAAACATACGGTAAACCTAGTCTATTGTTAGCACAAAATTCTTTGCAATTGGCATGTCGATTGTTTTGATTGTCTGTCGATAAATCGATACAATAACACGTGCAACGAAGAACAATTGGGGCATGACATTTTTCTGATAGCCCATTGGCTAATCAATGTTTTTGATTGACAGTCGGTGTTTGGTCAATTCTTCAGTTATGTTGCTATACCTAACCATGTGATATCTGGGTACTAGTATTCTGGCACCAGTCAAATGTCACAGCATCAAATTCGGACCACCAGCTGCTTATTTCACATAGATTGTACCTGAACTATTAGTGAGAGGTATTGGCGAGAGGGTAATTAATTTTGTGAAATGTCAGATAGGATAACACAATCTCTTTCGCAGTAGTCTCCCCTTAATCAGAATTGAGAGATGAGTGATGTTTGTCAAATGACATAAAGGACCTTGGACGAGCCAGGGTTCTAACCCACAACACTTGGGGCGGTTTTCACCAACCAGTCTAATACAACAATCAATTTGATTGAACAAAACATATGACTTGTCCAATCAGATGGCTTGTTATGTAATTTGGGTTTAGACAATCAATTTAGAATGTAGTGGATACAGCCCCTGGATTGATAGACTCCACGGTGTATAATCACGTGACTTAGAATTTCCGATAATCTTCCATAATTTTGTCAATAGTGAGCCGATTTGAATTTGGTTTGAAGCAGAGAAGGTGGAAAAATGTCAGGAATAACCGGGACGTAGTAGATTTTTGAAAAATCAACTGATAAAAAAGTTATTGAAGATAAACATAAATTTTGGGTTATCTTCAATAACTTTTTTTATCAGTTGATTTTTTCAAAAAATCCAATACGTTCATCTAATGCGTGATGTCTGTCCACATTCTCTTGCTTTAAACCAAATTCAAATTGGTTCCGTATTAATAAAATTATTGAAGATTTTTCTGAAATTGTTGCATCACGTGATTATCCACCGTGGACTCAGAAGTTACCACCTAACCAGGGTATCGGGGTTAATGGAAAAGAACAACTAGTCTGGGTTCCCTCCCCTACACTACTTTCCGCAGTAAAGAAGGCAGGGAACCAGACTAAAGAACAACAAACGTCATGATGTACCTTAGAAAACATTTATACAATAATGTTGAAAAAAGAATGCTTTAGCAGTTCATCTAAACAGAAAACCCTTTCCAAAACAAGACCTGGTTTTAACGTCCCATATGGCAACGGTTTGGAAAATTATTAATGCAAAGAAAGAAGATGCTGATACTCAGCATTTTCTCCTATTCCATCAACATTTTGTGTTTTGAAAACACATCCTGTCTTTCTAAACAAACACATTCTTGTCTGCATCAGTTGTCAAATTGGGCCTAACTAAGGGCTTTACTAGAAAAGGGTTAAAATGCTACAATAAATGTCTCAAAATTGAAATTGTCATGACAATAAAGTCAAAAAGATAAGAAAAATTAGAAAAATAATTCTCAAGTTGTTTTTTATGATTGTTAATATTTGTCTACAGACTTACAAAATGTATTTTATTATTTCTGACAAGAGGGAGAAACAAAGAATAGATGTGTTTGTTAAAATAAATGCCCCAGTTACTCTATTTCCATGCATTACAAACATTTTAATGAGCCTATGAGCAAAGAAAACATAGACCAAATATATGTAGCCAAATCTAATTAAAAATCAGATAGTCTTACAATATTGTCGTTTGGTACAGGATTAAATTGCAAATACACTGTAAGTGTCAGGGTTAGAGCATTGAAGCTTTAAGGTATTCCATCCATCATTAGATACCAAACACTTAATTCAATTTAGCCTCCAACTTCAGTCCAGGGGTTTTTCTTCAGTTTGGGGGAAGGAGCCTGGCCTTTTTGTAGGGGAAAAAACATGCTCGTGAAACTGTTAAGGGGAACAAAATTTCCAAGGTAAACCTCAATTTGGGGGAAAACTGCATGATTTAAAAGATTTTTTTCTGGGGAAAGGGGCCTTTTGTCAAGGGGAAGGGGCCTTTTTACAGGCCCCTGCCAAAGAAGGAGAAAACCCCTGTTCACTGTTATAAAAATATGTATAATGTTGTCAATTTCCATTGCCATGGAGGACACTGAAGTTGGTAGAAGTGTTGGTATCTATTGATGAGTGGAGTATGTCATCCCATTCCCAAACAAGACCTGGATTTGATGTCTCTGCAAGAAAAGGCTTGGGAAAAAATTGAGACAAAAGAAGAAAATGCTGAAACTCAGCATTTTCTCCTTTTGTCTCAATGTTTTCTTGGCTATATTTAACACAAATTCCCTCATTATCAACATGGATTTTGTTGTCTTCAACACCCTTATTTTTGCTGTTTGGGAAACGGTAAAACTTAACTTAAAATTCACCCCTCTATTTACAGTAACAAAGTTTTCTTTTTTTTTTTTTAATTCTTCATGCTATACTGATACGAGAATACAGATGTAAGTTTACAAGATTATAAGGGTTGAGCAAATGAATAATTAAATATTTTCATTAAGACAAACAAAGTTTTAAAAACTTTTGAAAAGAAATTGTGGCAAACATTTTCCTTTTTCCCCACATAGGATAATAAAGTAAATATTTACGGGACAAAAAAGTTGAGATTTGTGTGGCACTGCATGTACAAATGCTTTGTGTGTATTTTCAATCTTTCCAAACAAAAATTTTCAAGGTGGTCCAAATTCAAAATAGCTTCAGACCATAAAACATATGTTGATGAAGGTTGACTTTGTGTAGAATGTAACTTACAAATTAAGCATTTTCTTCATTTGTCTAGATTTCTTTCCAAACCATTTCCTTTAGCAATATGATCAAAACAAGGCTTTTTCGGGAAAGGATTAAAAACTCGTGGCAATACTGCAGTATACACTAATGATATACCTTCCCAAACAATGCTCAATTCTAATTTAACAGAGAAAGCTTATGAATACAGAAAATAAAACAAGATAATGTGGATTAGATCTAAATTATCGACAATTTCTCATAATCTCTTCATAATTATATTCCATGCAATAGCATAGACATTTCTGTTTTGTTGTTTTCAAGCTGGTCTGTAGGAGCTTAAATGACCAGTTTAAAGTTTTGCATTTAGGAAACAGAAATTTAGAAATTTAGGAACAAATCTTGCTAAAACGTATATAATTAAGCTCTATCAAATTATGACAAAAAAATGCTCATTCCAAAACAATGGAAATAAGCGTACATTGTAATTCTTTTATTAGTATGAACAAAGATGACAAAAATGAAATGCCCTTATCAAATTTCACATTTATTCATGTCACAACAACTAATTAAATTAGAAAGGAATGAATAATGATCTAATAAACATTTCATCTAAACAATTTTGTTAAAACCTTATCCTAACAATACAATTTTGGATTAGTCCAAATTTAAAGGGTGTTGCAGACGAATTAAACTTACATAAATGAAAAGAGAAATTGTGTGTGTGTTGTCTACAACAGCACTTGTATAAATATCAACCTTAAGGTAGTGCACCATTAATGAAATTCGCGCAACGCCAGAATTATTCAGGCACAGCAGAACTTTCTTCTGCCAGATGTTTACGACTGTGCCCAAAAAGGTACGGATACATAACAAAACCGCTCGGAAAAAGGATGTTTTATGAACCTCAAAATGGTCATGTTACAGCTATTCTACCTTGGTATATTTTTTTTTCTGGCAGATTTTAGTGTGCTGACGTTTTTGTTATAAAAAAAATAAGTGTGCTGACTTTTTTTGTTATAAAAAATGATCAAATTATTGAAGAGATAGACAGACAGACAAATGAATAGAAAGATAGAGAGATAACATGAGCAACAGTAAAACAAAATGCCTCTCTTTTATCAATGAAAGAACATAAACATCCTACCAAAACATACAATATACAATAATAACATTATAATCTATAGCACTTAACATCTGACAAAATACATAAAATAGAAATAACAGGATAACCCTTGTAACATATATAATGAGCCAGGATCTGGAAAAATGTCCCTGATAGCATTTTTAAAAATTGAGTTTCAAGATCAGCCTGTCGTCAAATGCAGTCCAATATGCATCCATGCTACTCTCTTTAAGTTACTACAGGTCACGAAGAAGCTAATAGAGGACAACATGGATCCTGATCAGACTGTGCGTATGCACATGCTGATCTGGATCTTTGTTGGGCTCAAAAGCCTTAGGGGACGTTTTTCCAGATCCTGGCTCATATGTAATACATTTATACGACTACCAATAAGAATGTTAGGTTTTTATTCTTATCCAAAACAAGAGATGTTTGTAAAACATATATGCCCCCTTCAAGTGCCTGCATTTGATGTAGGTCAAAGTCCAAGGTCAAGTTAACAAGGTCCAAGGTCATGGTCAAATATGAAAGGTCTTGGTAGGAGGTGTCTATGTGTGAAATATCAAGGCTGTATATGTAAAAGTAAAATGAAATATAGGCCAGATTAAAGTTTTTAAAAGTAGGCCAAATGCCAAAGTCAAGGTCATGGTCAAATGTGAAAGATCTTGGTTGGAGGTGTCCATGTGTGAAATATCAAGGCTGTAGGTGTAAAAGGACATTATATATATGCCTGGTTTAAGTTTTTTAAAAGTAGGTCAAACTCCAAGGTCAAGGTTGCAATATTCAAGGTCATGGTCAAATGTTAAAGGTCTTGGTAGGGGGTGTCTATGTGTGAAATATCAAGGCTGTAGGTGTAATAGGACAAAAGATAAAGGCTAGGTTAAAGATTTCTAAAAGTATGTAAAAATCAAAGGTCAAGGTCACACAGGCCAAGCTCATGGTCAAATGTGAAAGGTCTTGGTAGGAGGTGTCCATGTGTAAAATATTGAGGCTGTAAAGGTAACAGGACATGAGATATATGCATAGTTTAAAGTTTTTTTAAGTAGGTCAAACTCCAAGGTCAAGGTCCAAGGTCATGGTCAAATGTGAAATGTCTTGGTTGGAAGTGACCATGTGTGAAATATCAAGGCTATATGTGTAAAATGACATGAAATATAGGCCAGATTAATGTATTATAAAAGTAGGTCAAACACCAAGGTCAAGGTCACAAGGTCCAAGGTCATGGTCAAAGGTGAAAGGTCTTGGTAGGAGGTGTCCATGTGTAAGATATCGAGACTGTATAGGTAACAGGACATGAAATATAGGCCTAGTTTAAGTTTTTTAAAAGTAGGTCAAACTTCATGGTCAAGGTCCAAGGTCATGGTCAAATGTGAAATGTCTTGGTTGGAAGTGACCATGTGTGAAATATCAATGCTGTATGTGTAAAATGACATAAAATATAGGCCAGATTAATGTATTATAAAAGTAGGTCAAACACTAAGGTCAAGGTCACAAGGTCCAAGGTCATGGTCAAATGTGAAAGGTCTCGGTCAGGTGTCCATGTGTCAAATATCAAGGCTGTATGTGTAAAAGGACATGATATATCAGCTATGTTTAAATTTTATAAAAGTAGGTAAAAGTCCAAGGTCAAGGTCACAAGGTCCAAGGTCATGGTCAATTGTGAAAGGTCTTGGTAGGAGGTATCCATGTGTGAAATATCAAGGCTGTATGTGTAACAGGTCATGAGATATATGCCCGGTTTAATTTTTTTTCAAAGTAGGTCAAACTCCAAGGTCAAAGTCACAAGGTCCAAAGTCATGGTCAAATGTGATTGATGTTGATAGGAGGTATCTATGTGTGAGATATCAAGTCTGTATGTGTAAAAATACATGAGATATAGGCAAGGTTAAGAATTAAGTGTTAAAATCAACAAAGGACAATAACTCCAAGAAGTTGATCGGCAAGGTTATGGTTCTTGTGCACTGCACCTCTCCATAATGAGATCTATCCACCTGTGAAGTTTCATGATTCTTCCTTACATACTTTTTGAGTTGTGCTCTGGACAAGAATCAAGTTATAAAATCAACAAAGGGCAATAACTCAAAAAATTTTATCGGCAGAGTTACGGTTCTTGTGCACTGCACCTCTCCATAATGAGATCTATCCACCTGTAAAGTGTCATGATTCTACCTTATATACTTTTTGAGTTATGCTCCGGACAAGAATCAACTTTGAAAATCAACAAAGGGCAATAACTCCAAAAATATGATCAGAAGAGTTACGATTCTTAGGCACTGCACCTCTCCATAATGAGATCTACCCACCTGTAAAGTTTCATGATTCTTCCTAACATACTTTTTGAGTTATGCTCCGGACAAGAATCAAGTTTGAAAATCAACAAAGGGCAATAATTCCAAAAAATTGATCGGCAGAGTAACGGTTCTTGTGCACTGCACCTCTCCATAATGAGATCTATCCACCTGTAAAGTTTCATGATTCTACCTTACATACTTTTTAAGTTGTGCTCTGGACAAGAATCAAAGTTATAAAATCAACAAAGGGCAATAACTCAAAAATTTTGATCGGCAGGGTTATGGTTCTTGTGCACTGCACCTCTCCATAATGAGATCTATCAACCTGTAAAGTGTCATGATTCTATCTTACATACTTTTTGAGTTATGCTCCGGACAAGAATCAACTTTGAAAATCAACAAAGGGCAATAACTCCAAAAATATGATCAGCAGAGTTACGGTTCTTGTGCACTGCACCTCTCCCTAATGAGATCTATCCACCTGTAAAGTTTCATGATTCTACCTAACATACTTTTTGAGTTATGCTCCGGACAAGAATCAAGTTTGAAAATCAACAAAGGGCAATAACTCCAAAAATTTGATCGGCAGAGTTACGGTTCTTGTGCACTGCACCTCTCCATGATGAGATCTATCCACCTGTGAAGTTTTATGATTCTACCTTTAATACTTTTCGAGTTATGCTCCAGACAAGAATCAAGTTTGAAAATCAACAAAGGGCAATAACTCCAAAAATATGATCAGCAGAGTTACGGTTCTTGTGCACTGCACCTCTCCATAATAAGACATATCCACCTGTAAAGTTTCATGATTCTACCTAACATACTTTTTGAGTTATGCTCCGGACAAGAATCAAGTTTGAAAATCAACAAAGGGCAATAACTCCAAAAATTTGATCGGCAGAGTTACGGTTCTTGTGCACTGCACCTCTCCATGATGAGATCTATCCACCTGTAAAGTTTCATGATTCTACCTTTAATACTTTTCAAGTTATGCTCCGGACAAGGTTTGGTCTACGGACAGACCGACCGACCTACGGACCGACCGACCGACCGACTGACCGACCTTCCGACCGACCGACCGACCTTCCGACCGACCGACCGACACTTGCAAATCAATATACCCCCATTTTCTTCGAAAGGGGGCATAATAATTCAACCAATTATAATTGGGTCTTGTAAAAGGGCCATTATGGCATTTACTACTTTTCCCAACAAGACCTGGTTTTGACAATACTAATAGAAAAGACTTGGGAAAACTTTTATACGAAAGAAGAATTTTCTCCTTTTCACTGAATTTTCCATGCTTTATCACTTCAAAATTTATTGATAATCAACATCAAGTTTGTGGTCTGCAGAATGCGGTTCTATTGCCCCTTTCCCGACCGGCAAAAATTGAGGGTGGTTCAATTTGAAAACTGCTGCAGATGACAAAATGTTACTGGAGGTAAAAGTTGTGAATAATTCAGCACAGAAAACGTTGAGGCAAAAGGAGAAAATGCTGATTATCAGCATTTTCTTCTTTTGCCTCAATGTTTTCCAAAGCCTATTCTATTAGTTTACTTCAAAACCAGGGCTTGTTTGAGAAAGGTTTAAACAGTAAAATGTCTATGACATGCTAAATTCTTAAGGAAATGTCGGTCCCTGTTTTCTCTTTTATTTTACCATTTTATTTTCTATATATTCTATCGTTTTACTACTAAGACATCCTACAAAATGATAAAAGCCCTCCACAACAGTCAACAGTTCTACAAAAAATACTGCTAATTTGATGGTTTTAATGTAATCTAATTACTTATATTGATCATTATACCCACAACAATTTTTCTGTTTTCGATTGGGGAAAAAATAAACCAAACTAGAACAATATTTTTTGTTCAGATAATTTTTTCTTCTTATAGCACACTTTTCACCTGTAAGAGTTTTTTGGGTATTTTTCCATTACGAAATCAACTGTCTAAAGTAAAATTACACTACAAGCCATTTGATTGGACGAGATGTATGTCTTGGCCAATCAGATGGATTGTTGCATAATTTCAAAAGTAAACTTGGAATTAGACTGGTTGGTGAAGAACAACAGGCCCCGATTTCTCGAAAAAAATTAAGTACGATCTCAGACTCAAATCTGAGTACTGTACTCAAATCACACGAAATCCATGTGAACTTCAATCGAAATCCCTTCAAAGTTGGAGAGTATTCCATTGAAGTTGAGCATGTACTCATGAGTATGTAAGTTTTTTCGAGAAACTAGGGCCAGAGGTTAAATACATTACACAGGAGTATCATACATAATGATGCCATTTTATCTTTCCCTTAGTATGAAGCGGATACAAAATAGCTAACTGCCTAATCAGGGTGTATAATCATGTGACTTAGAATTTCCGATAATCTTCAATAAGTTTTTCAATACTTGACCAATTTGAATTCGGGTTGATGCAGAGAAGGCTGAAAAATGTCAGGAATAACCTGGCCGTAGTAGATTTTTGAAAAATCAACTGATAAAAAAGTTATTGAAGATAAACCACAATTTTGGTCTATCTTCAATAACTTTTTTATCAGTTGATTTTTCAAAAATCCAACACGTTTATCTAATGTGTGACGTCTGTCCACCATCTCTGTTTCAAAACGAATTCAAATCAGTCCGATATTAACATAGGTATTGAAGATTTTCAGAAATAAATAAATAATCATGTGATTATCCACCGTGCTAATAATAGTAACATATCAATAATTAGTTTCAAATGAAAATTCGTGGGTTAACCCTTTACCAAACAAGACCTGGTTTTGACTTGCCTGATAGAAAAGACTTGGGAAAATATTGAGACAAAAGAAGAAACTGCTGATAATCAGCAGTTTCTCCTTTTGCCTCAATATTTGTCTCAATATTTTCTATGCCATATTTTACACAAATTCTATGTTTAATAACCCCAAAATTTTGTCGTTTGGGAAAGGGTTAAAAGAATCAGAGCAGAACTATTGTTAGAGCATTAACCCATTACCAGACGACAAAATTCTAAACTGGTCCAAATTCAAAGACATTGCAGAAGACAATTGAATGTGAATGAAATTTTACGTTCTTTGTCTCCTGGGTAGAAAAACACTGTGGGAAATGGAGAAATTGCTTGATACAAGCATTTTTTCCATTTTCCTTAATGTTTTACAAAGCCATTATTTTGAGGAACGTGACAAAGCGAAAATGTGTGGGAATGGGTTATATTTCTGTAATAATTGTTACAATAGCTCTGTTCTGACCAAATTAGTGTATTTTGGTAAACACTCAAGCATGAGATGCAGTATTGAAACTTAGAAAAGCAAAATGATCAAGCTTAAATAAAATTCTGAAGTGACTTTTACATTTTGTTTCAAATGTAACAAATGTTTACTTTTCTAAGTTTCAAGACGATTATTTAAATGATTGATCCATGTTCATAATATCATTTCATGGCATTACTGCTTCACCAAAATGAGCATAACAAAAATGCAGCAAAAGAATCCATTTAACCCTTTCCCAAACAGCAAAAATTCAAAAGTTTCATTTCAAAAAGTACTAAAGACAACAAATGGACCATGTTTAAGATGGAATTTGTGTATGATGTAGCATGGAAAATATTGAGACAAAAGGAGAAACTGCTGGTTATCAGCAGTTTCTTCTTTTGTCTCAGTGTTTTCCCAAGCCATTTCTATGAGGGACGTCAAAACCAGGTCTTGTTTGGGAAAGGGTAAACAGAGTTTTGTGGCTTGTGTACAGTTGAATAATAATAATATCTTGAAACATCATACTATTTTAATTCTTCATGAAAAAGTTAATCTATTTCAGTTATACCTCATAATAAATGACCTGGCAGAGCATCTCTAGCTATTGACGAAAGCTGCTCTGCCAGGTCATTTAATGCTGAACTATAATCTTTCCCAAACAATCCCTCCGCTAAATTACAAAAGTAGAAAAAGTCTTTGGAATTGATTGAGAGAAAAGATGGAAAAGCCTTCGGAGGTCATCAAAGTATGACAGTGTTTGTATAAACATTGAACAGAGCGCCAGATAAGAGGGAGTAAATGCATTCTAATATTTTATTTCAAATCCAAAGCCTTTAATGTTGGGATTTATTTTAATTGTCTCAATGAGAAGATTCAAATGAGTGATCCAATGATAAGCTACAATATAGAATTTGACAAACAAGAAATAAAATATTGCATTTTGAAAACTCCCCTTGCGAAAACAGTTCAAGAACCATTTCTGGTCCTAGAACTAATCTAGAACATTAAATGGTACTTCTAGAACTGTTCTAGAACAGTTCTAGAAGTGCTATATAAGGTTCTAGAACAGGTCATTATCCCCTTTTATCTGTAGCTCTGATTGAATGAGAAATTCCTTTGTTTTATGTTCAGCAGTAACAAATTGATGGTATACAAAAATGAATTTGAGCAGGCATCTTGAAAAAGAGCTCAGATGGCTTTTAAAACCAACACGAATCCAGAAATTTTGAAATAAACATTGAAATTACAGAATTTCACTAGAATATAATCTTAGTATTAAGCAATTCCTCGACATCAACACTTTAGACATGCTCAAATAAATCAAATTAAACAGGGCAAACTGTACAACTGTACATTGCATCAAGCAGAAAATATGGGTTTATAAGTTTAAAAACATCAAAGGAATGGGAGAAAATACAGCATTTCATAATTTCATGTTTTCTAAAAAGTCAAACTTTGATACTTTTTATGGAAAGGATTAACCATGTATTGGTATTTATCATTATAGCAAAATAATAATCTAAATAGGTTTAGACCAGCTAAAATTTAAAAAATACTACAAAAAAACAGTAAATAAGGGTTTGTTCCATCACAAAAAATTCAAGTTCAATCTCAAATATTTCCATGCTGATCACATGCTTAATTTACATGAGTACACCTGACTGATCATTGTCTCTATTTAGTAAGATTCATTTGTATTTGTTTTCAATCATTACACTTGTGGATATCTTAAAGGATTCAAAAACTATTTCAATAAGGTTTACAATTCTCTTTGACATATAAATGAATGTTTAAACAAAAAAGTAGTTTATAACTACAACTGAAGTATGTCTGTAAATACAAAATGTAATAATGATGGCGTACAATTAAGAGAGCACTTAAACCCTTCCCAAACAAGACCTGGTTTTGACGTCACTAATCAAAAAGCCTTGGGAAAACATAGAGGCTAAAGAAGAAAGTGCTGATAATCAGCACTTCCTCCTTTTACCTTAATATTTTCTGAGCTATTTTCAACTCAATTCCTGTCTCTAGTAATATATGTTTTGTCATCTGCAGCAGTTTTCAAATTGGATCACCCGAAAACTTTGTCGTTTGGGAAATGGTTAATTAGAATGGGGGTTACTTCTGAAAATGCAAAAGATCATCAACTGTTGATAAAATCCTCTGTTTTGTGTACTTGTTAGAATTGTCTTGTTAAATAATTCTTATCAAATACCACATATAGACTTCTGAGGAAAAATATACAATTTTGAAAGCAATCAACTTGTCTTTTACATAGTTTTACATTTAAATGTAACTATGAAATGTACAGAAAATAATGTAAAAAGCTCCAAATAAGAAGGGGTGTTGGTATTTGAATATGTTAAATATCATCCCTTGTCAAGAGGGAAATGGTTAATCAGACGATTCTTATGAGTAATTTTAACATAGTTTGGCAAAAAATGTTTCAAAGGCCATTATCCCATATTTTAGATAGCTTTACATTTAAATGTAACCATGAAATGTTCAGAAAGCAGAGCTCTAGAGGTAAAGGAATGTTGACGATCTAAACTCATTATTTTTAAGCTGTTACCAAATGGCAAAATTTTGGACTGTCCAAATTGAAAGAAATTGATGACAACTTCAAGGGAATGAAAGTTTAACATGTTTGGTCTTTTTGGCTAGAAAACATTGTGGGAAATGAAGACATTGCTTGTCACAAGCAATGTCTTCATTTTCCACAATGCTTTCCAAAGCATTCATATTTTGAAAAAAGTCAATGTGTGGGAATGGGTTAATCTAAATCTCATGTTGTGGGTACCCAGTAGAATTGTCTAATATAGACAATATAAATGAGAAGTAGCAACAAGAGGACCATGATGGTCCTATATCGCTCACCTGAACCAAAATGATATGAGCAACACTTTTGTTCAATTCAATAAACATTTATGACTATAAGACTGAAAACTAACTTATAGTCAATAACTTTGTGAAAATCAAACTCATCTGAGATCTTATGATGCCAAACATTGTGTCCAGGTTTTTCTTGATTGATAAATAATCACAGATTCTAGAGTATAAACAAGGTCGAAAACAGCCAAAGACGGTAATTTTTTCAAATTCAAGGGCACACAATTCTCGACTTTCTGATCACATCAGACTGAAAATCTACCTCATCCAAGATATTATGGTCTCCAACATAGTGTCCAAGATTTGTCTTGATTGGTCAATAATTGAAGATTCAAGATCGAAAAACAGCCAGAAACGGCTATTTTGTTAAATTCAAGGGCACATAACTCTCAACTTTCTGATCGGATCAGACTGAAAATCAAACTCATCCGACATATTATGGTCCCAAACATTGTGTCCAAGTTTTGTCTTGATTAATTGATAATTGTAGATTCTAGAGTGTAAACAAGGTCGAAAACAGCCGAAAATGATAATTTTATCAAATTCAAGGGCACATAACTCTCGTCTTTCTGGTCAGATCACACTAAAAATCAAACTCATCCGAAATCTTATCCTCTCAAACATTGTGTCCAAGATTTGTCTTGATTGGACAATAATTGAAAATTCTAGAGTGTAAACAAGGTCGAAAACAGTCAAAAACGACAATTTTGTCAAATTCAAGGGCACATAAGTCTCGACTTTCTTGTCTTATCAGATTGAAAATTCTAGTCATCTGAGATCTTATGATCTCTAACATTGTGTCCAAGTTTTGTCTTGATTGATTGATAAATGTAGATTCTAGAGTGTAAACAATGTCGAAAACAGCCGAAAATGACAATTTTATCAAATTCAAGGGCACGTAACTCTTGTCTTTATTGTCAGATCACACTGAAAATCGAACTCATCCGAAATCTTATGGTCTCAAAGATTGTGTCCAAGATTTGTCTTGATTGGTCAATAATTGTAGATTCTAGAGTGTAAAAAAGGTCGAAAACAGTCAAAAACGACAATTTTGTCAAATTCAAGGGCACGTAACTCTTTTCTTTCTGGTCAGATCACACTGAAAATCAAACTCATCCAAGATCTTATGGTCTCAAACATTTTGTCCAAGATTTGTCTTGATTGGTCTATAATTGAAAATTCTAGAGTGTAAACAAGGTCGAAAACAGTCAAAAACGACAATTTTGTCAAATTCAAGGGCACATAAGTCTCGACTTTCTTGTCTTATCAGATTGAAAATTCAACTCATCCGAGATCTTATGATCTCCAACATTGTGTCCAAGTTTTGTCCTGATAGATTAATAAATGTAGATTCTAGAGTATAAACAATGTCGAAAACAGCCGAAAATGACAATTTTATCAAATTCAAGGGCACATAACTCTAGTCTTTTTTGTCAGATCACACTGAAATTCAAACTCATCCAAGATCTTATGGTCTCAAACATTGTGTCCAAGATTTGTCTTGATTGGTCAATAATTGTAGATTCTAGAGTGTAAACAAGGTCGAAAACAGTCAAAAACGACAATTTTGTCAAATTCAAGGGCACATAACTCTCGACTTTCTCGTCTAATCAGACTGAAAATTACAGTCATCCGAGATCTTATGGTCTCCAACATTGTCTTCAAGATTTGTCTTGATTGGTCAATAATTGTAGATTCTAGAGTGTAAACAAGGTCGAAAACGGTCGAAAACGGCAATTTTGACAAATTCAAGGGCACATAACTTTTGACTTTTTCGCCTGATCTGACTGAAAATCGAACTCATCCAAGATCCTATAGTCTCCAATATTATATCCAAGTTTTGTATTGATTGGGTAATAATTGTAGATGCTAGAGTGTAAACAAAGTTAAAAACAGCATTTTTCGTCATTCAGGGGCAGATAACTACACACTTTCTGGTCCGATCTGGCCCATAATCAAACTCATCCGAGAACTTATGACCATACTTGTTTTGACAAAGTTTGGTCAAGATTGACTAATATTTGTGGATGCTAGAGTGTAAACACCAAATTGTGGACAGACGGACAGACGGACAGACGGACAGACGGACAGACGGACAGACGGACACACGGACGGACGACGGACAAAAAGCGATCACAATAGCTCACCTCGAGCACTTCGTGCTCAGGTGAGCTAATAACAGGTTTACTCGATTTCTTTTTTTCTTTTTTTTTTTTTCAAAATCAATCTTTAACCTTTTCACTGACAACATTTTACAAATTTGGAAACAGGCTGCAAAATTGAAGCAACTTCATGGGCAAAATATGTATTCAGCAGCATGAAAGTCATAGACAGAAAAGTAGAAAGTGCTAGTTCGCAGCATTTTCTTCTGTTCTCTCAGTAATTTCTTAATTACTCTTGACAAGAGATGTAAAAGACAACTCAATTTTTTTAATCATAAGGTTTAATCCTTCCAAAAACAAATTACGCCTTTACACACTTTTGTTAGAGTTTGGAAAACTATTTAAGAAAAGGAAGAATAAACAACATTTTAGGCCTTTTTCTCAATACATTCTCTCCTATCAAAGAGATTTTCACTCTGAAAAATTTATTTATTTTTTCGCCTGCAGCACCTTTGAATTTGGATAGGTCCAAATTATGTTGTTAGGAAAAGGATTAATACCAGCACACCCACTTATCCAGAGCTCTTCAGAAATTAACAAAGACCAAATGAGAGTCAGTATAATGATATAGAGAGATATGTATATAATGAAAGATTGTTTAAATAATGAACACTATTAAACATTCTGTCCAAATTTGGTGGAGTCTGTCCTAAATGTCAATTTGTGGTACTCCAACCAAAATCCTCCTGAAAATAGATATTCAAAACAAAATATATACAAAGCATCTTTGCAAGCCAAGGGTGAAGTCCACACTTTAAAGACTGTATGTTAATACAAGCATAGGTGGATTTAACCATGTCTAATAAAGATGTATAAATGGTGGAATTTAGAAAAAGAAGCACTATGGCAAGTGAGACCACCAATGACCTAAATCTGCCTAAAAATATCCAAGGTCCAAGCCAGATTCATAATATTATTTTCTACCTTTTTCATTATGTATTACGATGGTTAGGATCCTTAGACAGAAGCTAGTCCGGTTTCATAAAGGTATAAATAGTTAATTTTCAAACTTCATCATTCTAAATGTTTGTAAAGTAATGAATGAGTTAAATCTTTTGAATCTTAGAAGACTTCTTAAAGACCCATTTTCATTGCCGACCAAATCAACTTGATCAACTCAATCGCCTAAATTCCCCGATCAAACCCGATCAAATGTATTTACATGACTACTTCTTTTTTCCTTGTCGGTTAATTCCCCATTACTTTTGCCGACCATGCTCAATTGTCCCTATCACTCTTGCCAACCAAGCTCGATCAGTACTCGATCGCTTGATCGAGTTGATTTGGTCAGCAACGAGAACGTGCCTTTAGTGATCATAATTCATTATGTTATAAAACATTGTAAATTTCTCTTTTCTAAAATTTACACAACTTCTTACAGCTAAGATAACAAGATATGTTTGTGAAACACCAATGCCCCAAAATTGGCTATTTTCAGAGAAAAGGCCAACATCATGTTTTCCCCTTAAGTTTTAGAATGACAGACAGACACTCAACGGTAAAAACAATTTGCCCCCTATCATTGGATAAGGGCAATAAATATCTACAACTTTTTACATTGTGACTAATTAACACTTTCCAAACAAGACCTGCTTTTGACGTCCCTATGGAATAGAGCCTTGGAAAACATTGAGACAAAATAAGCAACTGCTAATAACCAGCAGTTTCTCCTTTTGCCTCAATATTTTCTGTGCTATATTGTACACAAAACCTTTCCTTATTAGCAACCATTTTGTCGTCTAGATAGCTTTTAAAACGGACAATTCCAAATTTTCGTCACTTTGGAAAGGGTTTAATTACCTGACACCAGATCTATGTAATGTTCAGTCTGCTCATGATAGCTCCTGCATCTTCCTCGTATTTAGAGCATTAATTTCATCCCATATCATCTCCTTTAGTTTTTCCTTTGGTAAATCATCAAGTTCTGTCTCGAATGTGAAAGGCTCTTCAGCAATGGGCTGCATAAAAATTAGGTAAAATTAGCAACTTTGTCAAAATTCAAGGACAATTAAATCACTGTGCTTTTCCAATTCAGCTTAAGAATACCCTTACGTAATGTGGCCATTTTGAGATTCATAAAACATCAGATTTTTTGAGTGTCGTCGTTACATATCCAAACTTATTCAGACACCGTCGTAAATATTTGGCGTGGAACTTTCCATCCCCGATATTTTCGATGTCCGCCAGATAATTCTGACGTCGCGCGAATCTCATTAGGGGTAGACTACCTTAAAATGTAACACATCTCAGATTTATCATCTTATGTACAACAATATGTTTTGTCTAGATTATAGAAACTTTGTGGAGGTTAGATATAAAACAAAGTCGAAAATTGCAATTTTGTAAAATTCAAGGGCATTTAACTCAGGATATACAATTCAGATCACACTGGAAATCAAATTAAATCATGGAAAGGTTAAACCTTTCCCAAGCAAGACCTAGTCTTGACATTCCTCAGAGAAAAGATGTCGGAAAACATTGAAACAAAAGAAGAAACTGCTGATAACCAGCAGTTTCTCCTTTTGCCTCAATATTTTCTGTGCCATATTACACACAGTTCCTTTCTTTAATTACATGCATTTTGTAGTCTGCATCAGCTTTTGAATTGGACAACCCTCCTGGTTTGTTGTTTGGGAAAAAGTTAACTCTTTCCCTGCCATAGGCGAGTTCACTCGACAATATTTTTTAATTTTTCAATAAAATCAGGAATTTTTTTTTGTCAATTTTAGGTTACTTGATATAATATCTCTAAATTTACAGTGTATAAGGATGCTTTATCTGTATGTGCTAAAAAATTTGAAAGGAATCCATCAAATGAGTCAAAAGTTATGAGTGTTTTTTTTTTTGTATGGGGTATCCATTCTTGGAAATTTCTTTGAATTAATTCAGCGGTGAGAGACGCGTTCGAAATAAAAAATTGGCAGAGAAAGAACTAAATATGCCTACCTCATCTGCAGGATCATAATATTGTTCTAGATACGGGTGCATTAACGCCTCTACTACAGTTATACGCTTGTGTGGGTTAAATGTCAACATCTTGTCTAGCAAGTCCAATGCTGAAATATAACAAATAGACTTTTAGGATGCAGTGCTTCTGACATAAGTTGCCCCAGTTGTCCGACTTGTCCGTTTACCTGTACAAACAAGCAGACTTTCCAAAGCTAAGTTGTGCGTGGACAAGTGAAAAATCTGGTTATAATAAAAAATTATTTTTTTCTTTTTCTTACAATTTTTTCATATAATGTAATTACTGATAGTTAAATGTACAAATTTTGTTGTAGACAATAGTTAGACAGTCATAATAGATATGCAATAAACAAATGAAGCTATTGAAAAGTATATGAGTTTTGTACAGACAAGTTGAATTTTGATACGGACAGGTCAATTTTGGATCAACACTTGTCTGTGGGCAAGTAGATTTTCAAAATATTTCAGAGGCACTGGGTTGTATAGCCCTTTACCTCACAATGACTCTTTTTGACTTGACCACAAAAAATGGCTTTGAAAAACATTTTGGAAAATGAAGAAATTGCTTGTGACAAGCAATTTCTTCATTTTCCAAAATGTTTTCTTCACAAAAAGACCAAAAACTTTAAAATTTCACTCCCTTAAAATTGTCATCTGCAATATCTTTGAATTTGGACAAGTCTAAAATTTTGCTGTTTGGTAATAGAATAGATTGATGCAATCAATAAATCAATTAAATGCACCAACAAAAATATTTGCCTAAGGCCAAAGCTGTAGAACTTATTACCTCAAATGCTCTTGGAGACTGTACTTTTAGTAATACATGTAATAACCTATGAACTTATCTCAAATTATTTTCAAGATTGCCATTGTTCAGCATTTTCTTTCTTTCTAAAATGATTTCTGACATATCTCACAAACTTTCTCTAAGCATGATTTTTTCTAAACTAGAACTTTTTTGAACTTTTTTATTTTCTATCATTTCTCAAAGTTCTCTATCTTACGCTTTTTGAACATCTACTTGTTCACAAAAGTTAACAAATTATGTGCTCCTACGGTCTTACCTTTCAGATCTGCTTTCGGGAAGGAATGAATCCATGGAATTTTGGGTTTATGTTGAAGAGACTGGATATAACCTCTAGCCTTCTCATTGATAATGCAGTTAAGGTCCTCTTGAGAGGGTGATCCAATCACCGTCAATATGTGATTAAGCTGGTCAAGATCTGCAAATATACAAATTAAGTTATGTTCAATCCTCTATCGGATCCACCAACAAAATATACGACCTCTACAAATGAATGGCTGATTAAATTAGGTTGAATGCTTGGTTGCACAAGGTTAAAAGCTTAAAGCCTTTATTTCTTTTTTCAATGATACTTTTACAAACTGCAATAACTTTGACATCTCCAAGGTTATTGTAATCAGCCAATAAACTTAGGTTATCAAGGTAGAATACCCTTTATGTGGCCATTTTGAGATTCATAAAACATCAGATTTTTTCGAGTGGCGTCCTTATGTATCCGAACTTATTTGGAAGGTCGTAAACATTGGGCAAATTTTCCACCACTGAATGTTTTCAACATCGCCAAAAATAATTCTGATGTCACCCCCCGGTCCCACTGAGCCCGATTTAATCCCGATTTCGAAAATTTCAAAATCGGCACAAAATCGGCGTACTTCGGGAGAGTCGTAGTACATCCTGATTCAAATCGGCACCAATTCGGGATCAAAAATAAATCGGGAAAAAAATTTCAACATGCGCAAATTTTTCTCCCGATTTCGAAAATCGTGGCCAAGTCGGCGCACCTCGGTGCACGTCGTATTAAATCGGCATTCTTTGTAGTAGGTAAATCGGCGTTATTCGGCGACTATATCGTACTTATTCGGGATACACATCTCGCCGACGAACACCGAGTAACACCGATGTACTACGAGCAAATTCCGATACTCGCCGATGAACTACGATGATTTACATGAATCGTACCCGAGGTACACCGATCTACAATGAATTACTACGGTCTACTAGGATATTATCCAGAAGTACTGCGAGGTACCCCGATTTCCGGAAAGTATAACAAGAGCTGTCCGAAGACAGCGCGCTCGACTTTCTAAGTTGCTTAGTATAAAGGGGGCATAACTCCAAATAGAGTGGTCCCAGGGTCATGGGCCCTGATAGTAAGGTAGAGGGTGTGATAGTGAATAAGTATACCAAGTTTGGGTTGAATCCCTTTGATAGTATGGAAGTTATTGATGTTTGAAAAAACTTTAACCTTGGTTGCAACGCCAACGCCAACGCCGACGCCGACGCCCGGGTGACAGTATAAGCTCTCATTTTCTTCGAAAAGTCGAGCTAAAAATGTGCATCAACTTTGAAAACATAGGGTTAAATTTTATCAACTATATATGACGTAATTACGGACAAATAATAGTATTTCGCAGTTGTGGTTCTAAAACCCCGCAACTACAGTCTGAGTCTGTTTTTGGCATAGACTTAATTGCCATTCATTCAGTTAAAAACCTTTAAACAAAACCATTCGATGCACTGTGACCATAAAAGCGGACGCTTGAATAGAGAAACAACTACCAGTTACTACAGAATTGATATTCCTGATGAGTCATTGATCAACCAACCTGATCCTGATCAGGATCCTGACCACGAACTTGAAGATGGCATCGATACTCAGGGCACCACCATTAAGAAAAAGAAACCATTCAAACATATTGATCTGACAGAAGATGACTTGATTGTATGTTAACATAGAATTTGCGGACAATATATCGGAGAAATTATTAAAGGCTAATTGATTATAAAAATGGTGGTTATTAACATTTGCTTCTTTTGTCTTAATGTTTTCTCAGATATTTTCTAATAAGAACATACAAACAAGGTCTGGTTTGGGAAATGCTTAAAGGGGGACAAGCTAGGCTGTCGGAAATGCAAATGGCACAATAATTACAAACCAGAAATAACGTATTACCAACCCGAAGGGGTAGATCACTTATGTCCATTGTTAGCACTCCACAAGCTTTTAGTCTAGGAGCCAGCTTTTACAAAGGGGGTTAAATTAAAAGTTCTTGCAACCGGTGACCTATACAATTTTGAGTGGTATTTTTCAATACATTAGGGTCCCATGCTTTGGCTAAGGGTGGATGACATGCTTAAAAGTGGTAGGATTTTTTTTAAATCAAGGTCAAAGGTCATTCGGTGCACTTCTCATACATACCTCCTAAAATATCCCATAACTTACTCATTTATTAAGCTAAAACAATTATTTTGGTATCAAAATGAAGCTAATGATTTGCACTTTGACTTACATGAATAATATACAATTTCTTGATTTTCAATATTTTTGAATATTCATAAATATAGCAAAAATTGGCTAAAAATCACCAAAATAAGTTTTGTCTACAAGTGAAAAAAAAGTTTTAAAAATACCAAAGGTGTGTTTTTGTGGTTGAAATCATACTTAAAAATTGCCCAGAAACCTGTTCTTGACTTATATGTATTTCTTCACAGAATTAGTCTTTGGCTTAGGCTTGTAGTCATAGGTAAAAGTGGGTGGGGTAAATTTTCGCTAAAATTACAAAACGTTCAAACATTGATGTAACAATATATCTTATACATAAATGTGTTATTTTATTAGAATTTATTGTTTTGAAATCATACTTGCAGGGATTTGTAAAGCTTTTAATGTATATTCCTGAAAATTAATTTGAATTTTAAGAGCCAAAATAACAATTCAATGAAACAGCATGTTAGATGGATACAGATTATAGCAACACCACAATGTCAAAACTATGACTCTTAAAGCGAATATTTATCAAGTATCTATCTAATAGTAATAGGCAGCTGAAAATATTCCCCAGGCCCGTGCCATATTTTATAGAAATCAGAACAACATGGGGACGGTCAGAGTTTGCATAGTTGGGTAGTGCATTGCTTTTATAGAGCCAAAGGGAAAGGAATTTAGCACTGGAACCAAATAGCTCATACACAGGAAACACAGTTTACAGTTTAAGTGAATAAACAATATCTCTAGTATTACATATTTATTAGAGATACCGAAATATCTTTTTTTTTTAAAAATATCTTTCTCCTTTTGTTCAAAATGGCCAACAAAATTCAAGATGGCCCCTTTAAATG
Source organism: Fragum sueziense (assembly GCA_963680895.1). Classification (NCBI taxonomy): domain Eukaryota; kingdom Metazoa; phylum Mollusca; class Bivalvia; order Cardiida; family Cardiidae; genus Fragum; species Fragum sueziense. Next base: position 46,583,872 of record OY804603.1, read on the forward strand.
TTTATATAGCGAAATTTTAACATAGAAAGAGATAAGACCACGAATTAGTCGTATTTATGCCCCCGCATCGATAGATCTATGGCATATTGTTTTACCATTCCGTCCGTCCGTCCATCCATCCATCTATCTGCCTGTCTGTCCGTCAGTCCGAAACTTAACATGAAAACTTATCATTGGCCTTTTCTCCAAAAGTATTCCACACGCAAAGCCCAAATTTGGTATGTAACCTTCTTTCAATGATATCTATCTGTTCCATGCAATATGACTTTCCCCAAGGTCTTCCATTAATCCTTGTCAACCCTTGCCATGAAAACTTAACATTTAAACTAATTAACATGAAAACGTAACATTGGCCTTTTCTCCAAAGGGAGTTCACACACAAACCTTATTAACCATTCATTTAAAAGCTTAACGTAAAAACATATCATTGGCCTTTTCATGGGCATTCGTGTTTCACAAAGATATCTTTTTTTCAAGATTAGGCTGAATTATATATGAATTCGTGAGAGATAGCCAGTGATGTGCATTTTAGAAAGTAAGACTATTTTATAGAGTTTTATTTGTCAAACGACGACCGAAATGTCTTCTGCATGATAGTTGCGTAAAGCAGAGGTAATGCATAAACTCATTGTTTTGTTCATTTTATGTATCATGAATACTTTACTAAATATAAGTAATATTTGTGTCTTTATAGTCTGCCTACAAAGTAAAAAAATGTGACTTTCGTAGGCATTCTCTGAACATGGGCGACTACCATGCCCAATGATATCTTCAAGGCATGGTACGTACGGCTTGCCCGGTAGTCGCCTCTAGCAGGCGATATTGGTTGAAATAAACTAGGTCAAAGGTCATTCGGTACATTTTTCAGACATGCCCCCTAAAATACCTCATAACTTACACATTTATTAAGCTAAAACAATTATTTTGGTACCTAAATAAAGCTAACGATTTGTACTGTCACTTAAAACATCAATATGCAACTTTACGAATTTGTGTTTTTGTAATTTTTGATAAATATAACAAAAAATGGCCAAAAAATCACAAAAAGAAGTTTTTTCGAAAAGTAAAAAAATCCTAAAAAATACAAACGGTATGTTTGGATGAATGACATTATAGTTAAAAATTGCCTAGACACATGTTGTTAACTGAAATATATTTGCTTACAGAATTAGTCTTTGGCTTACCCCTGTAGCCATAGCTAAAAGTGGGTGGGGTAAATTTTCCAAAAAAATACAAAAAACACAAACATTGGTGTAGCAATACGAACTTCACATAAATGATATTTTACGATATTTTTACGATGTTTTATTGGAAATTCTTGTTTAAAAATAATATTTTCATGAATTTTTATAGCTTTCGATGCATTTTCCTAAAATGTAATAAGAATTTTAGGGGCAAAAATATTGCTCTAATAAAACAACATTAGAACTATATATAGCTTAAATATCAACATCACTTAGTCAAATCTTTGCCTCTTTTGATGAATACATAGTAATTAAAAGTGCAATTAAATAAATAAAGACTCAAAATAAAACAGAAATTAAGCATAATCAGCAGCTGAAAGTAGTCATTTCACTATCTTATAGCTCGCGATAATAGACCTGGCAGAGCAGCCCTAGCCAATAGGCTGGGATGCTCTACCAGGTCATTTATCGTGAGGTATACGATCATACGACATTGAAGGTAAGTATTTATGTTTCATCATGTTTTGTTCATTAATGGTGTAGTTTCACTTTGTAAACCGGGCGTTTAATTCCATTATTGCAGTTTGGGTGATTACATCTGGTAGCCTTACGAGAACATTCGAACATGTACATAAAATGTAATTAGGAACGGGTCATTCCATTCTATGGATTTTTTTTATCACAATCATAAGTCTGACTGCAGTTCTGATATGCGATTATGGTATGCGATAAGAAGATCTTAAGTGCCCATGAAGGTATTATACTTGTATATACTTAGATATGTATATTCTGTTTTTATTCGGGAGACAGGGCGGAGCCTAATAACGGTTCATTACATTTAAGCCAGAGGAGAAACAGCCTTCTCGGTTTACGGTAAATCGTCGGTATTATTGCAAAACATTATAACTACAACTTTAATCAAGCTGTAGTTACGAGGTTTTATAACAACACATTTTACAATTGCACATTCTTTCAATTTCGAAAATTTAATGTGCTCATGCTCGTACCGGACGTTTTTTCTCTTCTATCAACCAAGGTGCCGAGAAGTAAACTCGTCGAATAACCTCTTTACTTAGCCACACCCTGTCAGGTGAATAAAAACGGAATATACATGCTTCCATTAGAGACAACAGGAGATTCAGTCTTTGGGTCTATCTGATTTTGTTACCAATACTCTTTAAATTGTTTTAGAAATTAAACTAAATATGATTGTGTATGTGTCTCTAATTATGCAAATTACTCGATCTTTAATAAAACGTTACATTATGTTACTGGTTAATATTAAAATATAAAGACACAACGATCGCCAGCTAAACCATCCTGCACAATCCTTACCATTTTAATTAACAACTAATGGGTTGTGGAGTTGGCACAAAGGAGCTCTTTGTACATAAATAAGGAAAATCTATGAACTTTAGTATGCTGACGACAATATACCAGACAAGCCTCTGGGCATTGACTAACATGACATAACTAAAAACTCTTCATTCAATTATAATTTTCGTTGTAATCAAATGTGTATCTTTCATTTGTATACGAGTATTGTTGTGCCTTATCATAAAACATACGAAAAAAGTGAATCCGTATGTTAAAAACCTCAGTCATTTATTTGCATCATAACTCAGATCATGCGATTTAATTCAGAAAATCGAACAGGATCGTGTTGTTGTTTACTTGATTGGTCAGTATTTGTGAATGCCGAAATAAATAAAAGTAAAATAAAATGGCTTTTGTATTTCAATTGTGCAGAAATCGAGTTCTTTCATATAAAAAGTATACCTTAATCCTATATTATTACCACAACTCGAAGTCCACTTGCTTGGAAATCTTAAAATTCGTCGATGCAAGAGATTCTCATCATACACATCCATTTGTGAAGTTTAAGGGCACAAAAACCTGGACGCATTTTCGTAGGATCAGAGACGTTATTACAAATATTTTTGAGAATGCACCCATGGGAAAGAAGTTAAGAAGTGGGCGTGCTCTTCGATTCCATTAACTGCTAGACTCAACAACAGGTATTGTTTCAGAAGGTCAAAAGGATGAAGGTTTGATCATATCAGTGATGTTATTCTTGGATAAATATTTACGTCGCATAACTATTATGATATATTTCATACGTCAATAGATGCGAAATATATCATGCATCTTCGGCGTCATCAGTGGCAACGGTAATTGACAAGGTATTGACTTGCACTGTAACGGGACATGCTGAAGATGGAGGAAAAATTACACAAAGTGTTTGGTATCTAATAACGGGTTGAATATCTTAATCATCTGCCAGATTTGACAGCGCTTTCAGTGAGACCTCTTTTTTTGAAATGGTTGGAGTACGATAAAAGTCTAGAATCGCATGGCAGTTTTGTTTCGTGATCTCAAAAATCTTTAAAGTTAACTCTGTGTATTCCCTCGAGATAATGCTGTGCACCATGCAACTTAGCCTGGATTCTAGTATAACAATGTCTTGCTGTTTCTCTATTCCTGTTCACAGGTACCACAATTTTACATATATCAATGTCTTTGAATCATATTCTTCACATTGTATACCGATGACTAGACCCAGGCTACACACTAAGTTCTACATGTACATAGACTGATACTGACTGAGATGTGGGACTGATAACACAGAGCACCGTGAAGGTGCTAGTTCGGGAGCCTAGTCTCCAATCTGTACCGTGATTCTGTCATTGTGTGTTAATGAGGGATCAAAACGTTTTGAGCCTCGCACAGACAGAACTAGATATTTGTATTAAAACGTTTTTTTTTTCACTTAGACTTCTTCGAACTCCATACAATACTATTTTCCCATCTAGTTAGCCAGTGTTTGGTGGTAGCAAAAAGAAGAGGACTCGCCATAGGCTACAGAAAATTGCTCTTCAACACATTTTGGAAATAATTCCAATGGTTCTTGTGGACGTACTTTCTGTCAATTGTTCGTAGAAACAGACTATATTGCTTTTAAAAGAATGGTTCATAGTGGATACAGCTATCGGATGTGCCTGGGTCATAAAAGAACGATTGTCTGGCTTGCCCTTAAAAGTTTTTTTCACTTGTGAAATGTGTAGGCCTATGGAAGGATGATTGAACAAAGGTTCTAGCCACTCGAATCTTATCAAACTAGGTCATTGAACTGTGGGACTTTCTAGTACAAGAATTGTCCTGGGCCCACCTTCTTTAAAGCTGTTTTGAATCTAAATTTTGACCAAGCAATCAAAATTAATTTTGTTAAAGAACACTTATTGAGAAAAATCCATCAGTTTCTATATTTTTCTCCCCTGTGCCGGTTGTACTGTTTCAAGATAGCACAATGCTTGAAAGAATTGAATACCAGATGTTGCTTTAATGCATCATTGACAGTATTGATTTCATAAAATATATCATTTTTCTACTGCTTTTAGCTGGAACATGCCTAAAATATTGAAGATCTGTCTTGCATATTTTGGAATTTTGGTGTTTGATCCCACTTTGTTCTTTAAATCTATAAACAAGCTCTGAAGTTAAGCAAAAAATATGAAGGTACAAGTTAATGGCATATCGCATCGATGAAATTGATTTACTTTTTCAGTTCTTATGAAAACAAAAAATATCTTTTGGTTTGACCAAAAGTCAATTTTCAATAAAAAGGAAATGCCATTTTTGCTACTTCTGCATACATGTACATGTCAGGCCCGTAGGAAGCAATTTTATATTGGGACGGCTGAAGCCCTTGTTTCTGAATATTTGGGGGGGGGGGGGGGGGGGGGGGGCTAAATTTGATTTTCTCTAAAATTTCTCGTAAACTAAGGAAAAATCGGCATTTTTGGCCATGGGGGGGGGGGGGGCAAAGCCTCCGAGCCCCCTGTTCCTACGGGCCTGAACGTAACAAGTTACTATGCCAATCATCTTTTTTATTTATTGAATAAGCTTTTCTTTGTCTAATGGATTGTAGTTATGCACCCAGTCTTTCCAATCTGATGCTTTTTGGTGTACAGTAACCCATCAGAATTCATAGGTGGAGAGGCGTAGTAGGCCTAGGCCTATGTGTTCTTCGTGAAACAATGTCAACCATTTCCGAACAAGTGAGTTTTTTTCTTTTTTATACAAAAGACAAATTGTTCTAGATTGTTAAATGTTTATTCATTACATTACTTGTAATGTTTTGGTCGCCAAAGTAAATTATACCAAATTCCTAGGTTATTTGAGTGGGTGGGGTAACTCTTACTCACTTTTTTAACATTTACACCGCGAAAGTCATCGTTTTAAATGTTATTTTTGCAGGTATATACTAATATAATCTATTTAGAGTCAATATCCAGACAAAAGAAATGATATCATTTAAGTTCCATCAATACTGTTGAAATGCCGTGTACACTGTGTAAAAGCAATGATCGTTACAAATCTTGACCCCAGCTGACTTCGAGCTGTACCTGCATATAGAAATAGTGACTTTTTACCATCAAACTCGATTTTAAATGTTTGCTAAGGGTTTATAGACATTTTTGAACGTGTTTGCGTAATTGAAATCGCAATAATTTTTCACATGCAGCATGATTTCCATTTACACTGCGTTCAAATTTTGCACATTTTTTGCCATTTTTTGCATTTTGCCAAATATTAATGAATGTGCAAATGAGAAAAGTATCATTAACTATATTTTATATGCAAGACAATTTATTGGGCTTTCATTTAAAACCGTTTCCGTGCATTTAGACATATAATTGACAGAGTTATACGCATTTAAAGGGGGCTTATGTGAATTTTGCACCCAATGACCTTTGACCTGGTTTTGTGACCTTAATACGGCCGACTGGAGGCGACTACCGGTCTAAGCAAATCAGGCAAGCCTTATACTTTGCAAATAATACATCAAAACTCCATGTTCAAAAAATGCCTACGAAAATGTTTTCTAGCCACCTTTTCAGAATTGGTAGGTAGACTATACAACACTATCCTCATCATCACCATCATCAACAACAACTTCAATAACAACAAGACACATGATGCAATAACCAGACTTGTAAAGTCCACAGCTACCCTATACTAAACACTTCAATACACTCAACTCATGCCATATATACTCATCCTTATCACTGTCTGATGCATCAAGATTCTCAAGTCTAAAAACACAGTTCTGACTCACAAACACATGCATCAGTGCATAAAAGATCTTCTCTTTGACACTTACACCTTCGCATGTGGCAGTCAGTTTAACACGAGCATTGTGTGATGTCAAGCAAAGCTAGAGGTGCAGGATCTTTACGCATTCTTACAGGAACTAAATTATTGTTGTCATCCTTGGTCCATACATGGCATGCTGGTGATGGTAGATTCAGATACTGGTCAGTTTAGTGCTTACAAATATAGGAATATACTGGATTTATGTTTATACAGAAAATATATATGGGTCCATATATTTTTATGCCCCTGTATCGAGCGATCGGGGCATATTGTTTTACTCTTGTCCGTCCGTCCGTCTGTCAGTTCAAAACTTAACATTGGCATTTTCTCCAAAAGTATTAAACATACAAAGCTCATTTGGTATGTAGGAGGGCTGATTATAAAGTATCCGGAATTATGTCATATTTTTTTCATTTATGTACTATTACTGTTATGATATTATAGGATACAAAAACTAAGTTTATGCATTAAAGCTACTTTTTCCCAGATTTGGACCCAAAAATTGTCAAATACAAAAGAAATGTACACTTTTTAAGCTTTATATGACCTGATTAAATGATTACGACAAACTATTGAAGCAACGACTCATTTTTTCGCAATTTGATACCAAATTCATGAAGCAATGTCGAAAGTAGGTCAAAACAGTAGGACATGCGACTTTCTTAAATGACGTCACAACATACATGATGACGTCATATTGAAATTCAAGTATGAATCTCGTTTGAATCATGGTCCGCACTGTATGCGCATGCGCAACAATTTGAAAATAATTCTAACCCCATCTGAGACGGGGTTGAATTTAGGTTTGGATTCTCCCTAAATTCAGCTATCTGTCTTGTAATTTCGGCTCATTCTCTGTCTGAATCGCATATTATTAACCATCCCGAGGTGGTCAACACAAAAGTTTTGCATATTTTTTCAAAAAATTTCATTTTTTGCAATTAGACCATCTGATACCGTCGCCCTTTAAGGCGCATTCTATAATTGTTATGGCAACATAGGGTCATATTGAGCAGCGCAACCTAGGTCTGAGATGGATAAGTCAGGAAAGTCTGTCTTACACTTCTAATATTTACATCTTTTCGATATATTTGCCACTGCACGGTATACCACATTTCCAACATATGCATTTATTTCTCAAAGAAGCGTCTGAACTGTACTTGGGGAATTCTATAGATAGTTTCTGGGACACAATTGGCAAGTCATAAACGATTTCGCCGACGTCATGTTGGGACGCCCAGATATATAAAAGTCAGAAACATCATAGGTTAAATAACTTATAAATGCGTTATACCACTCACAAATGCTTGTTTTTTCTCATAGAAGTATTAGCTGTGCGTGTTCATAATCATAAAGATCGTCTCTGATTTTGATTTTCCAAATTACACTCAAATCATTATTGAATACCATTGCCCTAGCACCATATTTGCTATGTAAGGAAATCGATGACTCCAAATGTCAGCCGATGTTACGTTTGCTGAGAAAAATGTCCGCTCAAAGGTAAAAAGCATTTTGGACAATTGTTGAAGTCAAAATACAAAATATGATTGCTTTAAAAGCGATTCATAAGTCACATCTTTGCAAATTGTAAAAAGTTTCCCCGCTCAACGTGACCCCACCCTGTCGAATGCACCCTTATCCAAACAGCAGCGTTTTTGTTCCAGGATCAAATGTATAATTCTTCAAAGTATATGTGTTTAAATTTCATCTCAGTTGGTTTAAAAGTTAAAACGACAAATGGGCGATTAGATTTGTGTACAATATAGCCTAGAAAATCAGAATTTTCTCCTTTTGCATCAATGTTTTCCCAAGCATTTTCTCCTAGGGACGTCACAACGAGGTCTTGTTTGGGAAAGATTCAATGATTTCTTTGATATAGATACAAATGAAAGATGCATGATTTACTAGGAATAGTTTTAGCCATGTAATAAGTAAAACATTGTTCAGATTTTTGTCAGGTATATTGTTGTGGAGTTAGAACAACCACAGGTCCAAAGATGTCCACTTTTTTTAAACCAAAAGTTTCTCTGTGTCTACTCAAATATGTATTACAGTCGTCGATCAATAAACAAAGTTATGTTATCATGATGGGATTGTGAAGGATGGATCAACAATTGTGGTATCTTTATTTTCTACTATTTACTCATAACAAAATGTCACATGCAATAAATAATTTGCATAATAAGAGATATAGGGCCTATTGAGTACAATCAAAACTTATTGGGTCACAAAATTAATTAAACTCAAAGACCAGATCCTCTGTTGTCCCTATTGAAGGCATGTACATAAACGAATATACGATACTAACATGTTCATGGTTACTCTTGGAGACCTTCATAACCACACATCGGAACATCCAGATTCTAGACTGATGATACTGATATGTATTCACAGAATGGAATATTCTGTTCCAAATTACATTTTATGTATATGAATGTTCTCGTAAGGCTTCCAGGTGTAAGCATTGCAATGACGGCAGTTTCGTAATTATCTTTAAAGAGACCCATGCTAGGTTGTCGGACATACAAAACGATAGGAAATATGTTTATGAAAAATTGTATGGAATGGTCAACCTGGATAGCTAGATCATTTCTGCACAAGGAAATTTCAAATGAAGTTCATTTAGTTCATCTAAATCAAGTCTGTTCTTCTAAATCAAGTATATATAATTAACTAACCGCACTTTATATTTATAGTAACATTTATGTGACACTGGAGCTTGATAGTGAAAAATTTAGTTCCAGCTCTAAAATGACTTTCCTTTTGGCTCTATAAAAGCAATGCACTACACAACAAAGCAAATTCTGACCATCCCCATGTTGTTCTGATTCCTGAAAATCTGACATGGGTCTTTTTAATGTCCTTTACCCGTAAGATAGAAAGAGGAATATTTTCAGCTGCTGACTATGCTAATCTGCGTCTTGTTTCATTTAATTGTACTAGATACTTGATAAATATTCATTAAGAGTCATTATTTTGACATTGTGGTGTTGATATGACCTGTATCCATCTCGTATGCTGTTTTATTGAATTGTTATTTTGGCCCTTAAAATTCTAATTAATTTTCAGGAATATGCATTAAAAGCTTTACAAATCCCTGCAAATATGATTTCAAAACAATACATTCGAATAAAACATCACATTTATGTGTAAGATATATTGTTACATCAATGTTTGAACGTTTTGTAATTTTAGGGAATAATTACCCCACCCACTTTTACCTATGACTACAAGCCTAAGCTAAAGACTAATTCTGTGAAGAAATACATATAAGTCAAGAACAGGTTTCTGGACAATTTTTAAGTATGATTTCAACCACAAAAACATACCTTTGGTATTTTTAAAACTTTTTTTTCACTTGTAGACAAAACTTATTTTGGTGATTTTTAGCCAATTTTTGCTATATTTATGAATATTCAAAAATATTGAAAATCAAGAAATTGTATATTATTCATGTAAGTCAAAGTGCAAATCATTAGCTTCATTTTGATACCAAAATAATTGTTTTAGCTTAATAAATGAGTAAGTTATGGGATATTTTAGGAGGTATGTATGAGAAGTGCACCGAATGACCTTTGACCTTGATTAAAAAAAAATCCTACCACTTTTAAGCATGTCATCCACCCTTAACCAAAGCATGGGACCCTAATGTATTGAAAAATACCACTCAAAATTTTATAGGTCACCGGTTGCAAGAAAAGTTCCATTCCAGGACCTGGCTCCTAGACTATTTATTAAGTATTAAAATCCATGTCAATTAATAACATGCTGGTCGTCCTTGTTTTTGTTTTGTAACGGCTACATATGCCCATCCTTCAAAAATCAATTACATCAGAGATACGTCATCTGTGCTCAGCGAGATTTAACACACCGTACAACCGGCTGCGTAGAAAGTCAGCGAAGACAGATTCGGCATCTGATGTCATGTGCATGGTAGGTCAAATGAATTAACTTTTATAAATTAACGAAATGATATTTGGTATTCTACAGTTGATAAATACACGTATAAATGTTCAGTGTTTGTACAAAATAAACCTTTTCACGTATCCCTCGCAAATACGGTCACAGTCATCGACACAGCCGGTTGTACGGTGTGTTAATATCGCAGAGGTGTGTCTCGTTGACCTTGACCTTGTCTTGTTTTGAAGTAAAAATAGAATGTGTAAACACGCTTGTAAAGGATTGATCTATGGCAAAGGAAAGATGTTTTTTCTCCGAGATTGAGGTTTTTATGCATTGCCAATTGTTTTTCCATGCACAAATATGAGTTCCCGAACAGTTCGGAAGCATAAAAACATAGAATGAGCCCCTTTAAGCCACTTTCGATAGTATCTATTTATATCGTGTCAACAGCTCATTTAATCTTGCCTTTTTGAATAGGGGTTTTAATGCCACTGACAATACTTTTGACTGTTTTGCAACCTATAGGGCATCTATCTATATTTTCCTGGCTTTCTCATACTATACTAAAACAAAAAAGAAACGCAACTTCATTTTCAATTCATTCTTATACAAAGACATCAAATCAGATTTAAACAAAACTTAAAACATTTAAAGCAATAACATTTCACCTTGTAAAGTTCACAAAATCTTGTTGGTAGTCAATTTCATTAATAAGAAAACACCCAGTTTAAACCGGGCGTCAACACAATACGACAAAAAATTGGACGTACGTCGAAAAACACAATCTGTTTCGTTCAATTTGGTCCGATATTCGAATGTTGTGAAGTACATGCGAGTTATTAGCGGTCTCCGTTGCAGTCTTAAACCTATCCCGTAGGTTGGGTTAATGTGATTATACAGTCCTGCCTTGACGTCATATCTCTTGCAAGTCCGCCTCGTGCTCAATCGGTTGTGGTCCAATTGAGAGCCAACAACGTATACAGTAACAAGAATTGTCCGCGGACAATAAAGCTCGCCCAAACGAGAGCTTGTCACAAATAAAAGTCATTTCCTAGGTCAAGGTAAAAAGGTCATGGCCCAAAATGAAATTTTGTAAAAGTAGGTCAAGCTCCATGGTCAAGGTCACAAGGTCACAGGTCATGGTCAAATGTGAACTGTGTTGGAATGAGGTGTCCGTGTGTGAAATATCAAGGCTGTAGGTGTAAAAGGACATGAGTTATCGGCCAAGGTAAAGTTTTTTGAAAGTAGGTCAAACTCCAAGGTCAAGGTACAAGGTCACCGTCAAATGTGAACGTGTTGGTAGGTGTCCATGTGTGAAATATCAAGGCTGTAGGTGCAAAAGGACATGAGATATAGGCCAAGTGAAAGTTTTTTAAAAGTAGGTCAAACTCCAAGGTCAAGGTCACCAGGTCCAAGGTCATGGTCAAATGTGAAAAGTGTTGGTAGGAAGTGTCATTGTGTGAAATATCAAGGCTGTAGGTGTAAAAGGACATGAGATAAATGCCAGGTTAAAGTTTTTTAAAAGTAGGTCAAACTTCAAGGTCAAGGTCACCAGGTCCAAGGTCATGGTCAAATATGAAAGGTCTTGGTGGGAGGTGTCCATATGTAAAATATGAAGGCTGTAGGTGTAAAAGGACATGAGCTATAGGCCAGGTAAAAGTCTTTTAAAAGTAGGTCAAACTCCAAGGTCAAGGTCACAAGGTCCATGGTCATGGTCAAATGTGAATCATGTTGGTAGTAGGTGTCCATGTGTGAAATATCAAGGCTGTATGTGTAAAAGGACATGAAATATAGGCCAGGTTAAAGTTTTTTAAAAGTAGGTCAAACTCCAAGGTCAAGGTCACACGGTCCAAGGTCATGGTCAAATGTGAATGGTGTTGGTAGGAGGTGTCCATATGTGAAATATCAAGGCTGTAGGTGTAAAAAGACATGAGATATAGGCCAGGTTAAAGTTTTTTAAAAGTAGGTCAAACTCCAAGGTCAAGGTCATGAGGTCAAAGGTCATGGTCAAATGTGAATGGTGTTGGTAGGAGGTGTCCATATGTGAAAAATCAAGGCTGAATGTGCAATAGGGCATAAGATATAGGCCAGGTTAAAGTTTTTTATAGGCCAGGTTAAAGTTTTTAAAAGTAGGTCAAACTCCAAGGTCAAGGTCACAAGGTCAAAGGTCATGGTCTCAAATGAAAGGGTTTGGTGAGAGGTATCCACATGTGAGATATGAAGGCTGTAGGTGTAATATGGCATGAGATATAGGCCAGGTTAAAGTTTTTTAAAACGGTCAAAAAGTGGGTCAAACTCCAAGGTCAAGGTCACAAGGTCAAAGGTCATGGTCTCAAATTAAAGGTCTTGGTAAGAGGTACCCACAGGTGAAATATGAAGGCTGTATCTCTAACAGGGCATGAGATATGGGCCAGGTTAAAGTTTTTGCGGACGCTGACGCCGACGCCGACGCTGACGCCGACGCCGACATCCGGGGGTATGAAATAGTTCTTCCGAGACTATCGTCCCGGGCGAGCTAAAAATGTGTAGATTTTTTGCCCCATCATTGTCTTACGACAACATTGTGAACCTTTTTCACCAACAACATCTGTACTGCAGTAAGGCGCTGGTTTTGGCCTAGCCTTGCTATGCGTATTGTTCAGCAAGGTTAACCCGAGACAACTTAATTTTCGCGCGCAAAGTCCGTTAGTTGAGCGTCTTAACAAAACATTGCCGAAGTAGGGTCATTACATATGCAGATGTCCCGGGTTAATCTTGCTGACAATAGCGTAGTGAAAAGTGTGTGAACGCTTTGCCGTCTTCTTTGTCTATGTTCTAGCTTGTGTTTGATGAAAATTTGTTTTGATAGTAGTCATCTAGAAAACACGACAGGGGATAATCAGTTTTTAGCAATTTACCATGTATCACGTGATGAATGTACGACATCTGAAGAAAATGGCACTGTACTTATGCGTATGGATGCAGGTATATTAAAAATGTACTCAATAGCCATTAAAAACATATTTTGTCGAAAATATTATGAAAAATTGGGGTTGCGTATCTTTTTTTGTCCTAGTATATTAACAATGCATAAACTCTATCCAATACACCTGTAAACTCACCAGTACTACATTTGGATCTGAATTGTCAATGGGGGTCAATTTTATCAAGTAAACCGTGAAGTAACTTCGGACAAACAACAGTTATTTTAATGTAGTTTTCTGTTGTTGGCATGTGGCTACTCTAATAAACAAATTCCAAACTGATTTTTCTGTTGATTAATCATTATTTATATACCAAGTTTACGAAATCGGGGCAAAATCGCGACGAAAATGTTCAAAATTCGTAGTAGATCGGATCTGCCGGCGTATGTCGCAGTAACTCTGTATGCGTTGCAGTACATCGTAGTTAGAAATCGGGACAGTCGGTCTAGTTCGTACTGTTTCTTAGTAACTCGGCTCCTAATCTCGTGGTACTTCGGGACAAAATCGTAGTTAATCGAATTGCATCGTAGCATTTCGCTGTGCATCGGGAACTTACCGCTAAAGATGGGATGTGCGGAGAAAATCGGCTCAAATTCGTAGTAAATCGCAGACAATGTGCCCTCCCTAAGTACTACGACTATTTTGGAAATCAGGCTTAGTGGGACCGGGGGGTCATACAAATCTCATTTGGGGTAGACTACCTTAATATTTGCCTAAAAATATAAGCTTATTAGACAACATCTACATGTAATTGAGTCATATAATGTATTTGATAAATGATCATGAAACATTGAACAACTAAGATAAATTGCATTTTCTTATTCACTTACAATGTTTTCCGGGAAACAGTGGCTTATTTGACAACATCTCTGCTAGAATACAGCCTACTGACCATACATCTATTGACTTGGTGTAACCTTTGGAGTTTAGCATGATCTCGGGAGCGCGGTACCATCTGGTCGCAACATACTCTGTGAGGAATCCTGTGTGGTCATGATCAGGGTCCGCCACTCGCGCCAAACCAAAATCACAAATCTGGTAAATATAGACACAATAATTATCTAAACTATTAACCTGTATCTATCGGAAGACAAAAACATTCTCTAAATGGGATTAACCCTCTCCAAGATGGTAAAATATCTTAATTTTGGTATCTTGGGAAATTCTACAACCTTAAACTTACATATAACAAATTGATTTCCATTGTCAAGTTATAATTCCCAATGGAGAAAAGATTTCATACAGTCAGACATTGATGTTAAAACAAGATGTGTGGACAAAACTGACACCAAAAACATCTATTTTGCAAGAACAACTCATTGATACTAAGCCCTCGTCCTGCTGACTTTACATTTTGTTTAAAACTAGAAAGACCTGAAGGTCTTGAGTCGCTCCACAGGCCTGAATTTCTTTTAATATCAAATCCAAGTTTTGACTAGATTTTTGAATACTTATGGTTCTTACAGCAAAAACAAAGTCAAAAGCAGCAATCATGTGGTCAATGCAAAAAGAAAGTAAATGATTGACTAATATTTTAGGGATGTTAGAGCGATAATAAAATTGAAAACTGTGATTTTGCCAAATTCAAAGACAAATAATTCAGTATGTATATTTAAAATCAAATCAAAAATTAAACACATGCAAGATGTTATGGTCACTATCATTCTGTTCAAATTTTGTCTATATTAGTCAATATTTGTGGCTTCAAGAGTGGAAAAAGTGTCGAAAAACTGAAATTTTGTCAATTACAAGGGCACATAACTCAGATTGTAACAGTGTGATAATGTTGAAAATTACACATAAGCAAGATCTTGTTGTCAACAAGATTCTTTCCAAGAATCATTTTGATTGGTTAACATTTGTGGTTGTTAGAGTGAAAACAAAGTCGAAAATGGCAATTTTGTCAAATTCAAGGGCACATAACTCATGATGTAAGATTCCGATCAAGCTGAAAATTACACCCAGGCAGCATATAATGCTTATATATATTCTGTCCAAGTTTTGTCTTGATTGGTTAATATTTGTAGATTTTAGAGTAAAAATAAAGTCAAAATCAGCAAAATAGAGCCGAAAATGGCAATTTTTGGCAATTTCAAGGGCACATAACTCATGCTAAAAAATTCAGATCAAGCTGAAAATTTTACCTAGGCAAGATCTTATAGTCAATATTATTCTATCAAAGTTTTGTCCTGTTTAGTCAATATTTGTAGTTGCTAGAGTGAAAACAAAGTCAAAATACAGCTGAGAATGGCAATTTTGTCAATTTCAAGGGCACATAACTCAGGATGTAAAATTCAGATCAAGCTGAACATTTTACCAAGGCAAGATCTTGTAGTCAGCATGATTCTGTCAAAGTTTTGTCTTGATTCTTTAATATTTGTAGATTTTAGAAGAAAACTAGTCAAAACCTATTATTTTTGACATTCAAGGGCAGATAACTCAGGTTATACTGATTCAATCCATATTCTTTGAAGGAATCTGAGAGACGGTCACCCAAAGATCATTCCTGTGAAGTTTGGTTGCAATCCATCCAGTAGTTTTTGAGAAGAAGATTTTTAAAGAACAAGAGGACCCTGAGGGCCCTAAATCGCTCACCTGAGTTATGTTTTAATAATGCCAAATAACTTTGCATATGTTACGCATTGTTGTCCCAGGGAAGAATTTGGCCATGTAGTTTCAGAGGACATGTTGTTTACAGAAATTGATCAGCTTTTATGACATTTCCCATTTTCTGATGCCACGGCAACCAGAGTTTTTCATAGATTTCTATTCTTTTAGCATTTTTTATAAGGGACCACCCAATGAACAATACTGTCAAGTTTGGTTGATTTTGACCAAGAAGTTAAGGAGGAGATGTTGTTAAAAGAAGTTGTTGAGCTTTTGTGAAAATTCCCATTTTCCGATGCCACGGCAACCATAGTTTTCCATTGATTTCAATTCTTTTAGCAATTTTTATAAGGGACCACCCAAGGAACATCTCTGCCATGTTTGGTTAATTTTAACCCAGAATTTAAGGAGGAGATGTCGTTTAAAGAAATTGTTGAGCTTTGTTAAATTTACCATTTTCCGATGCCACGGCAACCAGAGTTTTTCATGGATTTCAATTATTTTAGCAATTTCTATAAGGGACCACCTAAGGAACATTTCTGCCATGTTTGGTTGATTTTAATCGAGAAGTTAAGGAGAAGATGTCGTTTAAAGAAATAGTTGAATTTTTGTGAAATTTCCCATTTTCCGATGCCATGGCAACCAGAGTTTTTCATGGATTTCAATTCTTTTAGCAATTTCATAAGGGACTACCCAAGGAACATTTCTGCCAAGTTTGGTTGATTTTAACCCAGAAGATAAGGAGGAGATGTCGTTTAAAGAAATTGTTGAGCTTTTGTGAAATTTCCCATTTTCTGATGCCATGGCAACCAGAGTTTTTCATGGATTTCAATTATTTTAGCAATTTTTATAAGGGACCACCCAAGGAACATTTCTGCCAAGTTTAGTTGATTTTGGCCCAGTAGTTTAGGAGGAGATGTCGTTTAAAGAAATTGTTGAGCTTTTGTGAAATTTCCAATTTTCCGATGCCACGGCAACCAGAGTTTTTCATAGATTTCAATTATTTTAGCAATTTACATAAGGGACCACCCAAGAAACATTTCTGCCAAGTTTGGTTGATTTTGACACAGTAGTTTAGGAGGAGATGTCGTTTAAAGAAATTGTTGAGCTTTTGTGAAATTTCCCATTTTCCGATGCCACGGCAACCAGAGTTTTTCATGGATTTCAATTATTTTAGCAAATTTTATAAGGGACCACCCAAGGAACATTTCTGCCAAGTTTGGTTGATTTTGACCCAGAAGTTAAGGAGGAGATGTCGTTTAAAGAAATTGTTGAGCTTTTGTGAAATTTCCAATTTTCTGATGCCACGGCAACCAGAGTTTTTCATGGATTCCAATTATTTTAGCAATTTTTATAAGGGACCACCCAAGGAACATTTCTGCAAAGTTTGGTTGATTTTGACCCAGTAGTTTAGGAGGAGATGTTGTTTAAAGAAATTGTTGAGCATTTGTGAAATTTCCCATTTTCCGATGCCACGGCAACCAGAGTTTTTCATGGATTTCAATTATTTTAGCAATTTTTATAAGGGACCACCCAAGGAACATTTCTGCCAAGTTTGATTGATTTTGACACAGTAGTTTAGGAGGAGATGTCGTTTAAAGAAATTGTTGAGCTTTTGTGAAATTTCTCATTTTCCGATGCCACGGCAACCAGAGTTTTTCATGGATTTCAATTATTTTAGCAATTTTTATAAGGGACCACCCAAGGAACATTTCTGCCAAGTTTGGTTGATTTTGACCCAGTAGTTTAGGAGTAGATGTCGTTTAAAGAAATTGTTGACGCCGTGACGGACAGACGGACAGACTGACGCCGGACATTGATAGATCACAATACCTCACCTTGAGCACTTCGTGCTCAGGTGAGCTAAAAAGTTTACGGACGCACGGACGCACGACGGACACACCGCCATGACAATAGCCCGCTGGCCTGAAAGGCCAGTGGAGCTAAAAAACTACATATTCATGAGACATTTCAATACGATAAGCTCAAGTTTTTGCCACAATGATGGAGAATTGATTGAATGGCGTTTTACGACGTTTTCAACTGCTTTCGTCATATCACGGCGCCTTGAGCATCTAACCGTGGATTCCTGGTATTTCTCTCACCAGTACTACAACAATATCTAAACCGAGCCTCCAGCTGCTCTCTCACATAGATTATTCACACCCATTGGTGAGAGACAAATGATTTTTTGTCAAATGTCAGAATGGATACTGGTTAAGCTGGGGTTCGAACTTGCAACCCCTGGATTGAGAGACTCTGACGTTACCGACTGAGCTATCACCCTCAGCACAAACAATGATGGAGAAGAAAGCTTGCAGTGTAGGCTAAGATCAGACTGCATGTCTGTGCAGGATGATCTTAGTCTATGCTGCCTGCAAAAGCTTTGGTCATAACAGTAAATTTACACTAACAGCATAAGAAGAGTTAACTTTGACCTTTATCAATAACCTTGAATTTGTTATCAAGATACCAACATTATAAAGATTTTTTGACAATAAGATGTACCTTAAAACCATATGAGCCTTGTAGCCAGCAATTGGATGAGAAGTTAAAAGGAAATTGTTTAGTTTTAAAACTCATAAGAAGCACAAGCAGACAGATAGACAGACAAAGGAATGATAAAGCCACGATTTCTTTAACCCTCTCCAAAATAATACCAGATTTTGACATCCCCAGAAAAGTCTTGGGAAAACAAAAGAAGAAATTGCTACTTTTGCCTCAATATTTTCTGTGCTGTGTAAATTCTATCTTCATCAACATCCAGTTTGTGATCTTTAGCAGCTTTCAAAGGGAATAGCTTTTTACTGATTAAAGTGACATTTCAGAATTCTTTGTCATAAATATTACTTTTATTTTTATCTGAAAGAGCATATTTCCTTATGAAAATTCTGAAAATTTCAAGCCAAAATATTAAGCCGTTTACGAGAAATTTATATTTTTGTGTTAAAATTGAACAAATTGTTGTGGACAACAGTTTGGATTTATATGCAATTTATCGATTATGTCTCAACTTTAAATGCGTGTTTCTCGCTTATTGGCAACAACTTAAAAAAACTAATAGTATTTATAGTCATTAGAATTACCAATCTTGGCATCAAGACATACTTCAAACAAGGTGTCAAACTGTCACAAGATACGCCCGTAACACTGCTTTATGTCGACAGGGGAAGCAGGTTGGTAAAAGTTTCATGGTCCTAGCTATTATACTTTTCGAGATATGCCCTGGACAAAAATGAAGTATGAAAAATAACAAAAGGCAATAACTAAAAAAAAAATAGGCCAGGTAGAATTATGGTTCTTTTGCACTGCACTCCCCTTTGATGAGATCTATACCCCCATGAAGTTTCATGATCCTAGCTATTATACTTTAAGAGATATACTCCGGACAAGATTCAAGTATGAAAAACAACAAAGGGCAATAACTAAAAAAAAGAGGCCAAGTAGAGTTATGGTTCTTGTGCACTGCACTCCCCCTTGGTGAGATCTATACACTCATGAAGTTTCATGATCCTAGCTATTATACTTTTAGAGATATACTCCGGACAAGATTCAAGTATGAAAAACAACAAAGGGCAATAACTCAAAAAATAAGCCAGGTAGAGTTATGGTTCTTGTGCACTGCATTCCCCTTGGTGAGATCTATACACCCATGAAGATTCATGATCCTAGCTATTATACTTTTAGATATACTCCGGACAAGATTCAAGTATGAAAAACAACAAAGGGCAATTACTCAAAAAATAAGCCAGGTAGAGTTAAGGTTCTTGTGCACTGCACTCCCCCTTGGTGAGATCTATACACCCATGAAGTTTCATGATCCTAGCTATTATACTTTTGGAGATATACTCCGGACAAGATTCAAGTATGAAAAACAACAAAGGACAATAACTCAAAAAATAAGCCAGGTAGAGTTATGGTTCTTGTGCACTGCACTCCCCCTTGGTGAGATCTATATCCCCATGAAGTTTCATGATCCTAGCTATTATACTTTTAGAGATATACTCTGGACAAGATTCAAGTACGAAAAACAACAAAGGGCAATAACTCAAAAAATAAGCCAGGTAGAGTTATGGTTCTTGTACACTGCACTCCGTAATGATGAGAAGAATATAACTTCCAAGTTTAAAGTCAATCAGACTTACGGTGACAGAGTTATGCTCCGGACAAAGAAGTGGACGCCGCCGGACGCCCGGACGCCCGGACGCCGGACATCACGGGTGATCCCATAATACGTCCCGTCTTCGACGGGCGTATAAAAATTGAAATTGGAATTAAATGTCCCTTTAAGATTGGGGTAAACAGAATGCCCAACATTTATTAGCCTTTTCCTAAACAGCAAACTTTTGAACTAATCCAATTTGAAGTCTGAAGCAGATAACAAAATAGATGTTGATAAAAATCAGAATTTATGTATAGAATAGCATGGAAAATATTGAGACAAAAGGAGACAAGAGCTGTCCGAAGACAGCGCGCTCGACTTTCTAAGTTGCTTAGTATAAAGGGGGCATAACTCCAAATATAGTGGAGCCAGGGTCATGGGCCCTGGTAGTAAGGTAGAGGGTGTGATGGTGAATAAGTATTCCAAGTTTGGGTTGAATCCCTTTGATAGTATGGAAGTTATTGATGTTTGAAAAAAATTAACCTTTGTTGCAACGCCGACGCCGATGCCAACGCCGACGCCCAGGTGACAGTATAAGCTCTCATTTTCTTCGAAAAGTCGAGCTAAAAATGCTGATAATCATCATTTTCTTCTTTTGCCTCAATGTTTTCCCAAGCTCTTTATATTAAAGACGCCAAAACCTGGTCTTGTTTGGGAAACGGTTAAAGCCAGGTAATAAATACCTACCTTCAGATCACAAGTTGTGTTTAAAAGCAGGTTACTTGGTTTGAGATCTCGATGGAGCACGTTGGCAGAGTGAATATACTTGAGTCCACGCAGTATTTGGTAGAGAAAGTAGCAGACATGGTCGTTACTGAGTTTCTGCGTCTTCAACAGCTTGTACATGTCTGTCTCCATCAGGCATTGTACTATATAACTAAACACTGCAGTCAAGGAAAACAGTCAACTAATTGATTGATTGGATGCAAGCATATTTTTAACCAATGGTCATTTCAGCAAGAGCTGATGCATCTAACTATTTTTCTGAAATTTATATGACAGGTACGAAGACAACATGCAATCAAAACAAGATGTGTGTGTGTGTGAAATAGAAATGCCCCCATAAAGGCCAATGTTAAGTTTTCAAGTTATGTAACATAATGTTTCTGACTGACAACAGACAAAGAGACAACAGTCTAAATATATGCCCCCGATCTTTTGATACAGGCCAAAAAATGATCAAATACTCATAATATTGTATTTCTGACCTTCAATAATGTTATAGATAAATTGATTGAATGTTGAATTGAGTATTATGCCACAACCATAAGAATAAACAAGATATTTTCTGTACACGACAAATTAAGCATTTGATTCAGAAATGTTCAACAGCAATGTATTATAGTATAGAGTAACAAGCATGGACAATTTCGTCAATTTTGCACCACAATAGTACGCATTCTTACAGCAATTATTGTTTATTATTCAGCCACAAACTTGAGCCAAAACATTTTCATGCCAGATATTTTCTGCATAAACCAGCATACCGCAATTTGCAAGTCTAGACAGCAACATTGAGGGGATAATGACATTCTCTCTTCCCGAACATCATGATTTTAGATTTTACCAAACTGAAGACACCATATTTCAGTTTGATCATTGAATCAATGTGGTATAAGCCATTACCAAACAGCAAAACCTTAGACTAGTTCAAATTCAAAGATGTTGCAGACAACCATTTCATGTGAATGGAATATTACATTTATTGGTCTTTTGAAGTAGAAAGCATTGCGGAAAATGAAGAAATTGCAATTTTTCATTTCCCAAAATGTTTTCCAAAGCCATAGTCTAGTGGGGCATCAAAATGTGTGGCAGCCGGTGCACCAAACCATGTATTCCTTGCATTAGTTCAAACAAGCGAATTCGTTGAATTGATATCCCCGCCGAATATATTTTCATTGTCAATAAAGTAGCGCGGAAACGAATATAACTCTGTATGTATATGGCTTCAACAGAACGAATATCACTCTGTATGTATATGGCTTCAACAGAACGAATATCACTCTGTATGTATATGGCTAAAACAGTCAGGGGCAGTTACTCTAAATTTGACGGTCGAACCGGGTAACCCCGACGATATGCGCATGTCCTCAT
This sequence comes from Fragum sueziense, assembly GCA_963680895.1. Lineage (NCBI taxonomy): Eukaryota > Metazoa > Mollusca > Bivalvia > Cardiida > Cardiidae > Fragum > Fragum sueziense. The sequence goes on from OY804603.1 coordinate 46,605,942, forward strand.
TGTAGTAAAGCTGTGTGCCAAGTTTCATTGAAATCCGGTGTATAATTTTCAAGAAATAGCGCGGAATCGAATATCACTGTATGTATATGGCTTAAACAGTCAGGGGCAGTAACTCTAAATTCGGCGGTCGAACCGGGTAACCCCGACGATATGCGTATCCCCTCATTGTAGTAAAGCTGTGTGCCAAGTTTCATTGAAATCCAGTCTATACTTTTCAAGAAATAGCGCGGAAACGAATATCACTCTGTATGTATATGGCTAAAACAGTCAGGGGCAGTAACTCTAAATTCGGCGGTCGAACCGGGTAATCCCGATGATATGCGCATGTCCACTTTGTAGTGAAGCTGTGAGCCAAGTTTCATTGAAATCCGATCTATAGTTTTCAAGAAATAGCGCGGAAACGAATATCACTCTGTATGTATATGGCTTAAACAGTCAGGGGCAGTAACTCTAAATTTGGCGGTCAAACCGGGTAACCCCGACGATATGCGCATGTCCACTTTGTAGTGAAGCTGTGTGCCAAGTTTCATCGAAATCCGGACTACAGTTTTCAAGAAATAGCGCGGAAACGAATATCACTCTGTATGTATATGGCTTAAACAATCAGGGGCAGTAACTCTGAATTCGACGGTCGAATCCGGTAACCCCGACGATATGCGAATGTCCTCATTGTAGTGAAGCTGTGAGCCAAGTTTCATTGAAATCCAGTCTATAGTTTTCAAGAAATAGCGCGGAAACGAATATCACTCTTTATGTATATGGCTTAAACAGTCAGGGGCAGTAACTCTAAATTCGGCGGTTGAACCGGGTAACCCCGACGATATGCGCATGTCCACTTTGTAGTGAAGCTGTGTGCCAAGTTTCATCGAAATCCAGTCTACAGTTTTCAAGAAATAGCGCGGAAACGAATATCACTCTGTATGTATATGGCTTAAACAGTCAGGGGCAGTAACTCTAAATTCGACTGTCGAACCGGGTAACCCCGACGATATGCGCATGTCCGCATTGTAGTAAAGCTGTGTGCCAAGTTTCATTGAAATCCGGTTTATAGTTTTCAAGAAATAGCGCGGAAACGAATATCACTCTGTATGTATATGGCTAAAACAGTCAGGGGCAATAACTCTAAATTCGGCGGTTGAACCGAGTAACCCCGACGATATGCGCATGTCCACTTTGTAGTGAAGCTGTGTGCCAAGTTTCATCGAAATCCGGTCTATAGTTTCCAAGAAATAGCGCGGAAACGAATATCACTGTATGTATATGGCTAAAACAGTCAAGGGCAGTAACTCTAAATTCGGCGGTTGAACCGGGTAACCCAGACGATATGCTCATGTCCACTTTGTAGTGAAGCTGTGTGCCAAGTTTCATCGAAATCCAGTCTACAGTTTTCAAGAAATAGCGCGGAAACGAATATCACTCTGTATGTATATGGCTAAAACAGTCAGGGGCAGTAACTCTAAATTCGGCGGTCGAACCGAGTAACCCCGACGATATGCGCATGTCCACTTTGTAGTGAAGCTGTGTGCCAAGTTTCATCGAAATCCGGTCTATAGTTTCCAAGAAATAGCGCGGAAACGAATATCACTGTATGTATATGGCTAAAACACTCAAGGGCAGTAACTCTAAATTCGGCGGTCGAACCGGGTAACCCCGACGATATGCGCATGTCCACTTTGTAGTGAAGCTGTGTGCCAAGTTTCATCGAAATCCAGTCTACAGTTTTCAAGAAATAGCGCGGAAACGAATATCACTCTGTATGTATATGGCTTAAACAATCAGGGGCAGTAACTCTGAATTCAATGGTCGAACCAGGTAACCCCGACGATATGCGCATGTCCTCTTTGTAGTGAAGCTGTGTGCCAAGTTTCATCGAAATCCGGTCTATAGTTTCCAAGAAATAGCGCGGAAACGAATGTCGGACGGACGGACGGACGGACGGACGGACGGACGGACGGACGGACGGACGGACGGAAGGACGGACGGACATGGCAAAAACAATATCCCCCCCGAAAAATTTTTTCGGCGGGGGATAACAAAACATTCCAAATAAGGCATTGGCTGGACAGTTCTATATAAGAGACGATGCATATGAGTACCAACAACATAGGGTTTAGATTTGAAATAACGAATTTACAATGCATAAAATTTAGCCTCCTTTAATCTGTAGCTTTAGGATAAGATAGTCCATGCAGATTACATAAATGTCCCACATGATTTCTATCCAGAATTATAACATTAATCATCTTATCCCTTTCCGAAATGACAAAATTTTAAGGTTGTCCGATTCAAAAGCTGCTACAGACGACAAAATGGATCTTGATAAAGCATGGAATTGTGTGTGATATAGCCAAGAAAATATTGAGGCAAAAGGAGAAACTGCTGGTTATCAGCAGTTTCTTCTTTTGTCTCAATGTTTTCCCAAGCCTATTTTATTTGGGACGTCAAAACCAGGCCTTGTTTGGGAAAGGGTTATACATCCCTCAATTATTCATGCTTTTCTGGTAACTCTATATTTATACATACAACTACAGGCAATTTGCTTTTATCCTCTCTCAAGCAATGCCAGGTTTTGACACCTCTCTAAGAGATCATTTTTTTTTTGGGGGGGGGGGGGGGGGGGGGGGGGGGGCGGATAAAGAGGTAAAAGACTTACTGAATTATTATTATACCCTTTTCAGCAACACAACAATCAAATGGATTTGTTTCTGTTTTCCTGTACTCCTGTTATAAATTAATAACAAGAGGACCATGATGGTCCTATATCACTCACCTGAACCTAAATAATATGAGCAACACTTTTGTTCAATTCAATTAATATTACTTTAAGACTGAAAAAGAACTTATGGTCAATAAAGTTGTGAAAATCTAACTCATCCGAGATCTAAATTATGGTGCCAAACATTGTACAGGGCTCCAGATAAGAGGGGCTGGTGACTTTTCAAACTGCAATAATGCTGTCAGTGATCATCAAACCCTATGTTGTAGGTACTCATTTGTATCGTCTCATCGAGACGATTCAAATGAGTACCCACAACATAGGATTTGAATTCGAAAAAACAATGTTAGTATGTCTTCACCTCCACTTATTTTTAGCCCTGATTTATCCAAGTTTTGTCTTGATTGATCAATAATTGTAGATTCTAGAGTATAAACAAGGGCGAAAACAGCCGAAAACAACAATTTTGTCAAATTCAAGGGCACAAAACGCTCGACTTTCTGATCAGATCAGACTGAAAATCAAACTCATATGAGATCTTATGGTTCCCAACATTGTGTCCAAGTTTTGTATAGATTGATCAATAATTGTAGATTCTAGAATGTAAACAAGGTCGAAACCTGCCGAAAATGGCAATTTTGTCAAATTCAAGGGCACATAACTCTCAACATTCTCATCAGATCAGACTGAAAACCAAAGTCATCCAAGATCTTATAGTCCCCAACATTGTGTTCAAGTTTTGTCTTGATTGATAACTAATTGTAGATTCTAGAGTATAAACAATGTCAAAACCAGCCAGAAACAGCAATTTTATCAAATTCAAGGGCACATTACTCTTGACTTTCTAATCAGATCAAGCTGAAAATGGAAGTTACCTGAGATCTTATAGTCTCCAACATTGTGTCCAAGATTTGTCTTGATTGGTCAATAATTGTAGATTCTAGTGTGTAAACAAAGTCGAAAACAGTAAAAAAAACTAGAATATCACTGAAAGTGATCATACCCCCCAAAAGTGCTGTGTTTGCGCATTTTGAGATGTACATTTCCTATGAACTGTGCAATGATCAATTGAGAAAAAGAGCAAACAAAAAAACAGACTGACCAACACAAGTTAATGTTGCAAACATTGCTTATTTTCAACAAAGGACCATAATTCTGTCATAAATCAATGAACCATAACCAAAATTTGATATGCACATATTTGACAGCTACTGAGCATAACTGTAAAGTTTTTTTGAAATCCATCCATTAATTGCCGAGAAATTGAGCGGACAAGAAAATTCACTCAAGGGCCATAACCCTGTGAAAAACAAGAAAATTCACTCAAAGGCCATAACTCTGTGAAAAATCAATAGACCATGACCAAAATAGAAGATGCAAATCTTCACTTTGTAATAAGTTTACATGTGAACTTTGAACAAAATTTGTCCAGTAGTTAAGGAGAAATAGAGCAGACAAAAAATCAACAAACTGATCAACACATGTTAATGTTGCGAAAAATGCCAATTTTCAACAAAGGGCCATAACTCAGTCAAAAATCAATGAACCATTACAAATATTTGGTATGCACATACTTGAGAGCTACTAAGAATTACTGTAAAATATCTTTGAAATCCATCTATCACTTTTCTAGAAATTGAACGTACAAGAAAATTCACTCAAGGGCCATAATTCGGTCAAAAATCAATGGACCATAACCAAAATAAAATATGCACATCTACACTTAGTAATGAGTTCACATGTGAAGTTTGAATAAAATTGGTCCAGCAGTTTATGAGAAATAGAGTGGACAAAAAATTGAAAAAACAATCAACACACATTAATTTTGCGTAAAATGGCAATTTTCAGCAAAAGGCCATAACTCAGTCAAAAATCAATGAAACATCACAAGAATTTAATATGCACATATTTGAGAGCTACTTAGCATAACTGTAAAGTTTTTTTGAAATCCATCCATTAGTTTCCAAGAAATTGAGTGGACAAGAAAATTCACTCAAGGGCCGTAACTCCATCAAAAATCAATGGTTTTAGTGAAAAAAATTTAGTATGCACATCTCAACTTAGTAATGAGTTTACATGTGATGTTTGAACAAAATTGGTCTGATAGTTTATGAGAAATAGAGTGGACAAAAAATTGAAAAACCGATCAACACACATTGATTTTGCGTAAAATGGCAATTTTCAGCAAAGGGCCATAACTCAGTCAAAAATCAATGAATCATCACCAAAATTTAATATGCACATATTTGAGAGCTATTTAGCATAACTGTAAAGTTTTTTTGAAATCCGTCCTTTAATTTCCGAGAAATTGAGCGGACAAGAAAATTCACTCAAGGGCCATAACTCCGTCAAAAATCAATGGACCGTGAAATTTTTTTTAGTATGCACATCTCAACTTAGTAATGAGTTCACATGTGAAGTTTGAACAAAATTGGTCCAATAGTTTATGAGAAATAGAGTGGACAAACAATTGAGAAACCGATCAACACACATTGATTTTGCGTAAAATGGCAATTTTCAGCAAAGGGCCATAACTCAGTCAAAAATCAATGAATCATCACCAAAATTTGATATGCACATATTTGAGAGCTACTAAGCATAAATGTAAAGTTTTTTTGAAATCTGTTCTTTAGTGTCCGAGAAATTGAGCGGACAAGAAAATTCACTCAAGGGCCGTAACTCCGTCAAAAATCAATGGACCGTGAAAAATTTTTTAGTATGCACATTTCAACTTAGTAATGAGTTCACATGTGAAGTTTGAACAAAATTGGTCCAATAGTTTATGAGAAATAGAGTGGACAAAAAATTGAAAAAAACGATCAACACACATTGATTTTGCGTAAAATGGCAATTTTCAGCAAAGGGCCATAACTCAGTCAAAAATCAATGAATCATCACCAAAATTTAATATGCACATATTTGAGAGCTACTAAGCATAACTGTAAAGTTTTTTTGAAATCCGTCCATTTGTTTCCAAGAAATTGAGTGGACAAGAAAATTCACTCAAGGGCCGTAACTCCGTCAAAAATCAATGGACCGTGAAAAAAATTTAGTATGCACATCTCAACTTAGTAATGAGTTCACATGTGATGTTTGAACAAAATTGGTCCAATAGTTTATGAGAATTAGAGTGGACAAAAAATTGAAAAACCGATCAACACACATTGATTTTGCGTATAATGGCAATTTTCAGCAAAGGGCCATAACTCAGTCAAAAATCAATGAATCATCACCAAAATTTGATATGCACATATTTGAGAGCTACTAAGCATAACTGTAAAGTTTTTTTGAAATCCGTTCTTAAGTTTCCGAGAAATTGAGCGGACAAGAAAATTCACTCAAGGGCCGTAACTCCGTCAAAAATCAATGGACCGTAAAAATTTTTTTAGTATGCACATCTCAACTTAGTAATGAGTTCACATGTGAAGTTTGAACAAAATTGGTCCAATATTTTATGAGAAATAGAGTGGACAAAAAATTGAAAAACCGATCAACACACATTGATTTTGCGTAAAATGGCAATTTTCAGCAAAGGGCCATAACTCAGTCAAAAATCAATGAATCATCACCAAAATTTGATATGCACATATTTGAGAGCTACTAAGCATAACTGTAAAGTTTTTTTTGAAATCCATTCTTTAGTGTCCGAGAAATTGAGCGGACAAGAAAATTCACTCAAGGGCCGTAACTCCGTCAAAAATCAATGGACCGTGAAAAATTTTTTAGTATGCACATTTCAACTTAGTAATGAGTTCACATGTGAAGTTTGAACAAAATTGGTCCAATAGTTTATGAGAAATAGAGTGGACAAAAAATTGAAAAAAACGATCAACACACATTGATTTTGCGTAAAATGGCAATTTTCAGCAAAGGGCCATAACTCAGTCAAAAATCAATGAATCATCACCAAAATTTAATATGCACATATTTGAGAGCTACTAAGCATAACTGTAAAGTTTTTTTGAAATCCGTCCATTTGTTTCCAAGAAATTGAGTGGACAAGAAAATTCACTCAAGGGCTGTAACTCCGTCAAAAATCAATGGACCGTGAAAAAAATTTAGTATGCACATCTCAACTTAGTAATGAGTTCACATGTGATGTTTGAACAAAATTGGTCCAATAGTTTATGAGAATTAGAGTGGACAAAAAATTGAAAAACCGATCAACACACATTGATTTTGCGTATAATGGCAATTTTCAGCAAAGGGCCATAACTCAGTCAAAAATCAATGAATCATCACCAAAATTTGATATGCACATATTTGAGAGCTACTAAGCATAACTGTAAAGTTTTTTTGAAATCCGTTCTTAAGTTTCCGAGAAATTGAGCGGACAAGAAAATTCACTCAAGGGCCGTAACTCCGTCAAAAATCAATGGACCGTAAAAATTTTTTTAGTATGCACATCTCAACTTAGTAATGAGTTCACATGTGAAGTTTGAACAAAATTGGTCCAATATTTTATGAGAAATAGAGTGGACAAAAAATTGAAAAACCGATCAACACACATTGATTTTGCGTAAAATGGCAATTTTCAGCAAAGGGCCATAACTCAGTCAAAAATCAATGAATCATCACCAAAATTTGATATGCACATATTTGAGAGCTACTAAGCATAACTGTAAAGTTTTTTTGAAATCCATTCTTTAGTGTCCGAGAAATTGAGCGGACAAGAAAATTCACTCAAGGGCCGTAACTCCGTCAAAAATCAATGGACCGTGAAAAATTTTTTAGTATGCACATTTCAACTTAGTAATGAGTTCACATGTGAAGTTTGAACAAAATTGGTCCAATAGTTTATGAGAAATAGAGTGGACAAAAAATTGAAAAAACGATCAACACACATTGATTTTGCGTAAAATGGCAATTTTCAGCAAAGGGCCATAACTCAGTCAAAAATCAATGAACCATCACCAAAATTTGATATGCACATATTTGAGAGCTACTAAGCATAACTGTAAAGTTTTTTTTTCAAATCCATCCATTAGTTACTGAGATATTGAGCGGACAAGAAATTTCACTCAAGGGCCATAACTCCGTGAAAAATCAATGGACCGTGACCAAAATGTAATATGCACATCTCAACTTGGTATTGAGCTTACATGTGAGGTTTGAATAAAATTGGACTTGTGGTTTAGGAGAAATAGAGCGGACAAAAAACCAACAGACGGACCAACAGACAGACAGACCAACAGACAGACAGACAGACAGACCAACGGACAAGCTGACTCCTATATACCCCCCAAATTGAATTTGGGGGGTATAAAAACAGCAATTTTGTCAAATTCAAGGGCACATAACTCTTGACTTTCTGATTAGATCAGACTGAAAATCAAACTAATCCCAGATCTTATGGTCCAAAACATTGTGTCCAAGTTTTGTCTTGATTGAATAATAATTGTAGATTCTAGAGTGTAAAAAAGGTTGAAAACGGCCGAAAATGGCAATTTTGTCAAATTCAAGGGCACGTAACTCTTGACTTTCAGATCAGATCAGACTGAAAATGAACTCATCTGAGATCTTATAGTCCCCAACATTGTGTCCAAGTTTTGTCTTGATTGACCCTTTCCCACACATTGGCGCTTTTGGATGCCCCACAAAATAAAGGCTTTGGAAAACATTGTGACAAGCAATTTCTTCATTACCCACAATGTGTTCTACCAAGAAAGACCAAAAAATGTTAAATTTTGTTCAAAGGAACTTGTCGTCTGCAGTGCAACACCTATGATTTTGGACTAGGCTAAAATTTTGTTGTTTGGTAATGGTATTCTAAGAGTGCAAATCTATTTATATCCTCTATCAAACTAGATACTGAATAAAAGTAGTGTCAGAGTTCCTTCCCTTAGATTAACTCTTTTTTTGAATACAGCAAAAAAGTGGCAATTTTGCCCAATTCAAGGGCACACAACTCTCATCTTTCTGGTCAGATCAGACTGAAAATTGACCTCATCCAAGATCTTATGGTCTCCAACATTATGTCCAAGTTTTGTCTTGATTGATCAATAATTGTCGATGCTAGAGAGTAAACAAACTTAAAAACAGCATTTTTTGACATTCAAGGGCAGATAACTTCGCACTTTCTGGTCCGATCAGGCCCATAATTTAAAAATTAAACGAGACTTACCTTGGTTAAAGTCGATGTTTGATGTTAATTCTATGAGTCATAGACTCACTAGAGGGCTTAAATGAGATTGTGCCGTGCGCATGCGCAAATCAGTCTTTAAAGAATTTTGTCATTTTTACTGTCGATGTATCCAAGCATGAAGGGAGGGCGGGAGGCATTTAAGCCCTCTAGTGAGTCTATGACTCATAGAATTAACATCAAACATCGACTTTAACCAAGGTAAGTCTCGTTTAATTTTTAAATTCTATTTCGTCATATCACTATCGGTCTTAAATGAGATTTTAAAGCAAAAATGATAAAATTATGTCTTACCGAGGAATTTTAATTCAGTACTGCATAATCATATGTTGAGTCATCCTCTACATTCAAGGAGTAGTATTTTTGAAATGTGCCATCTCCTGACCATCCTGCACGCCTCATTATGACGTTTATTGGTACGTTCTGATCTCTGACCTTTGATGTTGATGCACTTCTTACACTATGAGCACCGAATACTTTAACGTCTATGCCTGACCTTGACATTACTGTCTTTACCCAACGCGAAATTGTATCTTTTGATACAGGTCCATGTGGTTTCACAAAACTGATAAAAAGTTTATGATTGCCTGATTTTCTTAATTTTTTAGTTCTAAGTAAATATTCCTTCATAACTGTATAACAACATAACCTCCTATCTGGAGGATAACTTTTCAACTTTAACACTGAACTATCAAAGCATGGTCTGCTCTGTTTCAACAAATCATCGAACTGGAACACGAACTGTGATTTTTCTTTAACGTAATTATTTACAGTCATCAAATGTATTGTCTGGGTACGTGCTGCATGAGTGAGTGCAATAAGCATCACTAACTTTAATGTTAAATCTTTAAATGAAATGTATTTAACCGGCGATAATTTTCGCAAGTAATTCAAAACTAAATCAACGTTCCAAGTTTTAATATATCTAGGCCTGCTTGGCCTTAAATTATACACCCCTTTCATGAATCGAATTACAGTAGGGTGAGATCCTGCTGGGGAATTGTCAATTCTGATGATAGATGATAACGCTCCTCTGGCCGTATTCAATGCACTATAACCTAAACCCAGTTCATATTGCCTTGTTAAAAAATGCACTACGTCATTTATAGTCGGTGAAAACGAATCAGTCTCTTGTTCACGACAGTACTGAAACCATCTTGATAAATATGTTTGATATTGTTTCTTGGTTCCTGTTCTCCAGGAGGACATGAGTATATTTGTTGCTTCTCGAGAAAATCCTCGACTTCTGTAACTTTTCCTGACAGTACGCAGGCAATCAAAACCAGATTTTTCGACAATGGATGTTTCACATCTACCTGAGGAAGACTGAGTATCTTCTTTGTTCTCGGCAATATAACTGGTGCTTCTACCAACATTTTCATTAGGTTTGTAAACCACACTTGAGTGGGCCAAAGGGGGGCTATCACCAAACATCGAGCCCCATCTTGTCTTATCTTCTGCAAGCACCGTCCCATCAAACTGAAAGGTGGGAAAATATATGCAAATGTAAATTTTTTCCAATCAATAGAAAAAGCATCAACATACGAGGAATCTGGATCTGGTTTCCACGAGCAAAAAACCTGAACTTTCTTATTTAGCCTAGTTGCAAATAAATCAATGTCCATCGCTCCGAATTTCTGAGTAAGTCTATTGAACACATCTAAATCTAAAGACCATTCAAGTTGATCATTGAATTTTCTGCTTGGCTGATCTGCCATGTTTTCTTTTCCAGCAATATGGGAACAAGATAACCAAATGCTATTTTCAATACACAGTATCCAGATTTCTCTTGCTATGTTATTGCATTTTTCTAACTTTATTCCTCCCATGTTACAAATGTAATTTACAGCTGTCGAGTTATCAGTCAGAATTTTTACGTGTTTACCAAACAATGTACCTATCCAAGCTTTTATAGAAAGCAATATTGCCCTTAGCTCTAAAACATTGATATGGTCCATCTTTTCAATATCTGACCATCTACCGCCTATTTTATCCTTTTCCAAAACACAACCCCATCCAGAAAGTGATGCATCAGTTTGCATCACAATTTCTGGATTTCCATGGTGAGTAATTCTGTGTTGTGAATTTATATTTTCTATCCACCACTTCAAATCAGATTTCATGGAATTGTCAATTTCCATAATAGCCTCGAAATTGCCTTTCGATTTAACCAATGCGGCAGCTTTTGCCTTTTCCAAATTTCTGTAATATAATTTGCCGTATTGTACAGCCGAAAATGCCGACACTAGAATACCAATCACTTTTGCCACTTGTCTTATTTTTTCCTGCATCTGCGTTGACAATTTTTTACATTCAAGAATGATTCTTTGTCTTTTTTCCTCTGGTAAAAAGACCTTCATTTGTATTGAATCAATAATATTTCCCAGGAAAACTATTCTAGTAGTTGGTATTAGAACTGATTTTTCTAAATTTACCATAAAACCTACATTTGTCATTAATGATTTTGTATCTTGGATATTTTCTGTACAAGACTGAAAGGAATCAGCACATAACAGACTGTCGTCTATAAAACCAGTGTTAACATGGCCTTGATTTCTTAATTTTGCATACACTGGTTTAAGCAATTTTGTGAAAATACGGGGCATACATGCCAAACCATTGGGACAGGCTGTGTATTCTAGCAATTGATTCTTCCATTGAAACCTGAAATATTTACGTTGCGTTTCTGATAAACCAATAGAGTAATATGCATGGCGTAAATCAACTGATCCCATAAAACAACCTTCAGTAATCAAATCCAAACTCTTTTCAAAAGTATCCATTTTGAAATGGCAATAAGGGATAAATGTATTCAATCTTTTCAAATTTAATATCATTCTGTGTTCGCCATTTTTCTTTGGCCGTACAAAAATTGGCGACATGAATTGACCTTGTTCATATTCAGCAGGTACAACTACACCCATATCCAGCAATTTTTCAATTTCTAAATCAATTATTTTTGTATCTGCCATACTGAATTTTATTTGACCACAATTTTCATTTTGTTCTAAATAGAAATCTTCCATGAACTCAACTTTCAAATTTTCCACAATACCCAAAATCATAGGATCACTAGTTAATTTACGCCATTCATCTAAATGAAATCTTAACCGACCAGCTTGAGAAATATCAGGACTTACCATTGGCGTTATTGTTTTTGTGGAAGTCGACCCACTGGTCCCCTTCTCACATAGTTTTTTGATTGTCCCGATCCATGAGGGCTACTAGAATAGCCTGATCCATATGGTCTGCCTCTAGATGGCCATCCGCGACCCCTTGCTCTACCCCTGAACTGGGGACTACCTCTGCCCCTGAAGCCACTATAAGAGCTCCCTTTTTTTTTGCTGTCTTCAATTTCTTTCGCCTGTTTACCAACATCATCACCGAAGAGTTCAGTAGTAAAGGGAACAGCGTGGTTGCACAAGTGTGCATATTCCTCTTTTAGATCCGGTCTTAATAAATCACGTCTAGTCAGATTCATCTGTACATTTGTATGCCCCAAAAGGGCGAGCACTTTGTTACATTGATCTATTATAGGGGAAATGTTCGGGAATTGGCTTTCCATTGATGCCATTTCATTAACTGATTTAACCGAAATCGTACCGGCTTTCACGACCGAAGTCTCTATATTTTGGAGCTTCTTGTCCGTAACCCTAGATCTGTGTGAAACAGCATCCCAAATAAGGCGATTGCACCTAACAACAGACAATCCCGGACAGTTCACAGGACGAGGATTTACCTCATCTTTTACAAGCTCATCATATCGCTCCTCATCTATACCTTTCCTGAATAACTCGTTTATATTTTCAGCCAGAGCTTCGTCAATCTCACAATCAACATGTTCGATTTTTCTGAATTTTTTAGCTAGTGATTCGAATCTGCTCTCAGACGGTCTTTTAGAAGACATTTCACTCGACGTCGCCGTCGATGTGCTGGCAGTCGACTGTTGGTAAGGCTCTTCCCACTCGCCTTCCTCGTAATCGTCGTAATTTTGCTCGTTATAGTCGTAATTTGCCAAAGTGTTCTCCATGTGGTTGAGCCTAGAGCACAAACCCTCCATTTTGTCGTCTTGTTTAACGATTGCTGCATTGCCATCAAAACTGAAAGTATTTGAGGGTCAGACTGGCCGACAGCCTGTTCCGGTGTCTTAGAAGGCTTTTTCGCTGCCTGTCCATCCCCTTTTGGGGTTTTTTCCTTTGGTTTGTCGTCTTTCGGCTTCTTGTCCGCCATTATTCAACCACGTGTTTAGAGCCGATTCGAGCAGTATCCTCCAATATTTGAGTAACCGAATCCGACAGATTCGATTAATATCTCCCGAAAGGAGTAACTCCCGATAGGAGTTCGAAACAACAGAAAAACTGTTGGAAATATCGAAAATTTAATGAATAATCGTCCGAAAATCCTTCTCGCGATTTTTCCGATCTTCACTCCACGCGGCGCTAGCACTAACTGATTTGCGCATGCGCACGGCACAATCTCATTTAAGACCGATAGTGATATGACGAAATAGAATCGAACTTGTCCAAGAACTTATGATCGTTCTTGTTTTGGCCAAGTTTGATCAAGATTGAGTAACTTTTGTGGATGCTAGAGTGTAAACACCCCAAATGTTGACGGACGGACGGACGGACGCCGGACAAAAAATGACCACAATAACTCACCTCCAGCACTTCGTGCTCAGGTGAGCTAACAAGAATTGTCAGCGGACAATAAAGCTCGCCCTAACGAGAGCTTGTCACAAAGAAAAGACATTTCCTAAGTCAAGGTAAAAAGGTCATGGCCAAAAATGAAATTTTTTAAAAGTAAGTCAAACTCCAAGGTCAAGGCCACAAGGTCCAAGGTCATGGTCAAATGTAGCCTGGGTCCAGTCGTCAATATACAATTTGGTCAATAAGATAACGCATAAAAAATCAATACCCGTTAGATATCGCGGCACCCGTTTTTGATCGTGTTGATATTGACGCCTGGGAACAAGCATGGTATTTTCCAATGATAAGCCGATAAACCGAATGATCTATTTTTAGCCGTATAATCTATGTAAAGCCTATCGTTTTAAAACGAGGCTCGTTAACGGGATAGAGGCAGCATCTGCTATAATGGATTGAATTATATTTTAAATGTTGATAGATAATTAAATTTCTGCAAATTCTAGCATTTTCTCATTTTCTCATTTTCCACGAATGTTTCCAATGTGCTTCTTTCGTTTTGGTTGTCAAAATCACATATTCATTGTCAGGTAAAATTTGGTTTAGCACGGATGAATAGATTTTTAAGAATGCAATTGGGGACAATGGTCTTTATGTGAGCCATGGCAAATCCAATGCGGATAGATTAACCATTCCCAAACTGTATATATTTATTCTGTAACAATTACAAAAAAAAAGTTTTTAAGGAACAAGTACGACTTTTGTTTGGTTTATATCGACACCAAATGATTGTTTTAAAGCTCAACTACTCTAAAGCTTAGATGGAGCCCTTGCAAACGAATTTCCTTCTGTCTTCTACTTTTCTTTTTTATTTATTTTTTTTTTTAATTCGAACATAAATTCGTTTAACTATTAAATTCCTTTAAATTTACAACAGGAGGAGAAATTAATGTTGTTTGAAATTCTATATATATATACTCCCCGTCATAAGAAAGTAGCCACTTATCTAATGCAAATTGTTGGCAATCTTAGGATTGTTCATAAACATATCGAAATAAATACAAATAAATGCAACAGGGCAAGTAAAATGCTTTCATGAAAGTATTGAAAAGTGTCAATTACCCCCATTAGCTATGGTAGCTTGACGGTAGTTCCAGGAAATCAGTAACTGATAAAGAATACACTTCTGAAATTTACGGCCATATATAGGGCTAGGACAGGGACAAAAGTGAATAAGGACATGTGTTTATGATACGACTTTTTTCGAAATGCTTAGTGACTAATAAGTGATTTTCATTACACCAAAGACCCTTGCAAAATGGCGGTTTCCGGTTTTAGCTCAACCAACCCACTATTTCCTCTCAAAGGCTCTATCCGTTGAAATTTTGTTTCCATTTGGTCCTTAGAAAGTTCCTAATTCGGAAAATGTTTCCCTTCACTTTACTCGCCAATCACTTCCGGGTATTACCAAACTTTTAATATTGAAATATGCCATACCGATAGTGCTTAATTTTCATAGATCTCTAGCAATTCGACGGATTGTTATTCTGTTAAATTAAAATGGGACTTTTGTTTGTGTTTTAACAGCGTCAATTTATGCCGAAAATGACAGCTTTAAGTAAACAAAACTGAACTTTGTATCCTAAAATACCGTTTTGAACCCATATTACAACTAAACATCTTTCCAGACATTTTGAAAGCATTTAAACATTGAGGTGTGAAAAGGAACCCTTAGGAATGCGTATGCATGTGTAAAAAGAAAATTACACAAAGAATTATAGAAAATATGGCTTTTTGAAAAGTGGCTACTTTCTTATGACGGTGAGTATACATGAAAAAACAATGAAAAAGGTTATGTTCTATTTCTTACTATTGTCTGATACAAAATGTTTAAGAAATGGTCGAGAGAAAAATGAAAGATTATGAAGACACAATGTCACAAAAAGTTGATAAATATTTCGAGAAATGTGTGTTTTTTATGTAAAAACTAACTCATCAATGGGCCATTTAAACTATTTAATCATTTCCCGAACATGACCTCCCCAATAGGAAAGGCTGGGAAGATATTTCGATACTCGCCATTTTCTCCTTTTGTTTGAGTATTTTCTTGCTTTATTTTCAACAAATCCTACCTTTATAATCACAAATTTTGTCTCCTGCAAGCATCTTCTAAAATGGGAGTCTAAATTGTGGTCGTTTGTTAAGGTGTAAATTGGTGGATAAGATAAACAGACTGATAAGAATAGGTGTTATATGTGTTACTGTCTACTGTAAGTGTGTCACACATTAACCCATTCCCAAATATTGACGCCTTTGACACCCGACATGATAAAGCTTTTAGAAAACATTATGGACAATGAAGAAATTGCTTATGGCACATAACTTCTTCATTTCTCGCAATGTTTTCTACAAAAAGAAAAAAGTTACATATCATTAATTTTACTTGAAAATGCCGTCTGCAATATCTAGAATTAAGACAAGATTGAAACTTTGTTTTCTGGTTATTAGCAGTCAACCCTTCGACTGCTCCCATTTAAAAACGCTGCAAAACCACAAAACTGTTGTTGATAAAGATGGCATTTGTACACTGAAAGAATATATTGAGACGAATGGGGAAAACTGATGGTAATATTTAGAAGTTTCTCCTTTTTTTATTCATTTTTTTTTTTTTTTTAGATCAAACGTTTCCAATTATGGTCTTTTTCGGGAAAGGCGAACCCTTTCTCAAAAGACCTAGCTGGTTTCAAGGTGTTTAATTGAAAGAGCTTGTGGAAACATTAAAGCGAAAGAAGAAATGTTGATAAACAGCATTTTCTCCTTTTGCCTCAATTTTTTCTCAGCTGCTTGGTTCACAAATCATTTCCTGTTCAACATCCCTTTCGGCAGCATTCAAAATAAAACGGTCAAAATTTTTGCCGTTTTTAAAAGGGTTAAACGAACGACACCATAGGATTTATAGCCAACCGTTTAACCCTTAGCAATAACAGTTTACCAAAAAGATATAAATCCAATAATTGCTGAATTGTGCAATATTTGTTAGCCTTATTAGAATTATCTTCAAAAAGACGGGTACCCGATTTCCATGAAGAAATACGGGTACCAGTCTAGTCCATGGGGATTTCTGTTACTAAATATAGCACTAAATAAATGTCTGGACGAGTTACCGTTCGTGAAATTACCCCCAAAAATTGGCGAAAAAAGCAGATGGCGCACTTGTTTGACCCCAGACTGATCTTTAGACCGGAGAAAGTAAAGGAGGGAAAAATGATCAGTCTGGAACCCAGTCTAGGTCAAATGTGAACTGTGTTGGAAGGAGGTGTCCATGTGTGAAATATCAAGGCTGTAGGTGTAAAAGGACATGAGATATAGGCCAGGTTAAAAAAAAATAAAAGTAGGTCAAACTCCTAGGTCAAAGTCACAAGGTCCAAGGTCATGGTCAAATTTGTGAACGGTGTTGGAAGGAGGTGTCCATATGTGAAATATCAAGACTGTAGGTATAAAAGGACATGAGATATAGGCCAGGTTAAAGTTTTTTGAAAGTAGGTCAAACTCCAAGGTCACAAGGTCCATGGTCATGGTCAAATGTGAATGGTGTTGGCAGGAGGTGTCCATATGTGAAATACCAAGACTGTAGGTGTAAAAAGACATGAGATATAGGCCAGGTTAAAGTTTTTTAAAAGTAGGTCAAACTCCAAGGTCAAGGTCACAAGGTCCAAGGTCATGGTCAAATGTGAATAGTGTTGGAAGGAGGTGTCCATATGTGAAATATCAAGACTGTAGGTATAAAAAGACATGAGATATAGGCCTGGTTAAAGTTTTTTTAAAAGTAGGTCAAACTCCAAGGTCGAGGTCACAAGGTCCAAGGTCATTATCAAATGTGAATGGTGTTGGTAGGTGTCCATATGTGAAATATCAAGGCTGTAGGTGTAAAAGGACATGAGATATAGGCCAGGTTAAAGTTTTTTAAAAGTAGGTCAAACTCCAAGTTCAAGGCCATAAGGTCCAAGGTCATGGTCAAATGTGAATGGTGTTGGAAGGAGGTGTCCATATGTGAAATATCAAGACTGTAGGAGTAAAAAGACATGAGATATAGGCCAGGTTAAAGTTTTTTAAAAGTAGGTCAAACTCCAAGGTCAAGGTCACAAGGTCCAAGGTCATGGTCAAATGTGAATAGTGTTGGAAGGAGGTGTCCGTATTTGAAATATCAAGACTGTAGGTGTAAAAAGACATGAGATATAGGCCAGGTTAAAGTTTTTTAAAAGTAGGTCAAACTCCAAGGTCAAGGTCACGAGGTTCAAGGTCATGGTCAAATGTGAAAGGTGTTGGTAGGAGGTGTCCATATGTGAAATATCAAGGCTGTATGTGCAATAGGGCATAAAATATAGACCAGGTTAAAGTTTTTTTAGACCAGGTTAAAGTTTTTTAAAAGTAGGTCAAACTCCAAGGTCAAGGTCACAAGGTCAAAGGTTATGGTCTCAAATGAAAGGGCTTGGTGAGAGGTATGCACATGTGAAATATGAAGGCTGTAGGTGTAATAGGGCATTAGATATAGGCCAGGTTAAAGTTTTTTTAAAACGGTCAAAAAGTGGGTCAAACTCCAAGGTCAAGGTCACAAGGTCAAAGGTCATGGCCTCAAATCAAAGGTCTTAGTTAGAGGTACCCACAGGTGAAATATGAAGGCTGTATCTCTAAAAGGGCATGAGATATGGGCCAGGTTAAAGTTTTTGCGGACGCTGACGCCGACGCCGACATCCGGGGGTATGACAATAGCTCTTCCGAGACTATCGTCCCGGGCGAGCTAAAAAGTATTTCACAAAAGACACAGAATGACAAACAGATAAACCAGCCATCAGCAAACAGTCAGATCAACTATTTAACTACTACATTAGAACTGGGGAGGGGGGTGTATAATAAACACTGAGGTTTAGCAAGGAATTAAAATTTACTGCTTTTTACAACTTTCCCAAACAAGATAAGTTTGTGAAACATGAATGTCCCCAAAATGGCAATTTTTCTAAAATATCAAGATTTTGTGTATAGGGTTGATAAGGGTTACCAGATGACCTTGATGAAGGTCACATTGTATGGAACAGATAGATATCATAGAAACGAAGTTATACGAGGGGTGATCCAAAAGTTCGTAAAATGGACCCATTACTTCCATATTCCTAGCTAAGACAGTGTATAAATTAGTAATATCGTAGTTTAAGATCTATACTAACCCAAACTGCCAACGCAACAAGATATTTTGTTGTAACTTTTTAATGAGATAAGATAGAACAACGAAACTTCAGATTTCATTGTTCTATATAGTGATTTTGTTTTCCACATAAAAAGAAAGTAAGAATTTTTATGCTTCGCTGAACACAGAGTCCGTGGTTCAAAACCCTATATCCGCGCTGCACGTGCAACAGTGCGTGTAATATACTAGCGCACGTGCATTTTTGGAAAGTCGCAAGATAACCCGATAAGATAAAGTAAAAAAATCTGTCCGGTGATGGACAAAAATGCCACAATTTAGCATTGTCGCGAAAGGTGCAGGTGATTGGATTGCTCCTGGCTGACTGTGGTTACCCGGCTATTGGCCTTTACGTGGTCTACGGTAGCATGACTATAGCGGAAGTTTCAGCAAACCAGTATGTTCAATTAATCTTACTCATTAACCATGTCTGAATGTGTTAGAAGTTCCATTTGGATTTAAAAAATCCATTTTTGTTGTTATTTTCAAGGTCATTTATTTTTCTTGCTTACGTTTGATTTGACGTTTCCGGTAATGTTTATGACATGTTAAGAGCATTCAGAAGTCGTGTAACTACCAAGGTACAAGCCAACAGGTTGAGAAACCAAATTCTCAGAGACCGGTTTCGGCTAGCAACAAAAAGGCTGCTGTAACTGCTGGGAACCACGGTTGCCGTACAAGTGCACAGACACGTAACAGGTTACGTAAACGTGGGTTCCGACCTCGACGTCCTTATGTGGGTCCCAGTTTACTACCTATGCACACACGAGTCTGTCTCCAGTGGTGCAACGCCCAAAAGTGGTAATCTGACCTCCTGAGCAAATATGGAACCTGCTTGACATGCGCTTACGTCAACGCCCAGTCCAACCACAGACCTTGCGTGAAATGGGACAAACATTAATTCAAGAGTGACAAAATATTCCTATAAACGTTTGTCGACGTTAGTTACGTTCGATGTCACAGAGAGGTTGTGCTGTGTTCAATGCTACGGGAGGACATACGAGATACCGATCTTGGTTTCATTTTTGAAACACACCCCGGCATTACGTTTGTAACGTTATTTGCGTTACGGAATCGATTTAGACCCATTTGTTTTTCCTATTGATAACATAAAGGTCAGCGGTCAAAATGAAGTCAAAATGAACGATTTCACATTTTCAATAATCAAAATATTGTAATTTAAAGTTCGTGTTGCGTTGGCTCTTTGGGTTAGTATATATACTCTATTAAAATAAAGAAGATTTACCAAACAAAATTTAGTGCCCGTAAACTGTGTTACCATAGTAACGCAGGTAGGCCTAGGCGGGGGAGCACAAAAAGATAATACATGGTCGTTAATAAAATCAAATTTTCTTTAAATTAAGCTAAAATATTTTGACGCAAATTATGATTACACTAGTATGACATCCTTTCGTCAAGTTTGATATGTTGTTGTAGAAGTTGCTACGAAAACACTACATGTTCTATAAGATAGAACAAACCAGGGGAAATGCGACATGACGTCAGCACTTAATTAGAATATCGGTCAGGCATAAAATTATGCCTCGACCTTAGTCATACACCAACGCAGACGTTTAAAATATTAAAGAAAACGAGTATAAGGTGCTGTAGAGAAATTGTGTGTAAGTTGCACTCGAGATTCGAACTTTAATAGTGGATAATGGATGCAGAGATGGTCTTGCAATCAGCCACAACCTGATTAACGACGTCAGAAATGGGGTAAACAGGCATATGCTTCGATTTGATAGTAGGCCGATCTTAAAACAGCTACACTGAAAATCGTTCAACATTCCGATTCTAAATAGTATGAGAACGCTTTCAGCACAAGGATATCTTAGGCATAGAATTGTATGAGAGTTGATAGGGCCTTTAAAAATAAGGGCTCATAATCGTGTGAAGATGACGTCGAATTTGACGTTCTTGCTCCCCCGCCTTGCGCATGGTCTTTGTCTAAAATCCATTACTGTACAAAAACTGTTGTGTGTACACATTTAAAAATTTCCATGTTTTTTGTAAAGATGTCACAGTTAATGACTGTATACTTTTTGTGTTGATAGTCAACACTCCTGAAATTTTATTAACCCATTTTACGAACTTTTGGATCACCCCTCGTATACCAAATTTCAGCTTTGTATGTCTTATGCTTTTGGATAAATGACAAAATGTTAAGTTTTCAGACAGACAGACAGACAGATGGACCGACAGACGGATGGACGGACAGGCATGAGTAAAACAATATGCCCCCCGATCTCTTATACGAGGGCTTAAAAGACAACCAGCCCATGGAGGTAAATCAGATTTACTCCTTTTGCTCAGGTGAACTAAAGAAAAAGAATGTAATTTTAGTATGTATACAATCATAAGAATGTTCTCTTTTGAACTTTTGTTAATGTTAAAGAAGGTTATTAACATGGTCTCCTAGTGACATAATAGCATATGCTGTCAGTTAACAAAGGAGACACATCTTTAATTTTCTCTAATGAACATTAAATGTTTAATATAAAATATTGAATCATCACATAGTTATTGAGCATGGCTAGATATAGTCGTTTGGAAAAGGTTTAAACATAACAGAAGGTTATTGACATGGTCACCCCCTGACATAACAGCATGCTGTCATTTAACAAAGGATACACATCTTTCATTTTCTCTAATGAAGCCTGTTTGATGATGTCTTGTATGTTGATTATCTGAAATGAGAGAAAATAATATTGTGTTAGTGCAATGAGGGTTTTTCTCAACATCCATTCTATCATCCCCAGCAACTATCAAATTGGAACAGTTCAATACTGTGATCATATGAAAAGCTAGTAGACAAAACAAAGAAATGTGGAAAGCAAGCAATTTTTTCTCCTTTTACCACATTATCATTTGTTAAATAATTTGAAAAAGTATATCGATCATGACATTGTAGCCTGACTCTATAGGGTACTGCTAGAAAGGGACACTCATGCTACAGAATGCTGGGTTCAATACAGGTTGTTGGCCTTAACCGGGTTACCCTTTTCCAAACAAGACTGGATTTTCACATCTCTATAGGAAATGGCTTGGGAAAACATTGAGACAAAAGAAGAAACTGCTGATGAGCAGCAGTTTCTCCTTTTGTCTCAATATTTTCTGTGCCATCTTATAACACAAATTTTATCTTTAATAACATCGCTCTTGTCATCTGCAACAGCTTTTGAATCGGATCATCTTCGAAGTTTGCTGTTTGGGAAAGGGTTAAAATTGTTGCGTAACAAGCAGATTGTTGATCATGCTTCCATAATTATTTGCATACAAACTTGTCAGAATCAGATACAGATTTAGTGCTATTCTGTAATTGAAGCTTCAGAGATTTTTTAATAAAGCATATTTTTGTAATCAAAATCACATTGAAATATGATGACTGTATTGAAGAGGATACAGTCTCACTGAGTCAGAATGCTGAGGTTATGCCCCTGATTCTTGTGTAACTACAAAACCATTGATGCTGATGTGTTGTGGGATTTTTAATTACTGTATTTGCACAGAAAGATGTTTGAGATAAAAACTTGTGCTATTCTGTCTATGATTATGTTATGAAAACTTCTAATTTTCTATAAAATCACAGAATTAGAAACACTGTTTAGCGCTAGTGCTAGGCATAAAAATTGCTTCATGGCGCAATACCCAATTGATGTCCCTTCTAAATCTAGTAAAGGCCTAGGAAAAACATTGTGGTGAAAAATGAAAACGCTGAAACCAGGGGACAGTTTCATCAAAACATTTAAGACGTATTTTTGTCTTACCAATGACTTACGACAAGTTTAGGGAAAGAAACGCGTATCACCAATCTATCAAGACCTGGGTTATGCGTTGTTGTTTTAGCCGATATTTAAGACATCGGTAAGTCAAAAATGTGACTTAAATGTTTTGATGAAACAGGCCCCAGCATTTTTTAAAAATTTTGCTTCAATATACATTGTATTCTATTGCATGCGCGGATCCAGAGGGGGGGTCAGGGGGTCATGACCCCCCCTGGAATTTGGCAAAAAAAGCGGTTATCAAAAAGATTACTGGTTATGTCCCAAAATAGCTGCGTCATTCGTCCCTGTGTGCCACCACAAACTGTTGTTACATTAAGTCCTTCATGGTATCTGTATGCGCGGATCCATAGTAAACCCCTGACCCCCCCTGGAATTTGGCAAAAAGGGGTTAAAGATTGGTTGACCCCCCCCCCTGGGAAAAATACCTGGATCCGCGCTTGTATTGTATATTTCACAAAACTCCCTATCTTAACTACTCCATTCATTTTGATGTCAGATGTCTGTCAAATTCAAAAACTACAATTTGTTGCCATTTGAGTGAGAGTTCAACCCTTTCCCAAACAAGACCTGGATTTGACGTCCCTAATAGAAAAGGCTTGGGAAAATATTGAAACAAAAGAAGAAACTGCTGATAACCAGCAGTTTCTCCTTTTGTCTCAATATTTTCTATACCATATTTTACACAAATCCTATCTTTAATAACATCCATATTGTCATTTTTCACAGCTTTTGAAGTGGATTACTCTTAAATGTTGTCGTTTGGGAAAGGGTTAACAGTCTTGGATAAAATTACCCATAAAAAGGTAATTATGTGCATCTTTAATGTAACATAGGCTACAAAACACCAAGATATTGATACACTGTAGCTGTCATACCGTCAGAGAAAATGCAAAACCTTGTATGTTGATTTTTGCGATTTTCAAAGTACAAAACTTGTGTGCCAAGTTAAGACAATTCTTGCAGGTTTTGAGATATTTTTACTGATCAGTATTAATGACGCATTATTTATGAACAATATGTCCAAATTTCAAGTAAAACATTTCACTTTGGGAAAAGTCATTATACTTTTTCCCTCCCCTTTGAAATTTTCCAAAATCAAGATATGAAGTTTTGTATTTACAACCACATTATGTTACATATCGCTTTTCAACAAAAACGTCATACCTGCAGTTTGTTTTGAGCTGCATTTATAAGGTTTTTTGTTGGAAAGCAGTGATATATAGATCTATCATAATATAAATTTTACCATAGAAATGTTTCTCTAGAGTTTCTCTAGAAATTCTCAATGTGGAGCATTTACTTAAATTCTATTTTTCATAAGATATACCATGGTATATAACTTAACTATTAAGGACCAAGAACAAGCATTAATTCACAAATCCAGAGCTTAAAAGTGACAATAAATTGTACTATGTACTTAAATGCCATCTATAAAATATATTTAGTATACCAAGTAATAGAGTTTTATCGATGAAAAAATCTGAGTTTTTATCCATTTCTCCGATATCTCCCTAGTGGGTATTTATCACATTATTTGTAAGAAAGTCAGGACCTCATTTCTGACAGGAAGAAATTCTCCACCAGGAAAAATAATTGAGCTATTTTTAACCAAAATTCCATATGGAGGGGGATAGAAATGTCACAGAATTGTTCGTATAAATCCATGAAAACTCTGAGAATGCCTTATTGTTGTCAGAGATTTGACAGCAAAGTAATCAATAGATTTTGGTCCAGACCTTAATCTTTTCTAGAGTTTCATTCATTAGTAAGATCGAGCCAGAGAAATATAGCCATCATTGGCAGTGTTTGGAAAACTGACTTTATTTTGAGTTTACTAAAAAGTATTGTTTCCTAGATCTTGAACAAGGCAATTGTAAATACACATAAATTTGAATACACTTGCAGTAGCTATGCTCTTCTTGACATACTTTCTCTTATACTGAGTATATCAAATGCAGAAAAGCTCTAAATTGTTAAACCCATTACCAGACGGAAAAGTTTTTAGTGAGGAATCTAAATCAAAAGATGTTGCAGACGACAATTTATAGCGAATAGATGATCATTTAAAGTAGAAAACATTGTAGGAAATAATGAAATTGCATGCTTGTGACAAGCAATTTCTTCATTTACCACAATTATAATTTTCCAAACCCTTAATTTTGAAGGGTGTCAAAAGGTGTCACTGTTTGGGGATGGGTTAAACAATTTATAGCATTAAAGATTCTTCATCTCTGGGTATCTAGTCAACATATCCATATTTTGGGCTGTTCCAAATTCAAAGTCATGCAGACGACAATTTCAAGTTGATTATTTTTTGCTTTTTTGGGTTGTTTGGGGTAGAAAAATTGTGGGAAATGAAGAAATTGCTTGTCACAAGCAATTTCTTCATTTTCCACAATGTTTTCCCAAGCCCTTTTCTAGAGGGGTGTCAAAAAGCGTCACAATGCAGTAATGGGTTAAATTTTATGTTAATGTTCACTGATGCCTTTAGTTTATTAGGTTACAAAAATATTTTCCACAATGACAAAATTTTATGCTCTTCCAGCTTTCAATGTTCTGCAAATAAATGTTATCAGAGTAACAAAGTATTTTTTGCTGTAAAAAATATAGCATAGAAAACCTTTGGGGAAATAGGATACAATAATATTGTCAGTCATTTCCAAATGGACAGTCCTTGCAAAGGGGAAACCATGTGCGAAAGATCAATTCCATATCTTGCATTATCATAGTGCAAGATGGATATAGGCAAGTTAAGAATTTTCTTGTGGTACCATACTCAATGGATAGCTCTGCTCACATTAAAAGGTCAATATCACAAGGTCAAAATTTTACATTCCCAAAGTATTGACAGGAGCTTTTCATAATGTAAACATCCCAATCTCTATTTGTTATATAGTTTTTAATAAAACATAGGCTCCTAGGTTTTAGTTGATGTCTATGTAACTGACGCCAACGACTCTAGAGCTGCAACATTCTTTTCCTATACATAAGTCCTGGCTTACAGGTAATCAGAATATTCTTCTATCTCAATGACTTCCTAACATTACCGTGTAATTTAGTCATCAAAACAAAGAATACTTTAGGCAAAAACTATTTAGAATCTACCTTGCATTTTAGGCACACTTGCGTGTACAAAGAGCTCATTATATGCAACCATTTGATCAGTTCTATCAGATTACTTCAACCTTAAATGATTATAAAGGAAAAAGACTTAAATCCTTGAGGGTTTTTTTCTCTCTCGTTTGTTTCAGTAATTTTCTTCTTCAATGCATTTTAAATGCACTTTTATTGTTTTAAATCCAATTCCATTGAAATTAAAGGTCTGTTCTGCTACAGAATTCACAGAAAAATTCCATTTTAGAGGAGGCTCTTCACCTTACAAAAAGGCATCAGGTTCCTTAAAGTGACATTTCACCATTATTTTAACATAAATGTTACTTTTATTCTATCTGAAAGAGCATGTTTTCTTACAAAAAGTCTGAACAATTCAGGCCAAATTACTGAACCGTTTAAGAGAAATATATATTTTTGTGCTAAAATTAAACAAATTGTTGTGGACAACAGTTCAGATTTATATAGAATTTGTCATTTCTGTCTCAATTTTAAATGTGTATTTTTCTCTTATAAATAACAACTTCAAAAATCTGATAGCATTTCTACGCATTAGAATAAACAATCTTTGCATCAAGACATACTTTCGAAAAATGAAATAAATGTGAAACGTCACTTTAATCCAAATAAATAATGAAATACATAATTGAGCACAGGTCTGGAAAAATGTCCCTCATAGCATTTGAGACTTGTAACCACTTTTCCAGATCAACAAGTACCTTAGCCTGATCAGGATCAATGCTGCTCTCATACATCTGATAGTATTTAACCCTTTCCCAAATGACAAATTTGGGGGTTGCACAATTTTAAAGCTGCTACAGACAACAAAATTTAGATACGTCAAGATTGGAATAGTGTGGAATATAGCACAGAAAATATTGAGACAAAAGGAGAAACTGCTGTTTATCAGCAGTTTCTTCTTTTGTCTCAATGTTTTCCCAAACCTTTTCTAGTAGGAACGTCAAAACCAGGTCTTGTTTGGAAAAGGGTTAAGAAGAAGCTATTTGTGGAGTCAGACAGCATGCATCCTGATCAGATTGTGCGTATACACAGGCTTATCTGGATCTAAGACTAAGGTTGTTCTTAACCCATTACCACACAGTGACCCTTTTTGACTCCCCACAATATAATAACTTTGGAAATCATTGTGGAAAATGAAGAAATTGCTTGTGATTCTAACTAAAACGGAACATAATTAAAGATTTCATCAACTTGAAATTGTCGTCTGCATCACCTTTCAAATTGGAACAGTCCAAAATTTTGCCATCTGGTAATGGGTTAAATGTCATAAAGGACACTTTTCAAGATCATGGCTCATTTTATTATGTGTTAATAGATCTACCTTTGCAATATTTATCTTCTATGCCTTCAATCTAATTGCAACTTGACAATATTTCTATTGATAGTGTGATGATAGAAGTCTCACATATAACAAAAAATGTGATAATTAGAAAGATACAACACAGGGTCACAACTACAGAATTAAGTTGTGAAATATTACATTAGCCATTGTCTGTGGTCATGTCATTAAGTCCTTGACCATTTCCCAAACAAGACCTGGTTTTGACGTGCCTAATATATTAGGTTTGGGGAAACATTGAGGCAAAAGAAGAAACTGCTGATAATCAGCAGTTTCTCCTTTTGCCTCAATATTTTCCATGCTATAATATTACACACAAATTCTATCTTAAACAAGGCTCATTTGTCGTCTGCGGCAGCAGCTTTTGAATGGAAATTTTGAAAATTTGCTGTTTGGGAAATGGTTTAAGGCCTGGTCACATACACCAATCCGCCTCCACATCACGGCTGGAGCATTTCTTAAACAGGAAACCCATGCAGTATGATTTTGGACATGATGTGGATGTGATGATGGACGCAGAATCATAATGTGACGGGCCTTTTTGTACTACGCAATTATTATCCGGGAAAAGGTTACAACAATGAATCAAGGCTACAATAACATCAACTGGTGATTATCATTATCCTAATCCCATATTGATCTGTTATTTATAGACTCTGTAAACAGTATAGTCAATATCAGGACCTCATCAAATTTTATGGTCAACATTGCTATTGTCAGTTACAGATCAACTTAGATTATTATGTGTTATAATTATGTTACACAAAAGTAGGGCCTATTGAAACATTGTAAAACTCATGTTTTTATAAAATGAAGCAAGCAGCTGCAGTAGATTAAGTTCAGGCAGTACATGGATGTGCAGGATGATCTTGTTTTATCACTACATGCAAAACCAAGAATATTCCCAGTTAAAATTGACTTTTGTTATTTTCAATAAATCAGGATAACTATACAGCCCTGGCGTTCTGGAAGCGCTCCACAGGCCCCATTGTTAGTCTTGTTGAATTCAATTTCAGAAGTTCAGGCTGCACAAACAAGCAAAATTAATGAATGCATGACCAAGCTGAAAATTACAACAAGGATGTAAGATCGTATGGTCAGTCAGATTCTGTGAAAGTTCTGTATTGATTGGTTAATACTTATGGTTGTAAGAGTGAAAATAAAGCCGAAAATGGCAATTTTGTCAATTTCAAGGGCATATAACATATGATGTAAGATTCAGATCAAGCTGAAAATTACACCAAGGCAAGATCTTATGCTCACCAACATTCTGTACTAGTTTTGTCTTGATTAGTCAATATTTGTAGTTGCTAGAGTGAAAACAAAGTCAAAATAAAGCAGAAAAGTGGTAATTTTGTCAATTTCAAGGGCACATAACTCAAGACATAAAATTCAAATCAAACTGAAAATATAACACAGGCAAGATCTTATAGTCACCATCATTTTGTCCAAGTTTTGTCTTGATTGTTCAATATTTTAAGTTGCTAGAAGGAAAACAAAGTCATAACAGCCATTTTTGAAATTCAAGGGCAGATAACTCCAGACCGTCTACTTCAATCAGAATTCTTTGAAGGAATCTGAGATAGGGTCAACCAAGGATCATTCCTGTGAACTTTGATTGAAATCCATCCAGTAGATAGAATGCTGATCATCATATTCTTAAAGTACCTATGTGTTGCCGTATATGCAGATTCTATGATGAGGGTAATGAACAGTCAATAATCCTTTCCATTTCTAAGAAAGGATTTATTCTGAGAAAGAATCTATATGAAAATAGAAACATGAAAATAATATTTAAATATTTCTATAGAAATAGTCTAACCATGCCAAGTTAATTTCCAATTGTTTAACTTTTATCAAAAGCTATTTTCAATTCAACAGCTGAGATTTATCATTTTTTTCTGGAATAAGAAAACCTCCTACAAACTTAACCTTTCGCCGCAGAATATTGTAGATGGAGAGCTACAATCAAACAGCAACATTGTACGGTGGTGCGATTCAAAAGCTGCTGCTGATGATGGGTGTACACGGTGTATAATCACGTGACTCCAAATTTCCAATTTTCTTCAAAAACTTTGTCAATACTTGATGAATTTGAATTCGGTTTGAAGCAGGTGGGAAAATGCCAGGAATAAGCTGGACGTGTTGGATTTTTGAAAAATCAACTGATAAAAAAGTTATTGAAGATAAACCAAAATTTTGGTTTATCTTCAATAACTTTTTTTATCAGTTGATTTTTCAAAAATCAACCACGTCCATCTAACATGTGACGTCTGTCCACATTCTCTGCTTCAAACCGAATTCAAATCAGTCAAGTATTTACAAAATAATTCGAATTCAAATCAGTCAAGTATTTACAAAATAATTGAAGATTTTCTGAAAATATTGTATCACATGATTATCCACCGTGATGATGATGGGTGTAGATAACTAGAAATCTATCACTACAGGTGATAAAAATATCCCCCCAACTATGTCTGTCCAGATGAGCGTTTTCATCGAAAAGAAAGGGCAATAGCTCACAAAATAGGCAAGGTAGAGTTATGCTCCTTGTACAAATTCAATGCACTTCTCCTTAGTCTTGAGATCTATCTACCCATGAAGTTTTACGATCATAGCTACCTTAATTTCAGAGATATGCTTCAGACAAGTATTTTGTACATGGGCAGACAGACAGACAAACAGATGGACAGACAGCAGGGCTAGAATTTCCCTTAAAAATGACTCGCAATATTTTGCTAGTGGCTTTTGAAACCACTAGCAAAAAGGAAAATTCACTAGCAATCTGGTTTTGTATATTATATAGGTTTTCATTTTTAAAAATAAAAGCATAACATGCTGCCCAATTTAAAGGACATGTCCAAAACCTAGTAAAATTAGTCAATATTTGGAAGTTTTTTGTAAGCTTTTTTAGGTTACATTGATAAAACTTGTGGCTGTGGTATATTTTCACAGTGGCCAAAAAAATCTAGTGTCAGATAGAATCACTAGCAATTTCAATTTTTTACTAGCAATTTGCCAGTATGCTAGTGGAAATTCGAGCCCTGGACAGACAGGCCCTTTTCTGTCATGGAAGTTTGAAATTAAAGAGAATATAGCTTTTAGATTAACCAACAATAACTTTTTAAAGCAACTTTTGCATAGATTTTATCTCTACCTTTCCCCCATTTATTTTTCTACTATTTTTCATAGCAAATTTTCCCTCTTGTATATGTTACATTTTGTCTTTGTATGTTGTAAATATGTTGTAAATATGTGCTTATGACGAGGGAAGAGCAACGTTCAAGTCAGAATCAGAGTTTGAATTGAATATTCATCTAGTTTTCTTTTTTAACCCTTTCCAAAATAAGACCTGGTTTTGACGTCCCTAATAGGAAAGGCTTGGGAAAACATTGAAACAAAAGAAGAAACTGCTGATAACCAGCAGTTTCTCCTTTTGTCTCGATATTTTCTATGCCATATTTTACACAAATTTCATCTTTCATACCTTCCATTTTGTCATTTGTGGCAGTTTTCAAATTTGACCACCCTAAAATTTTGCTGTTTGGGAAAGGGTTAAAATCAAATACCTAGAAAGTTTGAGGGACACGTTACCGTGGGACACCGGTAATGGTTTAAATGTAATCAAGAGGTAACAAGAAGTTTTTGCCATCAGATTCTGTAGAAAGAAATTCCATGATTTTCACCAGAGCTACAGATAAGGGAAGGTGATTCCTTCAAAAAATAAAATACAATGCATTTAACAAATTGTGTATCAAACCCTATGTTGAGGATACTCATTAGAATCGTCTCAATGAGACGATTCTAATGAGTACCCACAACATAGGGTTTGGATTTGAAATAAGGATTTTTGAATGCCTTCATCCCACTCTTATCTGTTACTCTGATTCTAACATTATTGATCAAATTCCAAATTAAATCCCCATTATTCATTTAGTGTCATTTGACTTGCCTCCAGCAAATAGGTTTAGAAACTGTGAACTGTCATGAAAGTTAGGAATTTGTTCAAGCAAATCCATAATTTCATTTGTTAGAATCAGATGATACTTATTCCTCATTTAACCCTTTTGCAAATGACATATAGGTCAGGTCTAGATTGACTGATTGAATCATGGGGTTTAACCCTTTCCCAAATGGCAAATTTCTAAACAAGTCCAAATTGAAAGGAGATGCAGACAACAAAATTGTTGGGCTTTGCTTGATGTTAAAATCAGAAAGTGTGACTGTTACAGCATGAAAAACAAGAGCTTCGCAAAGCGGCGCATATACGCCCGAGAGGGGCTTGTCAGTACTAGATGCCGAAGGGCAACATGTCGAGCCCGCTCATTTTGAAGAAAGAAGACCATACCTATGTCTACAGCTGTCATTACAATGGCGTTGTAAAAGTGGGGACAAAATAAGTTGGAATGATGGGGATCATGGTGAGACAGTTTATTGTTCACAAAATATTACATGTCTATGTATTTATAACGAGATACCAGAATGGATTAATTTGAGTATACATATGTGACCCGTTAAGTTATTTCTGAATCCCTCCATCCATGGTGAAGTTATGGCCCGGACAAGCAAAAATCATCTCATTTTTGACATTTGACCTCCAAGTTTGACCTTGACCTTTGAGCTTGGAATCTGGTTTTTGCACGCGACACTCCGCCTTACTGAGCTTGACATTTGTGCCAAGTTATTTCTGAATCCCTCCATCCATGGTGAAGTTATGGCCCGGACAAGCAAAAATCATCTCATTTTTGACATTTGACCTCCAAGTTTGACCTTGACCTTTGAGCTTGGAATCTGGTTCTTGCACGCGACACTCTGCCTTACTGAGCTTGACATTTGTGCCAAGTTATTTCTGAATCCCTCCATCCATGGTGAAGTTATGGCCCGGACAAGCAAAAATCATCTCATTTTTGACATTTGACCTCCAAGTTTGACCTTGACCTTTGAGCTTGGAATCTGGTTCTTGCACGCGACACTCTGCCTTACTGAGCTTGACATTTGTGCCAAGTTATTTCTGAATCCCTCCATCCATGGTGAAGTTATGGCCCGGACAAGCAAAAATCTTCTCATTTTTGACATTTGACCTCCAAGTTTGACCTTGACCTTTGAGCTTGGAATCTGGTTCTTGCACGCGACACTCCGCCTTACTGAGCTTGACATTTGTGCCAAGTTATTTCTGAATCCCTCCATCCATGGTGAAGTTATGGCCCGGACAAGCTCCATCCGGACGGACGCACGCACTAACGCACTAACACACGCACGCACTAACGCACGCACGCACTAACGCACATACACCAAACCGCCATTGTGACAACTATGTCGAGCTCACCGCAAGCGGGCTCGACAAAAATTGGCCATTTTTTCGATTCAAGGGCAGTTAATTCAAACATGAAAAGTTATCAAAAGTTTTTGTTTGCACAACAAGACACCATAGAGATTCATTGTGGCTAGTTTGATTAAATTCTGGTTGAAACTATAGGAGTTGCACACAGGAGAAAATGGACTTTTTTGTGAAAATGGGCATTTTTTCTTAAATTCAAGGGCAGATAATTCAAGAACGAAAACAGTTATCCAAATTCCGTAAGCGGTGTGCACAACTAGACACCATGGAAATTCATTGTGGCAAGTTTGATCAAATTCCGATCAAAACTGTAGGAGGAGTTGCGCACACAAGAAATTGGGCATTTTTTTCAAAAATCCAGGTCCATAATATTGCAAGGGCGAACATAATCCCCTCAATAGAATTTCCATTAAGGATATAGGCATTTTCTCTAAATATTCAGGGGCCCAGCCCAAATCTAGGGGACATGGGCGACTGCTAACGGACGGACGGACGGACAGACGGACAGACAGACGAGCGGGGCCATAACATAATATGACCCTTCGGACGTATAAAAAGGGAAAAATTGTTGATAAGCTTATTTCCACTAAGACCCCCCACCACAACAGCCACCGGAAGTCGTCCTTGGAGTCTTAAAACACCGCTCAAACGTTTATCATTTGTTATTTTTAGTAACAATACTCTCGAACCCAAAGCAATTTAGTAACAATACTCTCAATCCCAAAGCGTTTTGGTAACAATGCTCTCGAACCCATAGCATGACTGTGCATACGAAATCACAACGTTTCAATGTTAATTTCCCATAAACCCATTGTTTGCCACCAGAAGTGTCTGCGGGTACGGACTAAAACGATAATTGAAATGGGTCAATTATCAGCAATTTCTTCTTTTCTCTCAATGTTTTCCTAACCTATTTTTAAAGAACTGTCAAAACCAGGTCTTGTTTGGGAAAGGGTTAAGATAATCTAACTATTGAATCCGACACACGTAAGAAAGGATATTTGCTAGGAATACAATCAGGGACCTGAAATAGTGAAAGTCTAATGTGCAGAGTCTTATGTAGTACAGATAGTTCCAGTATAGTAGGATAATCATGTGAGACAATATTTTCAGAAAATCTTCAATAATTTTGTAAATACTGGACCGATTTGAATTCGGTTTGAAGCAGAAAGTATGGACAAACGTCGCCCATTAGATGAACATAGTTGATTTTTGAAAAATCAACTGATAAAAAAGTTATTGAAGATAAACCAAAATGTTGGTTTATCTTCAATAACTTTTTTATCAGTAGATTTTTCAAAAATTCAACACGTCCAGCTTATTCCTGGCATTTTCCCACCTTCTCTGCTTCAAACCGAATTCAAATTGGTCAAGTATTAAAAAAGATATTGAAGATAATCAGAAATTCTGAGTCATGTGAGTCACGTGATTGATATTTGACCATTTTTGAAAGTTATCAAGTACGTTTATTATTGAAATACAGTAGGAAAAGGAAAGAAATTGCTCGTTTGGAGCAATTTCTATCCTTTTCTTACTATATTTCAATAGCTATATTCAGTTCAAAAATATTTTGTTTGAAGAAATTATGTCCATCGATGAGGACGGGTACCAGATTTGAACTTCGACTTAAGCGAAAATTCGACTTATCCGATGTTGATATAACAAGTGTCGACTGTATTCCTATTTTGAGATAGAAAACATTGTGAAAAATAAAGAAATTGCTTGTCATACCAATTTCTTCAGTTTCCATGATGTTCTCCAAATCCTTTGAGTTAAGGGGCATCAAAAGGCTTCAATGTGTGGGAATGGGTGAGACCATCGTCTTTCTGCCAGTAAGCATGCAAATTCAGCTTCTGCTACACTCACCTTGCATGTATTTCATCCTTTCTCAAACAACAGAATTTCAAACTGATCCAGTTTGAAAAATGTTACAATGACAAAATGAATGTTAATAGTCGTAGAATTTGTGAATAATATAGCTCAAAGAAAACATTGAGGCAAAATAAAAGTTTGTTGGGACATCAAATGCAGGTCTTGTTTGGAAAAGGATTAAATTATTATTGTAGGAAGATGATAATAAGTTTAACAAGAGATGTTTGTAAAACATATATGCCCCCTCAAGGGCCTACATTTGATGTAGGTCAAAGTCCAAGGTCAAGTTAACAAGGTCCAAGGTCATGGTCAAATATAAAAGGTCTTGGTTGGAGGTGTCTATGTGTGAAATATCAAAGCTGTATATGTAAAAGTAAAATGAAACATAGGCCAGGTTAAAGTTTTTAAAAGTAGGCCAAATGCCAAGGTCAAGGTCATGGTCAAATGTGAAAGGCCTTGGTTGGAGGTGTCCATGTGTGAAATATCAAGGCTGTAGGTGTAAAAGGACATGATATATATGCCTGGTTTCAGTCTTTTTAAAAGTAGGTCAAACTCCAAGGTCAAGGTTGCAATATTCAAGGTCATGGTCAAATATGAAAGGTCTTGGTAGGAGGTGTCTATGTGTGAAATATCAAGGCTGTAGGTGTAATAGGACATAAGATAAAGGCTAGGTTAAATATTTGTAAAATGATGTAAAAATCAAAGGTCAAGGTCACACAGGCAAAGGTCATGGTCAAATGTGAAAGGTCTTGGTAGGAGGTGTCCATGTATAAAATATTGAGACTGTATAGGTAACAGGACATGAGATAAAGGCCTAGTTTAAGTTTTTTAAAAGTAGGTCAAACTCCAAGGTCAAGGTCCAAGGTCATGGTCAAAAGTGAAATATCTTGGTTGGAAGTGACCATGTGTGAAATATCAAGGCTGTATATGTAAAATGACATAAATATAGGCCAGGTTAATGTATTATTAAAGTAGGTCTAACACCAAGGTCAAGGTCACAAGGTCCAAGGTCATGGTCCAATGTAAAAGGTCTTGGTCGTAGGTGTCCATGTGTCAAATATCAAGGCTGTATGTGTAAAAGGACATGATATATCGGCTAGGTTAATTTTTTTTTAAAGTAGGTCAAAGTCCAAGGTCAAGGTCACAAGGTCCAAGGTCATGGTCAAATGTGAAAGGTCTTGGTAAGATGTGTCCATGTGTGAAATACCAAGGCTGTATGTGTAATAGCACATAAGATATAGGCCCAGTTTATTTTTTTTTTAAAAGTAGGTCAAACTCCAAGCACAAGGCCACATGGTCCAAGGTCATAGTCGTATGTGATAGGTCTAGGTCGGAGGTTTCCATGTGTCAAATATCAAGGCTGTATGTGTAAATGGACATGATATATCGGCCAGGTTAAAGTTTTTTAAAAGTAGGTCAAACTCCAAGGTCAAGGTCACAAAGTCCAAGGTCATGGTCAATTGTGAATGGTCTTGGTAAGATGTGTCCATGTGTGAAATATCAAGGCTGTATTTGTAAAAGGTCATGAGATATATGCCGGGTTTATTTTGTTTTAAAGTAGGTCAAACTCCAAGGTCAAAGTCACAAGGTCCAAGGTCATGGTTAAATGTGAACAATGTTGATAGGAGGTATCTATGTGTGAGATATCAAGGCTGTATGTGTAAAAGGACACGGGATATAGGCAAGGTTAAGAATTAAGCGTAAAAATCAACAAAGGGCAATAACTCCAAAAATTTGATTGGCAGAATTACAGTTCTTGTGCACTGCACCTCTCCATAATGAAATCTATTCACCTGTAAAGTTTCATGATTCTACCTTACATATTTTTTGAGTTGTGCTCCGGACAAGAATTAAGTTATAAAATCAACAAAGCGCAATAACTCACAAAATATGATCAGCAGAGTTACGTTTCTTGTACACTGCACCTCTCCATAATGAGATCTATCCACCTGTGAAGTTTCATGATTCTACCTAACATAGTTTTTGAGTTATGCTCCGGACAAGAATCAAGTTTGAAAATCAACAAAGGGCAATAACTCAAAAAATTTGATCAGCAGAGTTACAGTTCTTGTGCACTGCACCTCTCCATAATGAGAGCTATCCACCTGTGAAGTTTCATGATTCTAACTTTTATACTTTTTGAGTTATGCTCCGGACAAGAATCAAGTTTGAAAATCAACAAAGGGCAATAACTCAAAGAATTTGATCGACAGAGTTACGGTTCTTGTGCACTGCACCTCTCCATAATGAGATCTATCCACCTGTAAAGTTTCATGATTGTACCTTACATACTTTTTGAGTAATGCTCCGGACAAGAATCAATTAATAAAATCAACAAAGGGCAATAACTCCAAAAATTTGATCGGCAGAGTTACAGTTCTTGTGCACTGCACTTCTCCTTAATGAGATCTATCCACCTATAAAGTTTCATGATTCTACCTTACATACTTTTTGAGTTATGCTCCGGACAATAATCAAGTTATAAAATCAACAAAGGGCAATAACTCAAAAAATTTGATCGGCAGAGTTACGGTTCTTATGCACTGCACCTCTCCATAATGAGATCTATCCACCTATAAAGTTTCATGATTCTACCTTACATACTTTTTGAGTTATGCTCCGGACAAGAATCAAGTTATAAAATCAACAAAGGGCAATAACTCAAAAAATTTGATCGGCAGAGTTACGGTTCTTGTGCACTGCACCTCTCCATAATGAGATCTATCCACCTGTGAAGTTTCATGATTCTACCTTTAATACTTTTTGAGTTATGCTCCGGACAAGATTTGGTCTACGGACAGACCGACCGACCGACCGACCGACCGACCGACCGACCGACCGACCTTCCGACCGACCGACCGACCGACCGACACTTGCAAAACAATATACCCCCATTTTCTTCGAAAGGGGGCATAAAGATACTTACATTTTCATGTTTGAATCTGGTAAGGATCTTGATCTCTCGTAGTGTTCTCTGGCAATATGTTTGATGTTCAAACGGAGAAATTTTCTTTACAGCAACTTTTGCTTTGGTTAAATTGTCAAAGGCAGACCTGAAAATAATTGGAACTATCTTTAGTCTCTATTTAACCCATTCCCAAATAACAAAATGTTTAGAACTCTGGCTGAATTCAAGTGTTGCAGGTGAAAAAGTCAAAGTTAGGAACAGGGAAAATAAAAGTTGAAAATTTTGAAAAACCTGAAAACCTGGAAAAGTCTGTATTTATATAGTAAAAATCGAGAAAATGGGGCATTTTGGAATACTCAAAAACCTGAACTTCAGGCATCTGCCTGAAAACTTTTACCCCTGTAGCAGAGCTCCAGATATTTTTTTGAGGCAAGGAGTATTTACCCCTCAGAATTTTTTCCAATGCGTATTTCCAAATATTTTTTGGAGGTAAGGCGTATTTACCTTCTTGTTCGGGAAAGGATAAAAAATAACAGGAGCACCCAACCGGAACGACCC